>QXTE01000003.1:4968962-5434190 GCA_003942145.1 Platysternon megacephalum | reverse complement strand
CCTGCCCCCCCCCCCCCCCCCCACGTGTTGCCTCAGGAAGACATGGCGCGAGGTACCAGGAGAGGCGAGTCCATCCCGGGCGCCCAGCCAGGCATGGAGGGCGGAGTGCACCAGACAGGGAGGGTCGGGTCGGTTGGTTAATTACCCCCCCGCCCCCCATGAGAGAGGTGTACGGGAGTGTGAGTGTGTCACCTCTGCCCGTGTGTGTGGGGGCTTAGGGTGCATATGTCACCCCTCCCTGTGTGAACCCTAAAGCTTAAAGAGAAGAGGGTAAATAAAAAGAATCCAACTACGCAGTATTTGTTTTTAACGGGGGCTCAGTCAACTTGATGTTAATTTGAATGTTTGTACTGCATAGTTGGACTCGCTTGAGTACGAGTAATTTTACCAGGTGTCCCATATTCAGTATAGGGAGATATGGTCACCCTACCATGGACTCTAGCTTAGTTGATTATATATATATATATATTTTTAGAACTCATTAACCCTTTAATAGGTTAAAATAGAACATTATGCAAAGCATATACCCGACACTAGTTTTCAGTTAAATGTGTATAACAAATATTTATTTAGTACCCAGAATAATGATTATGGTTGGATTAAAAGCTAGTTTTTAAAAGGTCTATTCTAAAGTTGCACAGGAAAATAAAATTGCATTTTGTGCTTCTATCTAATATTCTGGGGGGAGGAGGGAGATGCAGCCACTGATAAATGAGATTAAAATGTGCATATTTATTTATGTTGCAGTAGTGCCCTAGGCTACAATCAAGATCAGGGCCCACTGTAGTAGGCGATGAACACAGTTACTGCTACATTGTTGATTGTTTACAGATTGCAAAGAAGATGGGACACAGCCCTATGGTCTGCATCAAGCTGTAGGATCATGTGACTGTGCTGTGGCCTGTATTATATCTTACCCAATCAGATCTTCAGACAATAACTTGCCGCAGGGGCCCTAGCTGGACTAAGCCGTTAAGAATCCAGCCAGTACATTTGGGAAGAAAAAAGAAACAGAAGAAGAGAGAACGGAGATAAAGGAGACTAGAAGGAGATAAAAATACCAAGAGAGGAAATCAAAGAGAAATAAGAGGTTGGAAGAAAGCAGGTAGACCAAAGGCCCAGTTCTGATCTCTGATAAGAAAGTGCATATTATTGCCGCATGTCTTATCTGCTGTGGTCACAAGCAAAGTACTTTACAAGATTCATGGTGGTGTATGCCTGCATTTTGGAGATCGGAATCAAACACTGATAAAAGAAAGGAGGAATGTGATTGAGAAAGCTGCCAAGCTTATCTTGTTAAAATTGTTTGTGTGCATTACCTTCCTTTGCTTTATTTACCAGTCAAATACAGTTAAAAATTGTCAAACTGATTTTTCCTTCCAGAATTTAACACTGAGATCATCATGATAAGATTATTATTTTACAGCTGAGGTATAAGCCCACAAAAATAGTTTCAAAATGGAAATACCGGCAGAAACTTTCACTATAAAGCAGCTAGAGTCATAAAAAGTTATAAAACACAATGAACAATCCTTAATCATTCATTTTAAATTGTTTACTTTATAGGGAAATAACACAATCTGCTGAAGATGCCAAAACACAGGAGTTAATATACTATATGTGGTTTCCACTAATTTTCACTTAAATTGAAGGAATGGCCCATATAACTCTTAAATACAGAATCTGTGCAGCATCATTTATTGCAGGCAGTTCAAACACATCGATTCCCCTGCTACGATCAACTGTTCAGGGGCTGCATGCCGATCTTTGCTTCCTCAGAATAATGTTAGAAAAACCACTTTATAATAACCTGTAGACAACTGATCGATCTATGTGTCATAATAGCAATTTTACATTGATGGGACAATTAGAACTTTCAGTCTTCTTTAAGGACACCTAAGCTTCCAGCCACAAAGAAAATGGAGACCCTATTGTATTTCCATTCTCTGAGGACTTCTGTTTATTAGAATATATGAAACCGATTTGAGACCCATCTTTAACTGTCAGTACTTAAATCAGTGGCCTCAACAGCAAACAGAATAAAATAATAATTCTCTGTGACCAGTAATAGAAGCTACATACTTTTTAAATGTCACCATATGCGCCGTTTTATACACTTCAAAAAGCAACATTCCCTCCCCTAATGCATACACATGAATAACAGAGACATTTGTTTATCTTTTAAAATGTCACTTTCAATTCCTCTCTCATTAAAAAACACCCTGGAGGTTTCAAATCAGTTTGAAAGAAAATAATGTGCGTGTTTAAGTGAACAATACTTTGTCACACTAGGGCAAAGAACTGGAGATTTCTGTAGGAAACATCATGAATTGGCAGCGAGATGAATCAAATGGCCTGATAGCTCTTTTTCCATCTCTAACATTTATGATTCTAGAAAGCCCTCGATTGCAACTCTCTGCATTTTAAAAGCATTATTGACCGCATGATTGCTAGTGCGCTCACCTCCAGCTAGAACATGGGTCAGCAACCTTTCAGAAGTGGTGTGCCGAGTCTTCATTTATTCACTCTAATTTAAGGTTTCGCGTGCCGGTAATACATTTTAATGTTTTTTTAGGTCTCTTTCTTTAAGTCTATAATATATAACTAAACTATTGTTATATGTAAAGTAAATAAGGTTTTTTTTAATGTTTAAGAAGCTTCATTTAAAATTAAATTAAAATGCAGAGCCCCCCGGACCGGTGGCCTGGACTCGGGCAGTGTGAGTGCCACTGAAAATTAGCTCACGTGCCGCCTTTGGCACACGTGCCATAGGTTGCCTATCCCTGAGCTAGAATATATGGGTTGAACCAAAAAGTAAACCATCTTGCTATGCTGGACTGTTTGGGTTTTGCCATGAGTCCCAGGTATAGCACACTGCAGTAGCGCTTCCTGAAGATAACTAAGGCATGTTACCACCATGGCCACAACTAGGCATCTAAAGCCATATTAGGCACTTAAGTAAATGGCTTGATTTTCAGAAGTGAATTCATTTGACCTTTATAGTGCTTATGGTCAGTATTCTTTAAACTGCATATTTTGTAGGAAAATCCCTCATCCCTTGATTAACTATATTACAAAGGACTGAACAGATTAACAATAAACAAAACATTTACAGATTAACAAACTACACAGGATTATGCATAACATGAAGTTCAGCAACAACCTTGGATTAGATTTAAGCCTATAATTCCACTTTGAGGCAGATATCTTAAAATATTAATAAGAGCTAGTCTTCTCAGTTTCAGTCCTCATCCAGGCATTCACAATAAGATCATCATTCATGTTTGACTGTCCCAGAAACACAGTGTGCAAGGTTGTGCTATTTATAAGCTTCTCCTTTTGGCCATGTACATTTAAAACAGTTAAAGCTGCAGACAGAAGTAGCCAATTCATTCCTAATAAAGTTCCAATCTATATATTTACCAGCACAAATAAAAATAAACTCAAGCTTTCAATGCATCAGTTGAAGTACAGTTTGCTTCAATTGACTGGAAATGAACCTAAAAAAGGAGGGCAAAAAACAACAAATGTAAGATCTTATTTTCTAAACTGATAATCCATATAGTCATTAAGGAATAAGAAGTCAATCCTGTTCTCAGTGAAGCTAATGGCAATATTATCTTTATGTTCATTAACTATGTTCCAGCAGATTTACGTAGAAATCTTTCAGGCTTATTATTATTTGTATGAAAGTGCTTAGAGGTTCCATCTGAGATCACGGAACCATTGTGCTAGGTGCAGTACATAGTAAATGACAGTCCCTTCTATAAAGAGTTCACAGTCTAACAAGACAGAGAAAGGATGGGGAAGGTGTATTGGAAGGGGGGAGGTACAGAGGCACACAGAAGTACCTTGCACAAGATCACAGAGCAAGTCTGTGTCCAAGCATGTAGTAGAAGCCATTCTCTCTGAACCCTAGTTCAGTGCCTCATCACTAGACCAGACTACGTTTAGTAATTCATATTATATTTTTATGCTCCTATCAACCATTTGTTTTTTACCATGCAAGATAGTGCCTGGAGTTATATTTCTGCCTTTATGGAACAATGCCTTTGGTTGTGAACCTATGGAATCATCTGACTTGAATGAGTATCGGGACATTAATCTTTTGTAACAGCTTATTGAGAAAACAAATAAGCAAAAACACTGTGTCCACAGTGAGAAAAATGGATGGAATGAAACAAAGAGTCACGGTGACCACAAATATCACTCAAAGACATGACATTAGCAGATCTTGAAAACTAATGTTAAAATCCCTGGAATATGTAAAAAAGATCCAGTCAGAGTTTTGTTGTTGCTTTATTATGACTGTTTGTGAGTAGATGCCTTTCCCAATCTACTAAAACACAGTCTACACAGAGTGTGGTTTGGTTTTATTAACAGAGAAATTAACAAGGTAAATTTGGTTCAAGCCTTCTCCCCAGGCTTGACTTGCTAGGATCCCTACCTCAGGACTGCTCAGCTACTGTAGTCTCAACCTTTCCAGATTACTGTGCCCCTTTCAGGAGTCTGATTTCTCTTGCATACCCCCAAGTTTCACCTCACTTAAAAACAACTTGCTTACAAAATCAGACACAAAAATACAAAAGTGTCACAGCACACTATTACTGACTTTCTCATTTTTACCATATAATTATAAAATAAATCAATTGGAATATAATACATTGTACTTACATTTCAGTGTATAGCATATAGAGCAGTATAAACAAGTCGTTGTCTGTATGAAATTTTAGTTTGTACTGACTTTTAGGGAGGTAAATATCTGTTTAAAAAGTTAACCGTTTAAATGATTAAAATTTATGTCATTTAAATGGTTAACTGATTAAAAGGAGAGGGGATGGGGCCTCTGCGGCTGGGCCTGCTCCGGCCAGCCAGCCCAGGGGGCTGAGGGCTAACGGTTAGGGTCGATTAACCAGTAAGACTAATGCTTACCGGTTAACCGTTTAGTATTTTACATCCTTACTGACCTTGCTAGTTCTTTTTCTGTAGCCTGTTGTAAAACTAGGCAAATATCTAGATGAGTTGATGTACCTGCTGGAAGACCTCTGTGTACCCCTGGATAAGAAACACTGCCTTAAGGCTTAGGTCTTTTCACTCTCTAGCCCAACTCCTGTACATATGTATGGGGTAATGAAGCACCTGTGCCAATGAATTAGTAGGTCCCACTTAACATTTCTCATCAGAATGAAAACCACCTGCTAACTGGGTGGGTTCACAAGAAGACACTGCCACTTTGTTACACAGCTACATCTAAACTTGTAACTGGGGGAGAGTGGTTCCCAGCTCAAGTAGACAGTCCCACTAGCTCCCATCGAGCTAGCATTCTAAAAATAGTAGTGCAATCGCAGTAGCACAGGCAGCAGAAAGTGGTGGCATGGGCTAGCCACCCCGAGTACCCAAACCTGCCCAGACCCTGTAGGTATGTACTCAGGCAGCTAAGCCATGCCCTGGTTGCTCCTGCCCATGCTATTGTGGCTACACTGCTGATTTTAGTGCACTAGCTTGATGAGAGCTAGTGTGAGTATGTCTACTCGAGTTGGGAATCACACCCCCAGCTCCAAGTCTAGATGTAGCCTAAGAATACGTCTACACTGCAGGCAGGGGTGTGATCTGCAACTCATGAAGGTGTACCCATGCTAGCTGTAATCTATCTAGCTCACTAAAAATAGTGAGGGCTGGAACATGGGTTCCACAAGCCTGGCTGATTCCCCTCGGGGCGCTTACTCACTTATGCAGCCTGCACTGAAGCCTGGATCATTTTAAACTATTTTTAGTGAGATAGCTTTCTTAAAGCTAGCACGGAGCTGAAAGTCACACCCCAGCTGCATTGTAGATATACCCTAAATCTAGCCAGTTCCCCACTGCCGTATAGCCCTTCATCACACATTATCACCCTACTCAACTTACTCCTCTAACCCAAATCTAGCAGGGAAAGTCATTACACAGTCCAGTGACTAGAAATTGAAGCCAGACAAATTCAGACTGGAAATAAGGTGTAAGGTTTTACCTATTGGGTTCTGGGAAGTGGGCGGGCGGAAGCTGAAGTGGGTGGGCTGAAGCCCCCCCCCGCCTAAGGGGAGGATCTACATGACCTGGAAACCAAATGATTTCGGGGGACAACTAATGAAATAACAGGGACAGGAGTGCGGTCAAAGGGTCAAAAGAAGGGAGCCTGACGGGGACACCGAGCAGAGAACCCCGGACAGTGCCCACTGCTCCTCGAAGGCGTCAAGGGAGGCAGTGGACGCCGCCCAGAGGAACTCTGCCCAGATACGTGAACGGACAGAGGATCGGAAACAGGCCCCACAGTCGCAGGAGTCTCCATCGGCCAACCTCCTCTCCCTGGTTTTATAAATGGCCGTTTTAGCCAGGGTTTTAAAGGTTTTAAACAGGGAGACTAATTAACCACTGGAGCAATTTACCAAGGCTTGTGGGGGATTCTCCATCACTGACAATTTTTGAATCAAGATTGGATGTTTTTTCCAAAAGACAGGCGCTGGGAATTATTTTGGGGAAGTTCTATGGCCTGTGTTGTACAGAAGGTCAAACTAGATCAGGGGTGGGCAAACTACAGCCCGCAGGCCACATCCGGCCCATCAGACCATTTAATCCGGCCCTCAGCTCCCGCTGTGGAGCGGGGTAAGGGGTTTGCCCTGCTCCGGCCCTCCAGCCAGGAAGCTTGGTCGGGGGCTTGCCCCGCTCCACGGGCTCCCAGGAAGAAGCTGGCATGACCCCCCCTCTGGCTCGACCCCCCTCAGGCTCCTACATAGTACGCAGAGGCGTTGCCAGGCGGTTCTGCGCGCTGCCCTGTCCGCAGGTGCCGCCCTGTCCGCAGCTCCCATTGGCTGTGGTTCCCATTGGCCTCGGAGCCGGAATGGGGACATGCTTCCAGGAGCTGCTTGCCATAAGTGCCACCGGAGCCTGCACCCCTGAGCCCCGCCTCGTGCCCCAATCCCCTGCCACAGCCCTGATCCCCCTCCCACTCTCCAAACCCCTCTCCCAGAGCAGAGTCCCTTGTTGTACCCCAAGCCCCTCATCCCCAGCCCCACCCCAGAGCCCGCACCCCCAGCCAGAGCCCTCACTCCCCCATGCCCCAACAGCCTGCCCCATCCCTGATCCCCCTCCCGCCCTCCAAACCCCTCGGTCCCAGCCTGGAGCCCCCTCCTGCACCCCAACCCCCTCATCCCCAGTCCCATCCCAGAGCCCTCACACACACACACACACCAACCTGGAGCCCCCTCCCACACCCTGAACTCCTCATTTCTGGCCCCACCCCAGAGCCTGCACCGTCTCCCACACCCCTACCCCCAATTTCGTGAGCATTCATGGCCCACCATACAATTTCCATATCCTGGTGTGGCCCTCAGGCCAAAAAGTTTGCCCACCCCTGGACTAGATGATCACAATGGTCCCTTGTTGACTTTGAATCTACTATTTAAAACTCAACATCGCCTGCAAACAAAATGTGTCATACCAAAATGCATCTGTAGACATATGTTGGTGGAAAAATCTGCAAAATGATTTGTGAACATTTCCTATTGCCCTTTAGGGAAATATTCTATGTCATTTTAGAAAGCTCTCTTTTCACTGACATCTTGTTTCCATTCCAAAGCCAAGTATTTCAAAATATATGGGGGATTTGTTATTAAACTACAAATCTTTTTATTTTGTAACATTTCTTTAAAACATGGCCTTCTAATTTGTGATGCAATTTTATTTTCCCCTCACATTTCTTCATGGAGGTCTGTGTTTTAAATATGTTAAGATTCCACTACAAAAAGGAAAAAAGATCATTTTATGATTCATTTTCTTTTAAACCTATTGTGTAAACCCAATCCAATGGCCAGATAGACTTCAATGGCATTACTCAGCTTCTGCATAATGGCAGCAGACATTGGGCCCTCAGAAATTATTCAAATCTTACTTCGTTACACCAGCTTGCTTAATGTGATTTTTCAGTGAAACATGAACATCCTTTTAGTGCAACAACATTTTAAATAGAATATTTTAAACAAAATTTCCTCCCCTTCCCTTCAAACTACTTACACATTATCTCTCATTATTATAAAAATAATGCTGGAAATACAAGGAAGCAAAGAAAAAGAGAAAAGTACACAAGTCATATAAATGACACGGTTTTTTTACTTTCATAACTGATGTGGCAAACCCAGAGGTGCTGGGGCTATAAACTGCCAAGCCTGGAGGGGCTGAGCAAGCCCTGGCACAAATTAAGCACTGGATACAAGCAATGAGAATGACATTTGCTCTTTGACTCTTAATATAAAATCTATTCATAAATCCTCTAGCAAATGTAGTCAAGTTGTACAACACTGTGTTCAGCAGGGACATTCCCCTGTAGTTGTAAAGTACCAGAACTAATCCATACCTCTGTTGTGTGTGTGAACATATCAGATCAGTCTATTATCTTAGCAAGTCTCAGATTAAGCCTGGTTGAGCCTGGTCTGTACTTGGATGGTAACTCTCCAAGCAAACCCCTGGCACTGCCGGAAGTGTTGGTGATGATCTTGTTTTCCTCTGAGTCAGCACTGAACCAATATTCCAGCATGGTGCTGAGGCACAGTGTCCTTGGAGAGGTCATCTTTTGGACGAGGCTTATAATTGAGGTCCCAAACATATGAGATCACTAAGAGCCTCTGGCACTTCTCCAACTCTCAAAGAATAGAGCCGTTAGCAGCAATGTCCTAACCAAAGTCCCACTGGATAATATTCCTACTTTAATTGTCCCTCAGTTTTCATGGTGTTCCTCAATTTCTGCTCTAAACAATTGTATAATGTTGCTGTTAGATGTAGTTTGTAGAACACTTTGATTAAAGAGGCTATATAAAATAGTTATCATTACTACTTGTGTTAAGAAGCAGACAACATAGCATCACAGAGTTATAGAGTTTAAGGCCAGAAGGCCTATCAGACCATCTAGTATGACATCCAGTATACCACAAGCCACCAACACCACCCATTATCCACACACTAAATTCAACAACTGAACTTAGACCAAAGTATTATAGCCTACAGACCACATCTGGAGGAGATACTAAGTTCAGTTGTTGAATTTAGTGTGTGGGTAATGGGTGGTGTTGGTGGCTTGTGGTATACTGGATGTCATACTAGATGGTCTGATAGGCCTTCTGGCCTTAAACTCTATAACTCTGTGATGCTATGTTGTCTGCTTCTTAACACAAGTAGTAATGATAACTATTTTATATAGCCTCTTTAATCAAAGTGTTCTACAAACTACAGTGCCAAATTCTGCTTGCTTTACCTTGGTCATGCGATTAATTACATTGAATCAATGGAATTACTCTCAGAAGTAAGGTATCAGAGGGGTAGCCGTGTTAGTCTGGATCTGTAAAAAGCGACAAAGAGTCCTGTGGCACCTTATAGACTAACAGACGTATTGGAGCATAAGCTTTCATGGGTGAATACCCACTTCGTCAGACGCATGTGGTGGAAATTTCCAGAGGCAGGTATAAATATGCAGGCAAGAATCAGTCTAGAGATAACGAGGTTAGTTCAATCAGGGTGGATGAGGCCCTCTTCTAGCAGTTGAGGTGTGAACACCAAGGGAGGAGAAACTGCTTTTGTAGTTGGCTAGCCATTCACAGTCTTTGTTTAATCCTGAGCTGATGGTATCAAATTTGCAAATGAACTGAAGTTCAGCAGTTTCTCTTTGGAGTCTGGTCCTGAAGTTTTTTTGCTGCAGGATGGCTACCTTTAAATCTGCTATTGTGTGTCCAGGGAGGTTGAAGTGTTTTCCTACAGGTTTTTGTATATTGCCATTCCTAATATCTGACTTGTGTCCATTTATCCTTTTACATAGGGATTGTCCAGTTTGTCTCAGGAGTAAGTTGAGCAAGGATTTGGTTTCGGTTTCTGAGCTTACACAATACCCTCTATGCAATTTCTCTGCATTTCACAGGATTGGGCCCTTAGGATTTAATTTCTGAAGGAATTTCTGTAACTATTCTTAGCCTTTTGTATCTAACCATAGATTTTTACTTCAATATTCTGTCTGTCTGAGGTACTTGTATGGATTTATTCTCAGAATCCCTCTGTGAGCTAAGTAAAATTATCATAAGTCTCTGACCAGCAGTCTTGTACATCTCCAGTTCCTCTGTGGGTAGTGCCAGCTTTAGGATTGCCACCTTTGCATACATGAATATGTTCCCCTGGTTCCAGGAGAGATGCATGGCATTTTGAGGCTGTGCAGTAATTATGTACAATCTGGAGGAAGCCCCTCGCCCTGATGCTTTCCATTGGAATTCTGACTGCATTAACTCTGACTGTGATTGGGGACTGTTTTTGGAAGCATTATGTTAAGAAACCTGGAAATCCATTTCATTTTTAGTCAAGTACAGTAATTACTTTTATTAATGAAATAAGAAATGGTTCTGTTTTGTTTTAACTGGTTTGTATAGGAAAAGCTAAATAGCAGAGCTATTCAAAAAACTGGCCAGGTGACAACAACCCTAGCTAGCTGAGTTAGATTTCAATGGGCTAACAAGCAATCATCCTGTCTCCATATAATTAAGGCCTTTCTCCTTCAAAACTTGCCAGGCCATACTCAGTTCTTCCCTTTTTGTTGTGACCTCAACTTCAAAGACTTGAAACAATAATATATTTGGCCCTAGCAGTTCAGTGTACATGATGTGCTGTTTATAAACAAAATGTAGAGAAGTAAAATAATGGCCCTGAGGTATCTGTTCTCTTCTGATTTTAGATTCAGGGTAGACTAGGCTGGAGCTCTATCATGGCTTCTGTCTTCCACAATTGGAAACTGGAGTTCACCCTCAATAAAGCCAAAGCAACTTCTAGAATTTAGAGGTGCTTGCTATACAGGTTGGTTCTGTTATGCCAGGAGTACACAAGGATCTACAGAGTAACTTCCAGTGATTAAGGCTATAGACTTCTTGTCAGGGGACATGGGTTCTATTCCTAGCCAAATTAATTTGGGTAGTATTTTATCACAATATGTGATTTTGGGCAAGTAACTTAACCCTTTGAGATTCAGTTTCCTGTTTGTCAAATGGTGCTTGCAGTCTGGTCTACTTACATCCCTTGAACTGTGGGAAACAGCACCCTGTAATTTATACTGTGCTGTGTTTAGTTTTGCCTGAGGGTTTATTTACCCTGACAGTGTTAGAACAGTTTGTTGGAGGGTGTGTTTGCTTTAAGGAGACTTACTACTAAATCATTAATTGGGATTAAGAGCAGGCAAGAGAGTTTTCTCATGTTTTATGCATTTGTTTAACACTTTCTTTGCCTGATGTTATCTATATGTGGCTATTAAACTTTTTAAAAAGCATGTCCAAATAACGTCTTCAAACATGTACTCATCTTGTACTGTCCCTGGAAGAAGATTAAAACCTTATAGCAGGTACAGATAAAAAGGGTTAATGCTTACAGTAAGCCCTAGCAAACTACAAAACATTTGTATTACAGCTATTTGACTTCACCAAATTTAAGTCAGCCCCAGAAAGTCATGCTGGGAAAAATTCTTATAAAAAGGCAACCCTCCACCAAAAAGCATTAGTAGGACCTAGGATTGGGGTACGTTTTGTATTATTCCTTTACTTTTGATAGTTTTTTGATTTCCTAGGATTTATTCTTTACTTTAGTATAACGTGAAATGTTTTTGCTTGAGGTACTGTTGCTATTATGTGAAAACAGCCTATTTTTTCCTGAAAGAATAGCTATTAAAACAATTTTAAATAAATTAAGAGCCTGTATGTAACTAACATTCCCAGTGCTACACAGAAGATCTAACTTTATTACACTTATTCCTGTGAGTAGGCCTATTCATTACATACATGGATTATGGCCACTCATATGTGTAAAGACTTCAGGATTAGACCCACAATCTGAAAACACTAAATACCAGTGATACAATCTTCCTCCTTTCTGCAGTATTAAGGTTAGTTTGTTTTGATCCACTGGGTTACTTAAGTAAATAGTAGCTATGCTAATTTTAGTAGGAATATTTTAAAATGGCAAACTAGAGCTTTCATTTCCTCATAAATGTCTAAGAGATAGAAGTCTACATGAGACTTTTTTTTTTTTCCTTTACTCCCTGTTAGAGGTGAATGAGAACTCCCTTCCTGAACCATTCAGATTTGGAAGCAAAGTGTCTGTTACTTAGCTGCTATGTGGGACTAATTCAGACAAAACTTACAAATTATTTAGTTGTTTCTAAGTAAACAAAGGACTTGTAGTCAAAACCATCTAACTGTGCACATAGCCAGTCTGTGTAGTCATGCTTCAGGGCACAAACCAATCTCCAACTAATGGGTGTCAGGAAGTAAACTTTCCAGGGGCAGGTTAGCCAGTGACTACTGCAGGGTTCTCATACCTTTCCCTGAAGCACCTGGTACTGACTGCTGTTGGAGACAAGACACTGGATTAGTTAGACTGGCCTGACCTAGTAAGGTAATTCCTATTGTAACCCACTAGTCAGTATGTGTTATGGGAAGACGCCATTTTGGCTGACACGCAACATTCCTATTGTTACTTACTGTTTGTCTTTCCTCTTCTATTTGATTGATTGTATCTTTTCTTAATTTATCTCCCTACTCCTATAATTGGTTCCACACAAGCAGACACTTACTCCCATGTGGATTGAAGTCAATGGGGCTCCTCATGGGCATGATGGTCTTCCTGCATGTATCCCATTGGAGGTTTGGGTTTTCCAAATGTAAATTCTTTGGGGGCAGGGACTGTCTGGGTGGGATCCAAGAAAGTACTTAGGTGCTTGAGTCCATGTTTTAGGCATCTAGGTCTCAATTTTGGCTCTACTGTAATCCACAAAACTCCCTCCAGGCACCTCAACTCACTCAGCGCCTCAGTTTTTCAGAGTAAAAGTTCCTTCAGCACCTGTGTTCCTGTCTCTGGGCATGCACACTGCTGCCTCACTCTAGGTGTCTAGCCATTTATCTCTTGCCTAAGCCCCAGAGCAATTCACAAACCAGGGCAAGACACTGTAGCCATGCTCCGAGAGCACCTATCAGACCAGGTTCCATTCAAATCTGGCCAGAGGAGGAGGCAGTGGTGGTGGTACCCACCTTATAATTTCTAACTCAGCGATTAGAGAACTCTCTTGAGAGGTGGGATATTTTCACAATGTTCATTTTACTTCAAAAATCTATCTTCTTGGAATTCAATAGGCTTCAGTGCCCATGCTCCGCTTCTGCAGAATGAAAGCAGCCCTCTTTTAAACTGAGCTAGGGCTCTTGGAAACAATGTGAACCTTACAAAACCACACTGATTTCTTTTAAACTGGCTTTTGACAGTGCATTCAGATACATTTTAAACAAGCAAATAAACTTCTCATCCTCTATATGCTATATAGGACTGATCCTGGGCCAATGTAGGAGTTATCCCAAGACTTTCAACAGCAGCAGAATTGGGCTCTGAAACCATGAATGTTTCACACAGTTTGGTACAGTTATTCTCATACAGGAAGAAAGGGGAAATAACGTACACTATGAGGGTGGATTAAAGTAAGTGGAAACCCTGAAATCTATAAGTGGTGGAGATAAAGATATTCTTGCACATAAAAATGCTTTGGACAAAATGCAATTAGTGTTAGTTGCACACTGATTTCAGATCCTGCTCTGTACATACATGCTGTATTGTGCTGATCTTGTGAGTCGTTTGCATGTGCATAATTCTACCAAATCCAGACACCCATCCATCACTGAGTGCAATTGTTCATGGACCAACTGGCCACTTATCATTGATATTAAACAAATTCTAGTGGTCAGTAAAAACCACTACATGTTAACACAGAGAGTTCATATAATGCATGGTACCATCCAGTGAAATCTGCAATGATACACTGAGAGCTTTTAAAATACCGGTGAGAAAATCCTGTGTTTGGTGTTGTAGGAAAACATTTCCTATGTAATGTGGACTCAGTGAGCCTGAGATGTTAGGCTTATGGCCAATACTGTAGGCAAAAGGTATGTGTTAAAATGCACACACTATCAATTGGAGCCAAACTGTGCAGCCTCCTTAAAGGACTACATGTCTGTACAAGCTGCCTGGCATAAGCATAGATATCTACCATGTCAACAAAATGTGGTAAGTACCTCCCAGGTACCCACCCATACAGTGAAAGATTAATCCTGTAAACTATAGTGTCCTGAAATCTACTGACATGTTTGTTGCCAGTCATGGGATCCCCAAGTGATTTATTCCATCTATATATGGGTCTAGTGACGTCCTCAACACCTAATGAATATTTAGCATGGTTCACATGATGATCTACTGCTGGATTCTGAGTTGCTGACACACCCTTTGACCATCATAATATCCTCTGTTCTCATTACCCTGTAAGCTAAATTTTCAAAAAAATGCAAGATCAGATTTTCAAGGGCTCAACACCCATAATTGCAGCAAGATTTTAGAAAGAGCTCACTCGGGACCTAACTGCTCCCATTCTGGTACTTGGCCAGATTTTCAGAAAAGCTGAGCAACCCACTGTGCCGAGTGCCGATGAAAATCTTGCCATATATTTGAATACCTAATTGGAAGCTGAACCCATTTTAACAGCTGGACCTGATTGTGGATCCTGAACTCTTTTGAGTATTCTGGGCTGTATCACCCAACTTTGCAATGGAAATTTTCTGACTCACTCCACTGATGACTAAGATTTAATAACATTATATTACCAAGCCTATTATTAAGTCAGTCATAAGGAAAATAGATTTTAATTAAGAGTGTTAAAACTAGACAGTAGAAGCCGGTCCTCTGAAATGCTTTTCAAATCAATAATCATTGAAATGCTTCAAGTACAGTAATAAACCTACATTTTGCTGATGAAGTAAAAAGCATTGCTGGCTTTTTTTAATCTGCTTGACTGTGAACTGGGAGGGGGTGGGGGGGTTTGAGAGGAAATAGTAGCCTGAAGCTGCAACTTGAGCACTGCTTCCTACCCATGTGACTCCCCTTCTTTACTAACCATTATTCTTAGCTGTTCTTTGGCTTCAAAGGCTTCCTTTTTCCTATATTTGGTATCAGAATATGAATTTACATTTACATAATCTATCTTGACTACTAATCCACATTGAAAAACAGTAATGTATTTTTTAGAGATTAAGCCTGCTTTTAAGTGATTAGAAATTATTTTTGATGTTTGAAAGGCAGATTTATAGTGTGGAAGATTGGTTTGCCCAATTTGCTGGTTCTACTATACTTCTGTCTGAAACTGTAGTAGCACAAGCAAGCAACATTAAAACTAGAGACAATGAATAATTCATAGCTACTAAGGGTTAGTGAAGGAAATTAGACGAGGCACTTTAGAACAACAAAGATCTAAAATGTTACCTTTTTGGTTTCTGATTTATTTATAGATTTCTCCTACATAGTAAATACAAAGGAAAGAAGAGTACATTCAGACTAAATTGTCAAGCTATTTATCATTTAAAAAAAACCCCACCTTTTTAAAAGGTTCAACTATTTAAAGTTACTGCTGGGAAACCAGACTAATGAAACTAATTTCTTTACCATACTTTCCTCCCTTTCTCACATATACATATCAGTAGTTGTTGGGGGTTGCTCATGATATTTATGCATTACATTCATACGGCTTTCAAAGCATTTTACAAATATTAATGAAGGAAGACTCACAACACCCCTATGAAATAGGTAGGTATTTCTACCACACAGGCAATGTGGTTCAAGGTACTGATCACAAATACTGAATTCCAAACCTAGCTATGTTATAGTCTGCCAGGAACCGATTCCTGGTCTGCATTCCCTTTGCACTGGCTATGCTAGTGCAAATAGGCTAGAAAGCAGCTACAGGGCCTCTCATGGGATGACACCTCTTAGCATCTATAGTACACTGGTTATGTCAGTGTGTTGCATCCTCATTGGCATTGAGCGTCATTCATCTGAGACTTTATTCTTCCAAATTTTAGGGGCAAGCTGCACTTATTGCTGCTTCCCATTACAACTAATTGAATCACATTTATGTGTGGACACAAGGTGCTTTTCACTAAACTGAGAAGGAACCATCGTAAATTTCTCCAGATTAGACAAGACCTAAAATCTGCTCCTGCAAACCTTTACGAATGGGAGTGTTCTTGTATTCAGACATGAAATCCCATGAAGTCAGTGGGGCTACTCCTGAGAGAGAGGATTAATCGCACAAGTAATGTTTTGCAAGATTAGGCCCAATAGCACCAGCAAAGTTTAGAACTCACTCCTTAACTTCACCAGGTGTGAATACTACCCCTCACTTCAATTAAAAATGATGCAGGAGTATGTAGGAATTTAGGTATTGAAATAATGAATCCGCTGAGTGGTCCATCTAGCCCAGCATTTTTTCCTTCCCAATGGCCAGTACCACAAGTTTCAAAAGAAGGTTTGAGAAAACCTTTGAAGGACAATCATAGAATAATATGCCCATAGTTTCTCCCCAACTCCAGGCCTGGGTCTATGCTGTGAAATATGGATTTATACAGTTTTCCTTGTAAATGTTTGTCCTTTCAAACATAAGTGGAAGTTCTCTCTACCCACACAAATGACTAATCCTTTTTAAAATCCTCCTAAGCTCTTGACCTCATTGATATCTTGGAGCAATGAGTCCCATGGACTAATTAAATATTTAAAGAGTCCTTTTATCAGTTTTAAGTTTTCTGCCTTTTAGTTTCATTGGGCGTCCCCTTATTATTGCATTTCGAGAGAGGACCAATGGGAGCATCCTGTACATCATATGTAAAATGTTACTTCCTTTGGCCTATTTGGGAAGGACAGGCAATATACTGCTTTGAGGCACCGGGCCAGATTCCCTGATGCCCCTGCATGTTGAGGCATCAGTTTGCACCTTTGCAAGTGGTTGTAAAATGCTACCATTGTGAGTGGAGAATTCTGAGTTGGTAGCATGTTACACTCATTTTTGAGGTGTAAGGCCGTGCAAATAAGGCCCATTCTACTTTCAAAAGCAGAATTTAATTCATTTTTATATTATTTATTCTGGCTTGCTGATGTTAAGAGTGCTGTACTAGGAGCACCGACTTACTAAATCCACAATCCATAACATCATATAAAATAACACAATGCATAACAAATGCAGAAGCAAATCTCTAATCCAAATGAAAAACAACCAGCCAGAAAAGAAATTACCTCAAAGCCCAGTCTCCTTCCATACATCTTAGCCTTCCCCAGAAGCCCAAACAAATAGATGGGCTCATTACAGTGAGCTCTGAAGGTCAACATCTTTGGGCTATTTCTGCCCTGAAGAGGAGGGGGATTGAATTCCAAAGGTGAGGCACCTTCACATTAAACAGCCAGCCAGTAGCCCTCCTTTAGGCTGCAGCCTGAGGTTCTTTGCTGATTGTAGCTGGCTCTGAGGTGCTACGCCTTTGGAAAGATGTCAGTACAGGTCTGTCGCATCTTAGGCGCATTTAACATGTGCGATTTCAGCTTTACGCAGTCGGCAAAAACAAGAAAAAAACAAAAAAAAGAGAAAAATAACAATTTAAATATTGTTTCTGTAGTGCGGCTGATTCCGCCCGCCATTAGACTCAATGTAATTTTGACTATAGGCGATTTTCGCTTTACGCGCTGACTGCGGAACGTAACCCCAGCGTAAGATGAGACAGACCTGTAGTGCATTCCTCAGAGCAGCTTTGCTTTTGTTCAGCACGGACAGGCTCATGCTCCCTCCCCACACTGACATGGCCGTCACTTTGGCTGCTGGTGTTGCCAGCTGGGCTAGCTGGCCACTGCATCAACTTGAACTCCTCAGCATCCTATAGCCAAATTATTACTATGGGTACTCCTCAGACAGAGGACAGGTGGGGTAAGGGAAGGGTGGCATTAAAGGTACCTTGCAGCCTCTCCTCCTTAGTGAGTCTGCACAAAACCACCCACCCAGTATTTACACCGGAGTCAGACCTTAATACATTCATATAGAAATTACAAATTAGTCACAGTAACAACAACAGATTATGTGAAATTTCTTCAAAACACCTTTCTTGATCGATTTTCAAGTGGTATTTAAATAGTACCTGATGTCTAACTTAGTAAGAAAGAAAAGGATGGGTACTCCTATCAAATAGTCACCTATTAGGTGAATTAAATTCTAGGTTTACTTAGTCCTGCCTTAGCGCAGGGGATAGACCAGCTCTACATTTTTCTGATTAATGTGAAAAGCACTGTTCTTCAAAGGAGGATGACGCTTTCAGGAGCCAACAGAATTTGCTATTCTTTTTTGTCAAAAAAGAAAGCCAGCTTCTAATGGACTGTCTGGCTTTTTCAATGCAGAATGAGTTTACTCCTCAGAAATGTTTTAATCCCAGAGCTGGTAAAAGATTAACCATAACTGAAAATGTGAGTAGTAGTTCTCTTTGAGATACAGTCAAGCCCTTGGCAGATGAGGTGTTCATAGCAGGTGCTGGATTTGCTATAAATGGACAATTTATAAACAGAGCTGACAACTGGGAAAACAGAGCAGTGGGAATGCTGTCATTCCAGAGACCAGTAGTTGATTTCCTATCAGATGGTCCCCAGCATGGAATTATTGATAACTACTGTTCTGAAAGAGAGCCAGTTGGCTTATGCATGAAAGGGTTTTACCTCAATTCATGTGAGAGCTATGCTAGATATTTTCAGTAGGCCAGTGCAAATTAGCTCCTTAAGTTTGTGCTTCCTTCATTCACAGTTTACATTGTTTTTCCTACTTAATTTCGCTACTGACTGCACTGTGTGTATTTTCTGTGGAGTGAAATCCAAAAGCAGTTTTATTTAAAAAAAAGAGAAGTCTAAGCATAGTATAATGTTTTGCCTTTCATTTGGTTGTCTGAGAGAACTGCTTGACTAGCCATGTGTATTTGCACCTCGTACGTTTTAGGTACTAAACTTCAGTGAAGATCCCTTAAACTGGACTTAATTCCACAATGATTTAATCATTTAAAGCATCCAGAATAAGAACCAGGGATGCTAGCATGTATCATAGCTGATACTGTAACTGAGACACTTCTGATTCTGAGAAGCAGCCAGCCTGGGAGCCAGGCCCATCATACCATTAAACTTCATGCTCCTTGGTTTTAGGTGATCATCTCTTTCACTTAGCATTCTGATGCAAAGAATATAAAGCAGGAGTACAGACTTCCTCACAGGGTTTATTCCTAAGCACTGATCTGTTTTCTTTGTCAGAAGCATGCCAAGGAACTAAATAGAAACATAGAAAAGTTGAATGATGTCATTAGAACACTTCTCTTTTCTTGCTTTGAACTCTGCTTCTTCTCTACTTCTTCCATATTTGTAAATGTCTAAGCTATACATACAGGCGGCAGAATGCCTTTATTTGGGGTGGCATTATAGCCTGGGCCCCATGCATGACGCAATTATGGGGTACCACAAATGGCTACAGAATCTTTTTGCCTTGGAATGATCTCTGCCTTTTTGCATCCTATTTTAGCTTACAGCTTTTTCATTTTGGAAGAGTTTAAATTATGCAGGAAACAAGCCTCCATATAATCTGGCAAGTCATTCCCACTTAGGAACAAAGCAGCGGTGTATGACAGTGATGGTAAGGGATTCTGACACCCTGGAGAAAGTACAGGGAGCTTCAAATTCATATGACTGGGTGATAAATAATTAAAATGAAAGAAATCTGTTGCCTCCACTTGAAGTGGAGCTAGTGCCAAGTGGCAATGGGAACTGAATGCAGCGTGTGAGCTGAGCAAAGATAACTCTAGTTCCTACATGCCTTTTAGATGCCTCTCCAGCCAATTGCTTCAGTGACAGCAAAATATCAAGGTTCTTCAACCTCAAATAATACGTGCTTGTTGCAAGTCAAAAACCATATCCTGAATTTGAGTTGGAGATGAACGACTACCCTACAAGAATAACAAATGTATCTATTGAAACCATACTGCAGATTTAAGATGTAGCAAATACATTTATCTTCATCTCTGTGGAAAGCGATCAATTAGTTTCTTATCTTGCTTGCAAGATAACTGACTGCACAGCCATAGCTCAACGAATAATATCTCTCTGTGGCTAACAAGAGAAACTGAAGTTCATGAAGAGCATGAGGCTTCAAAACACATGACAATGGATAGTCTGATGATGTGTTGAGACCACTGCCTCTCACACTGACCAAAATTGTCTTACTGTTTCCTTGTAGTCCCCCCATCGGTCTGTATCCATTTGTTGTTTCTTATCTTATACTTAGATTGTAAACTCTTCAAGGCAGGAACTGTCTTTTTGTACAGCATCTAACACAATAGGATCCTGGTTTATGAGTGGGGCTCCTAGGCTCTACAATTATACAAAGAATAAATAATAATTTTAATTGACAAATCAAAGTAATACAATTGGCTAACAGCCTGGATCCAAAATGTGTTACTCAAAGATAAAGCAAGACATCAAAAAGCTAGTTTCAGAGAAGCAATGGCAAGCTTCCCTTTGATACACCTTGCCCTGCAGCCCTCAACGCATATTTTCTCTTTTTACGTGTTTTGTGAAGTGCTTTGTTTGCTTGCAGTGCGTAACTGTGTGCATTAAACTCTGGAAAAAAAACCTCTACTTTGTACATGCAAATTAGGTGCAGCCGTCAGGCTCCTGGCAAATCACCAGTGTGGCCCTCACACTGCAAAGTTTGTGCACCTCTGTCTTAGAGTGTGTTGTGTATGGCGGCTGGGCCACCAGTATTTTAAGGATATGCATTGGGTTAGGTTTGTGTCATATATACTAATTTGTTCTGTAGTGGTTTCACAGTCACTTTGCAATGAAGAGACACCTAACAACATGAAGGGTTAATGTCTCCAATCAGTCCGGTGGCCTCTGGTAGCGCAGATAACCTCCTCACCAGTCAAGCAGGGATTAAAGATCTTCTGCGTTTACAGTCAGACCCAACTTGCTGCACCTGTGCAGCTTGTCAGGCCTGGAAGCTGGTCCTTAAAAGAAGGATCTCAGCCCATTTTGGGTGGCACTCTATATCAAGCAGAGCTAGAGACCTCAGATCTCAGCACTGGGTTCCTTACTGAGAACAGTCTGAGCGTACAGCCAGCCTGAACCCTCTGAGAAAGGAAGATGAGCTGGTTTGTTTCTTTTGTTAAAATCCTCAGGACTAACTCTTAGCCTTTAGGCATGCAGGATGGGGAGGGAACTGAGACTATCTGTGGGATCTGTAAGAGGGAGCCTGGTTCCTTGTGGGCTGTGGAACTATTCTCCTTTTCATTTGCACTGTTTTACACTCTCTTTGCCTCATGCTACCCTCTTAGAAGGTTGTGGACTTGCTAAGAGGTACAGCTGGATGGCTATGCCCCATACTCAAGGACTGGACCACAGACTGCTGACGACTGGAGAATGAGGTAAAAAGTAAGTAAGTGAGGTGCCTGCCTTCACCCCAAGGGGTTGATCTTGAGACACAACCTTTAACACTTTCAGAATGTCAGACCATTACGGGAAAAGTCAATAAGTGCCTCTAACATACCTTTTGAATATTATTCATTGTTTGTATAATTTGATCATGTTTCTTCTCTAAATTAAATGGCCTTAAGCTATCAGTCACTCCTAGTATGGAAATATTTCCTCGTCTCTCATAACTTTCCTGCCTTGAAGGTTCTCTTTGGTTCTTCTTTTGATGGTCAACAGTCCTTTTTTCCCCATGCATAAAAATTAAGTTAGTCAGGGATCTTGTCTATCTGTGCTCTTCTACCATATACACAACCAAGGGTGACATCAGCCCATCCAAAAAGACTAAATATTCCATCCTTTATCATTGATTAAGTGGGGTTGTTTTCTCTTGTGTATTGATCTCCAATTTCCTTTACCATCACTCTTGAAAACATTAAATTTATATTAATACAGAAAATGCACTTTTAAAAAAAACTGTTTCTTTGTTTTATCTGCATCTCTAGATACACCTCAGAGAGATTTTCCCAGTGAGGTTTGACTTGGGGTCTTACATCTCCAGCATGTGGAGCAAGAAATAAATATGCAATGTCCGTTATATTTTGTAGGAATTGCATATATAATTCCTGAAAACATACTGCTGAAACGGATTTTAACCAGTGCCCCAGTTTATTGAAGAGAGAATAGAATGCTTCTGTGCAGATTCACAAGGAAGTTTCTGTGAAGGCAGGAACCACCCTTCCTTCAAGGGATACTATTACAACTCATTAAACTTTCAACAGACGATGTGCACAATGGTACTTATTATGAAGAAACTTCTAGGAGCTCCTCCTCCATAGTTCAAGCAGGGAGCTGTAACTGCTTCTATGCTATCTCCACCGCATAGTTAGAAGAGGGAGCTAACAAGCTTGATTCTCCTCAAAATCACAGAGTACTTTTACCCCAGTGTCACTTCGTTGACTGCTGTTACTCCTGATTTATGAATCGTGTAACAGAGTGGAGAATAAAGCTCTAATTGCATTGGTAATCTGGTGTGTGAAAGGTTTTAAACATTGCATAAATTCACAAAACCTTAAAAAATAAGGTTTCATTTGAAATATGGCTTGTTCAAAAGAAATAAGCCTCTTTCTAAGCCTTAGTATTAATAGAAAGACTTCCTATATCTTCACTTTCCCTGTCTCTCATCTGTGTATCAGTCAGTTTGTTACTGAGTTATGCAACAGAATTTGCGTTCTCTCTATTTTCAGGAACTTTATTGGCACAAGTATCGGGGGTAGCCGTGTTAGTCTGTATCCACAAAAACAACAAGGAGTCCAGTGGCACCTTAAAGACTAACAGATTTATTTGGGCATAAGCTTTCGTGGGTAAAAAACCTCACTTCTTCAGATGCATTAGCACAGTAAGGTATACAAGTTTGTTAGGGTACATTGAATACTTTGGACTGGGGAGGCTTCACAGCAGTAATGGGGTTTCATATTGTGTATCCATTTTTCATTACAGTTCAGTCCTGAGAAGCAGCCAGGTTCTCCTACATTGCAAGGCTCTTTCTGAAGCATCTTGTTTTTCCACCCACCCTTATTCTCTCTCTCCCCGACCCCTCTAAGTGCCAGGGTTCTTCTCTCCTACCATTTAGCCTACAAAATATTGATTTCCTGCTGAGAACTCTGTAGCCTTGATCCTGCCTGATTGTGCAATAAAGCATGCAAGGAAAGGGCTATGCAGAAATCAGTGTGCAAAAGAGAGGATCACTTTACAATCCCTGGGAAATGCACTCAGGTCACCATGTCTGAAGGGCTCAGGAAGTGTGAATGTGCTCCTTCCTGAGTACTACTGCTCTTCAAGTAAAGAATGTAACAGCTTGTAGCAGTGTGTTATTTACAGCCAGTCATACCTCAGCTGACCTGAGCTAACAATCAAATTGGTGTGACTAAATTAGAATGCCTAGCAGACTTTCCTGTGGCCTGGAATGGAGATTTGGTTGATAAGCATGCCTGACTTGCAGGGGGGCTCTATGTATTTTGCTGCCCCAAGCATGGCA
Organism: Platysternon megacephalum; assembly: GCA_003942145.1. Lineage (NCBI taxonomy): Eukaryota > Metazoa > Chordata > Testudines > Platysternidae > Platysternon > Platysternon megacephalum. Next base: position 5,410,765 of record QXTE01000003.1, on the reverse strand, counting down.
GTCAGGCAGCCTTCGGCGGCATGCCTGTGGGAGGTCCGCTGGTAACGCGGATTTGGCGGCATGCCTGCGGGAGGTCCGCCGGTCCTGTGCCTTCGGCGTACCCGCCGCCGAAGCCACGGGACCGGCGGACCTCCCGCAGGCAAGCTGCCGAAGGCAGCCTGACTGCTGCCCTCACAGCGACCGGCAGGCCACCCCCTGCGGCTTGCCGCCCCAGGCACGCGCTTGGAGTGCTGGTACCTGGAGCTGCCCCTGCTGACTTGGGAGACAGACTGACTGGCATGTAGTGATAAACTGATTGTCACAATGTCATGGTACAGGGAGTGGATGAAAGAGGATTGTCTACATTAACTCTCCGAACTGAATGTCACTATAATCTACACTGATGGGATGCTGGACTAGCTTGTCCACTGGACAGATCTGGTATACCAGTCCCTATGTTCCTAAAATATCGTCCTATGCTATACCTTCCTTAAAGAGTTTACAATCTAAGGCCCCACCCTGCGAATCCACATTATGTGAGTAGTTCCAGTGATTTACATTATTTACAACTCCCCCCACACCCCTATTTGAAGAGTGCAGTAATTTTCTTGAAAATACGTATTTTCAAGTCTGTTTATTCCAACTGTTTAGTCAAACAGATCTGTGCTACCTGGACCCGATGGTGCAAGGTCAGGTGCCAGGTGCCTTTGGGAGGTACTAATCATGAGTGGAGGATGCTCAGCACTTTGCAGGATCAGGTCCATATAGCATAGATCTGTGTGACTCTCTGGAAAACAAATATGAGCTAATCACAATACTGTTCACATGTGCTCCCAGCAATGCAGTCCAAACAGCATTATGTTTATGAAAGATATTTGCTTAAGGATTGCTGACTTTCCTAACCGTTCTATTTAGCAAATTTTGACCTCAGGCTCAGAGACTTTCCTTGTTTCACTGCTGAATGCAATCAGAAGCAGAAACTACCATTGCACTGTGCCCATAGCTATTGTACCTGAGGCACAGGCAACCCCACCTCTTGGGCTGATGTTGAGCACAGACACAGTCCTAAGTCCATATATGGAAGTTGGCCCACATTGATTTTGTGCAACTTACTCAACTGATCTTGAGTCAAGAAATCAAAGATACTGGCACACGAAGAGGGCTGTCTGAGCTCAAGTGACACCACCTGACTCATGCATACACACACGAGTGTGCACACACACGGAGGGGTTGTCCCCATACTCTGTTGGGTTGGTCAGCTGCTGCACATGAGCAGACTGCCCACTAATCTATTGCCTCCTTGGTTACTACCTAACTCTGCTCTTTCTTCCACATTTGGTCACTTTGCTCCCCTCACCTGTCTTTCTTTGCCCATCAATCCCCGGCCTTGCCTCTCTCTTCATCCTCCTGCTCTCACTTTTGCTAAGCTGTGAACTTGCAACTTGTCTTCATGATAAGTTGCTTGATCTCCTGCCTTCTTTCCTCTGCTTGGTCCTACTTCTCCTCTCTTATCCACTCTCCGGTCTTGCATCCTGGGTAGCTTTTTCCCACCTCAAACTCTCTCCCATCCTCTCTTTCTGCCCATCTTCTTAAATAAAGACAGAGCACTAACTTGGTGTGTGCCTGCCAGTCCCTGTTCAGTTTACATGTATGTTTGATCCCTTTGGTCCATTCTTTGTCTGTTCTTTGCCTATATAGACCAGGAGTGTAAACTTTCTTTAGCAAGGGCCAAATGACCTTTTCTTTCCGAATCCACGAGTCAGAGGTAAAAACTTCACCGTCAAGAGGTAAATTTCATGTCCATGCTGTACCCCTACCTCCCACTTTTTGCAAACTTTCCCTCTCTCAATCTCCACTTACTTTTGAACACTCACCTTTATCCCTCTCTTTCTTCCCCTTCAGGGGCATGCTTCCCCTCACCAGTCCTCTCACACTCTTATTGATCCCATTTGGGCCCCCCCCCTTTCCAGGGGCACAGTGCTCCCCCGTCACCATCAACTTTTTGGGCACATTACTCCCTATCTTGGGACCTTAATCCCCCTTTGGGCTCTGGTGTTGCAGGGCTCAGTGGTGCCAGTAGATGCGGGGAGGAGACTCTCTTCTGAGGCTACCCTGCAGATCAGCAGGAAACAGTGAGAGGGAAGAGACGCACCTGCTCTTGTGCACGCCTGTTGCTATGGGCTCAGAAGCCAGGAAGGGGAGAGAGGCTGAGGAAAAAGTGTCCTTTCCAAGACTAGGCTTTGGGTCCTGGTGATTGCAGCTGCTGCTCAGGAAGAGCCAGGAGAAAGCTCAGTTGCTTTTGCCCCCTCAGGCATGAGTGTCACCCCTCAGTTTCTTCCACTCAGACCTCCACCCTTTTCGAAGTGCAGAGCTGTGGCCAACGACTGAAGTGTGGGGAAGGAGTTGAGGGCTAGAAGAAAGTGTTCTGGGACCTGAGCCTGGGCCTGGCCCATAGGCTATATTTGACATTCTGGCTTTAAGTTTGAAAGCTCTTTGGAGCGGGGTCTGTATTTTCCTATACAGCAGCAAGCACAATGGGGACCCCATACCGACTGTGGCCACTGTAGCATAAATGATGAAATACTAAATAAAAGCAATGGAATCTGGCAGGAACTCACCACTCTTTGCTTCCTTCCTTCACCCTTCTCCCCTCTTTCAATCCTGTACCCTACTTTGAAATCTCCAAGCTACTCCAGATGTCAGACACCTTGATTTGTCAACTTCCTCACACCTCCTAACCTCCCTTCCTCCCTCCCAAATTCCTCCCCTCTTCTTTAACATCAGTTACTCTCTTCTCTGACTTCTTCCCTTCTTCATTCAAGTACATGGGGGTTTCCCATATACAAAAGTGATAGTCAGACACACACACCTTCCTCCCTCTAGCTGTCAGCTCATCTCCATCCTCCCCTTTATTTCTAATCATCAATATGTTATGTGAGCAGGCTGCCTAGTTCCAATGGCTTGGCTTCTTGTCCTCTAGCTTTCTCCCCAATCACTTCCATTCTGGCAGATCACCTTCTCTGATCATCAAATCAGGTGGCTGAGGGTAGGAGTCACAACCTGGAACTGCCAAATCTCTATCTCTACTGAGACTGTCCTTTAATCCAGCTGTTTATTAGAATCATAGAATCATAAGGTTAGAAGAAAACACAAGGGTCATCTAGTTTACCCCCCTGCCAAGATGCAGTATTGAAGTAACTCATGAAATCATAGAATCATAGAGTATTAGGGTTGGAAGAGACCTCAGGTCGTCATCTAGTCCAATCCCCTGCTCAAAGCAGGACCAACACCAACTAAATCATCCCAGCCGAGGCTTTGTCAAGCCAACCCTTAAAAACCTCTAAGTATGGAGATTCCACCACCTCCCTAGGTAACCCATTCCAGTGCTTCACCACCCTCCTAGTGAAAAAGTGTTTCCTAATATCCAATAACTTTCCTAATAACTCAGAAAAGTATCGAAAGACATAATTATAGGGTGTGGCCATATACAATGAGATGTGAAACGGTGGCACAGAAGAGGCACTGTGGTGGTGTTCCAAACTCCTTGCCACTCTCCTGGCCAAACTTTCAAGGGACTGGAATCCATAGTATAACTTCCTTTTAGCTAGACAGGCTTTGGAAACATTCATAGGTCTTCCCAGGTGGAGCACAGAGGACAAGTACTTCTAATATTTTCTTCTCATGGTTGTGATAGGTGGATTATGCAGCTGTGGATTATTCAGTAGCCCATTTCATACTTCTCTTCCACATTTATGACAATTTAAGCAAACAGAGGTAATATCTGAGAACCTGTGAGATTTCATGGCTATATCTCTTGGAAAAAGGGCACTCATTCCATTCTGTGAGGGATGAGCATGACTAATTTCAGCATATTCCCATAACTCTTATCTAGCTCTGAATGGGAAAAAAATTAAACTGATAACAACACCCTTAGCAATAGTAACACCGTTGGCAATAGACAAGAGCAATTTGGCAGTGCTTCTCTGGAGATAATTTACCTCTTAGAATTCCTCTCCCCAACATACTTTCCAATTTCTCTGTGAACAGTCAGAATTTAAATCATGTATTCCTTGTAGTCAGCTGAGATGTTTTGCCAGTTTTTATTTGGGACAAGCAATTACATACACCTCTAAATTTAATATGAAGTTTAAGAATAGAGCTGGGTGATTTTTTTTTTTTTTTTTTTTTTGCGGCAAATGAAAATGTTGCTGTTAAATGCATTTTTCAGGGCTTCAAAAAACTATTCACAAATTCAGGCTGAATTTGGCAAATAGTTTCAGCTGATTTTTTAAAATAAGTCCATGTTGACACTTTTGAAATGAACTGTCTTTGGCTCTTTAAGAGGGAGGAGGCCGGGGCACTTGTAACTCATCAACTGACCTCAGTTGGACTTAAGAGAGAGCACCTGGGCCTTAGAGAGAAGAGAGACCTGGTGAGTCAGAGTTATCTGAATCAGTCAGGAGAAGGGTAGGTGAGAGCTGGCTGGAAGTGAAAGATTGGCTGCTAGAGCTAGGAGACTGTAGGTGTTTCCTAGGCGAGGGCTGAAGGCAGGAGAGCAGCAAGAGGGATTTGCTAGCTGACCTCCCCAAGCCAGAGAGCCAGGGCCAGAGAAGACTGAAGGCTGGAGAGCAACAGAGAGACTTGCCTGCTGACTTGAAATGGGAGAGCTGAAGCTGAGGGCTGGAATAAGCTAAAGGCAGGGGAACAGCAGACATGTCCATGCTGTAGCACTGGACCAAGAGTAACAGGAGGGCCAGAGAGAGTGAGGGATGCTCCCCTGGTAAGAATGATCTCCCAGCAGAGAGGCTTTGGGGGTTCCCACTAGGAAGAACAGGATTGCACTCTATTTGAAAGGGCTGGGATGGCTGTACTGGCAGGAGGACAGAAGAGGCTCAACATAGAGCTAGATATGGTGAAAGATGCCTGAATGTGGTGTGTGCTATGTCGATGGACAAGAGGATGTGTGATTTTAAGGAGTATCTGCACAATGGGTGCTAATGGATTATGTTTGAGAAATTTTATTATGGACGATTTGCACTATGTTTTTGGTAATAAACCAGCCCTGAGCAGAGGTATTATTAGGGAAGAAAGCTGCCGTGGAGCAACTGGGGACTCTGAAGGAGGGAAAATGAGGCAGATGCACCTGTTCTGTTTCAACTGCCAGTGGAGGGCACCCAGGCAGGGCTAGCCTATGACAAACTGTTTTGACATTTTGATTTGAATGTTTAGAAAACATTGTTTCGTGTCAACATTTGAAAGGTTAAACAACATCTTTTCAGTTTTTCATTTCATTGAGGGGGGGAAAAAATTCTGTTTTGGTTTGAAACTAAACCATTTCCCCCAGATTCTGCCCAGTCTGGGATTTCTCTGTTTCAGTGATTGTTCAGTTCAAGATTAGGTGCATTTTGAGATTCTGTTGTGTACATATGCTGCCCTTGTGGTATTCCTATGATAGCAAGGAAACAGTTCTCCAGGTGCCATTATAACATAAAGCAGCGGTTCTTGCAATGCCATCATGTTATCAATAGAGCAGTTCTAGGAAGCTTTGGAATTGCTGGATAAGCTGAGTTTCTAGAAATAACCAGCCAGTATGTGTTTTTGTTATAAATATTGCAGTAGCAGTTAGCTACTCATTCTCCACCACCTTGCATCTTGTGTTGTCCATTCACACGATGCAAAATGAATGTCAAATGCTGCCATACAGTTTACACCCACTTTGTACAGGTGCAAATGATTATACACAGTGGAAGGGAATGGAGAATCAGGCACTTTAGTTTTGAGAAGCATGAGGGTTTCTTTTGTGGCTTATGGTCTCTCATCTGGGTCCTGTAACTTGAAGGAAAGCATCCAATCACTGTATTCCAGGAGGCTAGACTTTTTCTACCAACTGCCTGCTGTTTATGATAACTACAGAATAAAAAATTGTGACACCTGGTCTTATATTTATTAAGAAAAGCATGGGCTACAGAAAAGTCATGCCATGGTTTTAAATCATGTTATCTACATGCACTGTTTACAAATTATGTTCTATGGTGACACTTTCTCCTTTTAAAACTAAAGTGTTGTTCTTCCTTAATATCAGCTTCTTTAATTGTCACGTTTACATGACTCTCTTGGTCCAGCTGAAATGCCTCAGGCATTGGTAACAGCATCATCTTGTTTTAACTTGATGAGATGTTCGTACCTGTGTTTAACCACTTACTAATTCTCCTATAAAATACATTTTCCCAGCCTTTTGGGATCATTCCTATTATGATAGTTTGCTCTGGCAAGAACAAAGGCTGTCCCTTGAAGATTTTGTTCTCTCCAGACCCCAGAAAAACCTTTTTGAGCCAGTTCTGATCACTGTAACTCTGTCCTAGGAGAGAAGGATTGTCTAGTGGCTAGGGAACTAACCTAGGCATTGGGATAATTTGTTCAAGTCATTGTTCTGCCACAGACTTCGTGTGTGACCTTGGAAAAATCACTTAGCCTCTCTACCTCAGTTCCCCATGTGTTGAGTGGGGGGGCGGGGAATAGCACTTTCTGACTATACAGGAGTGTTGTGAGGATGAACATGCAAAGACTGTGAGGTGTTCACATACTACAGTAAAGGGGCCCATACAAATACCTCTCACAGAGGGGAGTCTAAAATTTCATGAATGTAAATGATCACACCCATATTCACTGCTAAAATCTGAAAAGATATTTAAAACTGCAGTGGGTTATACTGAGTGTAGAGAAAATCATAATAAATATAAGTCCAGGTGTCAATTTTATATTCTGCAGCTATCATAAACAGCAGGCAGGTGGTAGAAAAATTACAGCCTCCTGGAATACAGTGATTGGTTGCGTTCCTTCCAGCTAGCAGGTGTTTAAATGCTAGAGCATTTGATCCTGAATCATTCAAGTTAGTAGGAGTTTTTCCTCTGATTTGGTTGAGAGCAGGTTTGGGCTTCAGATGAGGGATCATAAGACCCAAAAGAAACCCTCACGGTAAGATAAGAGTTTGGAGGGATTCAGTTCAGTCCCAGCAATGACATGCTGCTCCATCCCCGATTGGTATTCAAAAGATAGCTGAGTCAATCACTTATTACATTCTAAAACAGCTTTCAAATAACAATCTGGCTCTGCTTACTCTTCTTTGCACACAAGTACTCACATGGATATGTGTACAAAGACCAGCCATTCCCCAAATATTTATGCCACAAATGCCTGTCTGTGTCAGGACTCGGGCACAAACTGGGTCATACTGAAAAGCCACATGGAACTGAAATCAATGCTCTGAAGTATGTGACCCATTCTAGTTCCAAGCCTATTGCAGACTGGATCTAACATGCATGAAGAAGTGGCTTATGGAAAGTTCCCTAATGCACTATGACATTGTGTCATATTGTATCAGCAGTTTAAAGAAATATTTTTCTTTTTTTGGGGGAAAGCAAGTTATTGGTTTTCTACTACAGACAAGCATCTATCCTAGTCATGTCAGAGAATAAAGGCTTGACAATGTCTTGTATGTGGCACAGATACAAATCTTGGGTTTCCAAGTATTCAAGAACCAAGCCATATTAAATTGAATTACTTGGGCCAAATAATTCTCTTATTATATCTGATACACCCCCTGCTGAAGTAAATGGGTTTACATGGAAGTAAAGCAAAGAGAATTTAGTTGACTGAACACCATTAATGACTGCTTCTTGGAGCAGCTAGTCCTTGAACCCACAATGGGAGAGGCAATTCTTGGTTTAGTCCTCAGTGGAGCACAGGATCTGGTCAAAGAAGTGAATATACTTGAACCACTTGGCAATAGTGACCTAATGTAATTAAATTTAACATCCTTCATGGGTGGGGGGGAATTACCAAAGAAACCCACCACAATAACATTTAACTTCCAAAAGGGGAACTACACAGAAAAGAGGAAACTACTTAACTGTAAATTAAAAGGGATAGTCACAAGCGTGAAACAGCTGAATGCTACATGGAAACTATTTAAAAACACCATAATTCAAACTAAATGTGTACCCCAAATCAAAACAACCAGTAAGAGGACAAAAAAAATGCCACCCTGGCTAAACAGAGTGAAAGAGGTGGTCAGAGGCAAAAAGGCATCATTTAAAAATTGGAAGTCAAATCCTACTGACGAAAATAGAAGGGAACATAAACTGTGGCAAGTCATGTATAAAAGTGTAATTAGTCAGGCAAAAAAAAAATTTGAACAGCACTAGCACAAGACACAAAAAACTAACAGCAAAAGAGTGTTTAAGTACATCAGAAGCAGGAAGCCTGCCAAGCAATCAGAGGAGCCACTGGACGATCAAGGTACTGAAGGAGCACTCAAGGAAGACAGGGCTGTTGCAGAGAAGCTGAATGAATTCTTTGCATTGGTCTTCACTGCAGAGAGTATGAGGGAGATTCCCACACTGAGCCAGTCTGTTTAGGTGATGAGTTTGAGGAACTGTCCCAGATTCAATAGTGGAACATAAGAACGGCCATACTGGGTCATACCAAAGGTTCATCTTGCACAGTATCCTGTCTGCCGACAGTAGCCAATGCCAGGTGCCCCAGAGGGAATGAACAGAACAGGTAATCATCAAGTGATCCATTCCCTGTCGCTTATTCCCAGCTTCTGGCAAACAGAGGCTAGGGACACTATCCCTGCCCATGGTTTTGGAACAAACTGATAAATTAAAGACTAATAAGTCACCAGTGGTGTTCAACCAAGAGGTTTAAAGGAACTGAACTATGAAACTGCAGAATTACTAACTGTGCTATATAATCTATCGCTTAAATCAACCTCTGTACCAGATGTCTAGAAGATAGCTAACGTAATGCTGATTTTTAAAAAGGGCTCCAGAGGCAATCCTGGCAACCTAGTAAGCCCATCTTCAGTTCCAGGCAAATTGGTCCAAATGATAGTAAAGAACAGAATTATCCCAATTGAACCTGATTTGTTGGGGAAGAGCCAATTCAGCTTTTGTAAAGGAAAATAATGCCTCACTAATCTGTTAGACTTCTTTGAGGGAGTCAACAAGCATGTGGACAAAGGTGATACAATTGATGTAGCATTCTTGGACCTTCAGAAAGCCTTTGACAAGGTCCCACACCAAAGATTCTTAAGCAAAGTAAGTAGTCATGGGATAAAAGGAAAGGTCCTCTCACGGATCAATAACTGGTTAAAACATAGGAAACAAAGGGTAGGAATAAATGGTCAATTTTCACAATGGAGAAAGGTAAATAGTGGAGGCCCACAATGAACTGTACTGGGACCTGTGCTTTTCAATATATTCATAAATGATTTGGAAAAGGGGGTGAACATTGAGGCAAAATTTGCAGATGATCCAAAATTTCCCAAGATAGTTGAGGCCAAAGCTGACTGCAAAGGGTTATAAAGGGATCTTACAAAACTGGGTGACTGGACAACAAAATGGCAGATGATATTCAATGTTGATAAGTGCAAAGTAATGCACATTGGAAAATATAAACCCAACTATATACACAAAATGATGTGGTCTAAATTAGCTGTTACCACTCAAGAAAGAGATCTTAGAGTCATTGTGGATAGTTCTCTGAAACATCAGCTCAATGTGCAGCAGCAGTCAAAAAATCTAACCATGTTAGGAACCATTAGGAAAGGGATTGATAAGACAAGAAAATAGAATACCACTATATACATCCATGGTACGCTCACACCTTGAATACTGCATACAGTTCTGGTCGCCCCATCTCAAAAAAGATCTGAGAATTGGCAAAGATACAGAGAAGGGCAACAAAAATGATTAAGGGTATGAAACAACTTCCATTGGAGGAATTATTAAATGATTAAAAAGACTCAGACTGTTCATCTTAGAACAGAGATAACTAAGGGAGGATATGATAGAGGTCTATAAAATCATGAATGGTATGGAGAAAGTGAATAGGGAAATGTTATTTACCCCGTCATATAACACAAGAATCAGGGGTTACCCAATGAAATGAATAAGCAGCATGTTTAAAACTCACATAAGGAAGTACATCTTTACACAATGCACAGTCAACCTGTAGAATTCATTGCCATGGGATGTTGTGAAGGCTAAAAGTATAACTGGGTTCAAAAAAGAATTAGAGATAGTTCATAGAGGATAGGTCCATCAATGGCTATTAGCCAAGATGGTCAGGGATGGAACCCCAGGTGTCCATAAACCTCTGACTGTCAAAAGATGGGGCTGGATGACAAGGGATGGATCACTCAATAATTTTCCTGTTCTGTTCATTCCCTCTGAAGCACTTGGCACTGGCCACTGTGGGAAGACAAGTGTAACTTGCCTCAGTGGGTCACAGTTGAGGATGCCAAATTCAGGACGGACTGCTGAGAAATAGGGCAGATACACCCCAAGACTGGTGGCTAATCCCCCAGAGGATATACCAAACCAGCAGCAAAAGTAAACTTCAGTTTCACCACATTGGCTAACACGAAGTCATAAAAGCAGTTTCCTCCGGCATTCCAGTCATTGTATTACCACTGAAAACACTGAATTTAAAGGTGAGTGGTTCTTTACAACCAGTGTCATCAACTAAAAGGTTCTTCTGATCCCAGAGGACCAACCACACACCCAGGTCAGTATATAACTTAGATCTTACCCAAAAATCATGCTGATGCCAGTCCTTTAAATCTAAAGGTTTAATCATAGAAAGAAAGACAGAAAGAAAGAAAGAAAGAAAGAAAGAAAGAAAGAAAGAAAGAAAGCAAGAAAGAAAGCAAGAAAGAAAGAGAAAAAGAAAGAAAGGTGAGAGTTAAAATTGGCTAAAGGAATGAAATACATACAGTAATTGCAAAGTTCTTGGTTCAGGCTTGTAGCAGTGATGGAATAAACTGGTGGCTTGACAAGTCTGTGGTTGCTTCCAAATCATTAGAAGGACCTCCGTCCCTTGGTTAAAATGCTCCCATTAGTATAGGTCCATATTCCAGAAGTTTGATAAGGAAAGAGTCAAAATAGAGGGGTTTCCAGGGCCTTTTATATCTTCTGCCATGTGGAAGGAAACCCATTGTTTCAAACAAAAACCTCAGCACAGCTAGTGGAAAATTACAGGTAAAAGATGGGAGTTTGGAGTCACATGGGTGAGTCACATGTCCATGCCCAATCTTGCTCAGTCATTGCAGGAAGCCATTACCTATACTCCAAACAGCACATTTACATGACAGTCCACTCAGGGTAGATGGGCGTCTCCCACAGTTCATTGTGAGTTAAGTGTCCTTTTGATGGGCCACTCAATTTGAATAGTCCCTCCAAGATGTGCTGGCTAACTACCTTGTGGGTGTTACTCCAGGAGCAAACATTTGAAATTCAGGTATAGAGCCAATATTCATAACTTCAAATACAAAAGTGATACATGCAGACAGATAGCATAATCATAACCAGCAAATCAGAACCTTTTCATAGACATCTTACATGCCACATTTTATACAAGATTTGTTGCAAATATATAACAATAGTTGCAACAATGATCTATATGGTCATATTTTAATCAGATAATGTCACAACAAGATAGTGGGCGAGATGAACCATTGGTCTGATCCATCATGGACATTCTTGGGTTCTTATGAAATTTACGATGTGTACCTCCATGCATCATTAAGTACTACTACCTTTGATGTATGCAGCTATAGAGGGTAACTACTCATTCTTCTTGTTCAGAGTTCTTGATTCCCTCCTGTGAAGAAGGCGGCAAACACAATGAGTTGCTCCAAAGCAAGTTACTTTTCACTGCGAAGGGAACAGTATGGAAATTTGCCAACCATTTGCAAGGGTGATGAACCATTTGTGGAGACTTGCTGGCCAAGTTTATCCTCTCCCTTGAATCTTGTAATATATCAGGTGCAATATAAATATTGCCCCTTTTGGAAAACGAGTGATAAAACAGTCAAGGGGGAAAAGGGCTTCTTTATTTTATAGATGTGACAAAAGGTGATAAGTAATCCCCTCTAACAAACCACAGCAACTATACAGCTGGTGAAAGGTGATGATGAGAGTTGGTTAAATTACATTTTTTCCTTGTGTGATATTACAGAAATCTGATTTATATATTATTAATAGAGAAAAGAAGAGCCCCCTCCACACCCAACTCTCTGGTCAGTGGTCAATAATAAGTGCAATATTTTCTAGAATAGTAATATTATACTTTGTTATTAATGACCAATTCTATGAATTAACCATATCTATAAGTGCAGGTAGCATGACTTGTTTTAAGAAGTTACCTCATTGTTGATGGCGGAGTCACTTAGAAAATTTCAAAAGGGTCATTTGGAGCTCACGCCTCTACCCCCTCCCTCCCCCCCAATGGAAAAGAAATCAGTGGAAAATGTCTTCCATTTTCTAACAAGCTCTAGTTTTTGGAGCTCAAGATTTTTTTTTATATTAAAGCATCAGAGAGAAGCCTGCTTTAGAGTAAGACAAGTAACAAAATCAAAGGCTTGCTTTTCTTATCACTATTGAGTTATGCCTAAAGCACACTGAGCTGTCAGCTCTCCTAGGTGAGTTTAATTACATGCTACAGGTTTGATGAGCATGTCAGGTTCTCCTAAATACTGCAAGAATGATCAAGATGCCAGTAACAGCAAGACTGGAGGAACAAACATGCTAAGGAAAGACTCTTGGGTCAAATTAACAAAAGGTTCAGCTTGGTTTCATGCACATTTCACTTGTACAAATATGTACTTGCATGTGTAACTGCCTAGTCTTCATGGAGTAATTTGTAGTTTGCACATGCAGTAATAAGAAGCCATTTGAAAATTGTATTGCAATAGTCTACTAGTCCCCTCTAGAGCATGACTAGTCTATGTGAGCATCCAATGAAGTGGAAGGTTTCTTTTAAAAATCTTGTCTATATTCAGACCTGATGGGAACATTGGGAGGAAAACCCTGGGTTCAGGGAGGCTCAAACTATTTCTCCAACCCTAAAAGGATTTCAGTGTTTCCAGATCAGACCAATTAACATTGATGAACTGATGAAAGACAATGTCACACTTGCAACTCTGGGATGGGTTTACATACAGCTTTCATTTAAAAAAAAAAGGTACATAGCAAATGCCTAATTGCTCCTGTTGATAAAAAAAATTGCAAGTTACAGTCTGGTCCCATGTAATGGGATATGCTGCTTAGAGCATTGGGTTACTGCTTGCAAAAGAATAGAACCTATTTGAAATGACTTTATTGACTCAGCTGAAGTCTTCAGTAGGTCTTCAGCAGAGGGTGGAGCCGGTGGCTTTTAGCAGTAATGTATTATCCTAAAAAAGCACGTTCCTTTTGTTTTTCTCTGTGTATGTCTTTCTTCTTTAATACCTAGAATGGAATGGGGAAACTAAACTTATCCATGACTGACTCTAGTAGCAGAAAATGTGAATTTCATGTATTCACCTGCAGCACTTTGCATCACAACCTACATTCTTTACTTTCACCATTGACAGATATAAATCCACACTGTTTCCAAGTAGTATATTACAGAAAAAGGCCCTCATTCTCAACTGCCTTGCACCTTGGGTAATCACCCACCTCTGTGCAAGGTAGGAGTAAAATTCTGCCATTCAGATTTTTTACAGTCCTGACTACAAAAGGGAGTGCAGAATCAATCACATCACAGGTATGTTGGCCGATAGCATAAATTAGATCCAATGCTCCATATTGTTAAATGAAAATGAACCAAATGAAATTGAGCCAGACTGTTTGAAAGCTGAGTGAATAACTGATTTATTTTTCAGTTAGATGGCTGTTTCAAAAACATTTTTTTTTTTTCAATTTTTGGTGAACCAAAATGTCTAAAAATATGTTCAGGTCAACCCAAATGTTCAATTTTCAAACTTTTAAATTTTTTTTTAAAAATGTTAAAAATAAAATTGAAGTAAATTTCAAAATTAAGTCATTTCAAATTGAAAAAATCAAAATGAAATGTTTCCAGTTTGTTTAGGGTTTTTTTTGTGGGTGAAGTGGGGCTTGACTGAAACAATTGGCAAATTTGACATGAATATGAGGTAGACTCAAATCTGCATTTTTCAGTGAAACAAAACATTTTGGCTAAAAATGTTTGCCTAGTTCTAGACTATTTACAAAATATCGAGATACAAAGCTGGGAAAGACAGTAGTGACCTAAAGTTCTCCTGTGTCCATGCTTTTGTCTCATTTGGAAGTTCCTCTCTTTGTAAAGCTACATAGTTTCTATTGTGAGGAGGAACAACGGCTTAGTGGTTAGAGCACAGGATGGAAGTCAGGAGTTCTGCCTTCTGTTCCCACCCCTGCTGCTGACATGCTGTGTGACTGTGGGTAAGCAGATCACATAACCCAAAGTCAATGAGAGCTGCTGGATACTCAGCACTTCTGAAAATGTAGATGATTTTAGGAGCTTACCTTTTAGTACCTATTTCTGAAATAACTGTAAACACATGAGAATCTCATATGCAGTCTATGAAGGATGTGAAAGATGCCTGTATTTTATGAATATTATATGTTCATCTATTTGCTTGGTTATGCTTGTGTTGATGAGTACATGATTACAAAAGAGCTAATTCCAACAGAAGAGGACAACAAATAGTCAGGAAGGGAAACTGTATGCTTCGGATAGCACCATTCACTGATAATGGGTCAATGCAGGTGTCAATCCCTTTGAAGTTCACTCCTGGCCCTGGTGAGTTCAGGGGAAGTGGAGGTGGAATTCAGGTGGGAAAACTGTAACAAGAACTTTGGAGCAGATGAAAACCTGAGCTCAGGAGAGAGAGACACAGGGACTGCAGGGGTTCAGACTGTCCCCCTGGACCCAGAAGTTGGGTATCTGGGACTAGCTAGGCCAACCTAAGTTTAGGTAACACATAGTCATGTAGACTGCTTGTTGTGTTAAGAACTCCTGTCTTGATATGCTTTGATTCTTTTCATCAAGATTAAACAATACTCTCTTTTAAAGAGGCTGTTTTGGGGTTCACTCTGGTCATAGCCCCTGAAGGGAAGTCTTGCAGTGCAGCTGAATCCAGTTGGGCCTGTGGAGCAAACCCAGGGGCCTTGGTCTGAGAGTGGGAGAATCATGAGATTCCACCTCAGGGTGGTGAAGACAGGAGGCCTATCGCCTGTGGGGATTGCACTCAGACTGAGAGGGGTCAGAAGTAGAGCTAGTTCTGAACTGTGACCAGTCCATTTCCAGCAGTAAACTTTACATTTGAATTTCATTGGCCTATATTCACATTCATGTTAACTAAGTTCAAAATGCAATGCCTGCAGCTGGACAGCACTTGTGTTGTAGAAGCATGAGCTACCAGCACATGCTGTTGGATGAAATAAATAAATAGTCATAGACAACTACGTTCAGTTTATTTGTGTCTTTCTTAAAGCTTCAAATATTGTGACAATAAATGTATATTAATTCTTTCAGGTATTGGAGTATTTTTTTAAAGAATAAAATAGTCCAGACACTCTTGTGATGTTGTGCAGTTTATATGGTTTTATAAAAACATGATAATAAGTGAATATAATGTAACTGGAATATGCTTCATGCAAAAGATCTCTTGTAAGGTGTCATTACAAAGCTTATAATCTACTGAGTGTGATCATCCTATTTGTATAAATGTACCACTCTTGTATCTAAAACTAGAAATATAAAATATAACTCTGAGGGCCTATTGTAATTATGCAAAGTGTGGGCCATTAATGGTGGTTTGGAATTTTGATGACTCCCATTAACCAGGACCATTCTCTGCAGATGGCTGTATTTACCTGTGAGTCTTCCTGTATATGTGTGCTGGCAAGTGGGTCATGAAGTCTTACAGTGACATGTGATCATGTCACCTGAACTGGAATCCATCTTTAACCTGGTGCTTTTCCAGTGAGGGGGGATGGAAACCCAGAGGGACAAAGGATTCCCGCCTTATGCAAAAGATATATAAAGGGGTGGAAGAGAACAGACGGGGGAGAGGAGCCATCATGAAGAATCCCCTAGCTACCACCTGAGCTGAAACAAGAGCTGTACCAGGGGAAAGAATTGTGCCCAGGCCTGGAAGGTGTCCAGGCTGAGGAAAAAACTTACTGAAGCATCTCTGAGGGTGAGATTATCTGTATTTAGTTTAATGAGACATAGATTTGCACATTTTTATTTTATTTTGCTTGGTGACTTACTTTGTTCTGTCTGTTACTACTTGTAACCACTTAAATCCTACTTTCTGTATTTAATAAAATCACTTTCTACTTATTAATTAACTCAGAGTATGTATTAATACCTGGGGGAGCAAACAACTGTGCATATCTCTATATCGGTGTTATAGAGGGCGAACAATTTATGAGTTTACCCTGTATAAGCTTTATACAGGGTAAAACGGATTTATTTGGGTTTAGACCCCATTGGGAGTTGGGGATCTGAGTGCTAAAGACGAGCACACTTCTGTGAGCTGTTTTCAGGTAAACCTGCAGCTTTGGGACAAGTAATCCAGACCCTGGGTCTGTGTTGGAGGAGACGGGAGTGTCTGGCTCAACAAGACAGGGTGCTGGAGTTGTGAGCTGGCAGGGAAAACAGGAACAGGGGTAGTCTTGGTACATTAGGTGGCAGCTCCCAACGGGGTTTCTGTGATCTAACCCGTCACAACTCTAATATTGTTCTACATTCTTTCCCTTCCATCTCAATTTAAGTTTTTTCCTCATGTGATATGTTACTGAAATTGCTTCCTGCAAAAGCTCCTCTGCCAGGTGACCACCATTGACTCATCTCACATGTGAGCTTCTAAGGTTTCTGTCCAGATAACTTACTTATTGTCTATAATATAATATAATATAATATAATATAATATAATTAATATATGGAGATATATCTATCTCATAGAACTGGAAGGGACCTCAAAAGGTCATCAAGTCCAGCCCCCTGCCTTCACTAGCAGGACCAAGTACTGATTTTGCCCCAGATTCCTAAGTGGCCCCCTCAAGGATTGAATTTACAAGCCTAGGTTTAGCAGGCCAATGCTCAAACCACTGAGCTATCCCTCCTCTATGTCATATCTAATATCTGCAGTAATAGTAATCATGATGATAATCCATAGCACTGAGAGATCCCTTTTCATCCATAGATTTCAAAGCTTTTCACAAAGGTCAGTAAATATGATCTACATTTTACACAAGGGGAAACTGAGGCACAGAGCGGTTAAGAGACATGTCAAAGTTCACACAACAATTCAGTGGCAGAAATGGGACTAAAACCCAAGGGTTATGTCTCCCAATCCCTTCCCCAGCCACTGGATCACAATATTTATCCAGCAAATAATACTGATCAGGATAAAGGACCAGATTCTCAGCCCTGCTACATCCCCTTTGTTCTAGTGCTGCAGAGGGGCCATACATCCAGTCTAATGGGCTATCTGGGAATTCTCTGCCTGTCAGGGAAATCCCAGGTGATGTTGCTCTGATGTAAAGTCACCTTTGTCCTCTCCTGTCCCCACCAATCCTGCTCAGCTGAACCCAAGAACCAGGGCCAAGTCGTTAAAATACAATTATATTTTTCTCTAGTGAAAAATGTTTTCTCATTATGAAACTGTCCGTTATTTGATTTGGTAAAGTAAAAATACTTCATGTCATCAGAAACTAATATTGTACAATAAATTACACCACAGTATGATGCAATATGTAATAGAATATGTTTTCACACAGTATTAGGTTTGTGGGCTGCTGTCACTCACTTTAAAGGTTACTATCTTTCTTTTCTTTTCAGTACAAAAGCCAACTGTAAAACTGGAAACCTTTCTGGGAAATTGCTTGGCTCCACAAAGAACATACAGGTCTGTCTTTTCAGTTTACAGGGCTTTTTGAGCTGTGTATAAAGACTTTTTTGTTAGCACTCCTGAATTGGTAGTACAGTAGAACTACAGAACCAGGTCCTTCAGGGTTGTTTGGGGTTTAATTTGCAGCTCTCTCTCACAATTATTGTAATTGCAGATGTAGGGAATGATAGAGCTTCAAATTTTTCATACCAGTGCAATTAATTGTAATTTGTAGATTCCTGCAAAGCAAGGTGTGCTCTTTCCCTGTACATGCAAGGATAAGTCAGCTTAGTGTCATGCAGGTGCTGCCTTTTTGATACACTCCTGTCGTTATCATCAGCCACTCTTTACGGAGCAGTACGGCCGGCACTTTACAAATGACTTAGGAGAAATGGTCATGATTTATGTATGATTCATTGATCATTATTACTATTTAGTATTTGTACTGGGGGTAGCACCTATGAGTCCCAATCAGAGATCAGGGCCCCGTTGTGCTAGATGCTCTTCAAACATAACAAAGTTCTTGCCACAGAGAGCTAACAATATTTGATATAAAAAATGTTAACCCAACATAGCAACTGAAGAGTCATCTAAAACCTCAATCCAGCCGTCTATATCCAACTCCTCAACCATCGAATCACCTCTTTTCCAAAGGCCTGGCAGAAGAGGTAGGCTTCCCATTGTGCTCAGAAGGCTAGCAACACAAGGCGGGGAGGCACATTCCAAAGCCGAACACCTTGCTTTTTTGCTTCAAGGGGGTTCCAGCTTGAGCACTACCACTGAGCTCAACTGTGACAGAGTCAGAGGGAAAGAGAGAGAGTCTCTTAATTAACCAGGTCCTAAAGCCATTACCTTGAACTCCACCTGCAACCTGATCCGTAGCCAGTGGAAAATAGGGAGCATTGGTGTACTGTGTTTCCTGTGTTATGGGCTGCTTAATAATCAGAGGACTTGCCTTCTTCCAATGCTGAATGCTCCCAATGTGTAGCTCCATGTAGTAAACTACAGAAAATTAACCTCAAGGAGACAAAGAGCAGGATCAGCCATGGCAAGTTCCACATATTCAAAAGAAAAGGGTGAACCTTCTTTGCCAAGCACAGAAAGAAAAACATGCTTGGTTGATCTGGTCATTCAGGAGCAATCCTGGAACTGTATCCTGGCTCAGAAAGTAATGCCCTGTTCAATTAGGGCTAGATCCTGCTAGCTGCTGAGCATTGTGGCCCCAAACCAGCAGTTAAGTACTTGTTTAATTGTCAGCACATATGTAGTATAGACGTCAGTGCTCATATGTTTAAGTGCTCTGCAGGCAGTGGCATAGAGAGCTTTGTTTAATTTGGGGAAGGGAGCTAGAGTTAAAAATAATAGTACCTATTGAATATTGCCTCAATGAGTAGGTTTATACCATGAAAAATGACATAATCGAGCTTCTGTTCCAAACTCAGTGTTTCCTTTATTAATGCAATCCCTAAATTATTTTGGGGGAGAGGGCAGGTGGCTAAGGCCACTGCGAGTCCTAATCTTCTGTGCCCATTGCAGGATTGGGAACATTGTATCTAATTTATCCTTAATTTAACTCCACTGAACTTAATGAAGTTGCACTGGGAATTAATATGGTGCCATATATCTACTGTACCTAAATGTGTGTGTAAAATTACAGTTTGCATGCTATAGTCCATTATTTGACCATATAATATGAAACATAAACAGGCTCTAGAACCTCACCTGATTTCACACTGGGGTAAAACAGCAGTAAATCTATTGAAGTCAATAGAAGTAAAACTGGTGTAAGAGAGAAGAGAATCAGACCATGTGATTTTAGACACCTGCCTGATTATGGGGAGTGATGGTTGAGCCTATAACTTTAACATTGTATCTCCTGGCAGTTTTGAGTGCTAAGTTGCTTTACTTCAATCTTATATTAATGCTTGTGTGTGTGTGTGTGTGTGTACTCATTGGACGGACACACACACACGCACATTCAGCTTTGAGGCATAAATATGGCAAAGAAATAAACAACACATACTTCTGCACTACCTGCTAAGTAGAGCTGCTCAAACAATATTTGTCAAACTGCATCGACACATTTTGCAGTTTTTCTCAACTTAAATTATTTGGCAAAGAGCAGTTCATATTATTTGTCCATCTCTATTAAATTTGTCAAATGGCATTTGTTTAGTAATGTATTCCATCATCTTTTTCAGCTAATTGTTTAAGTTATTTGGGTAATTTTTTACATTCAATTCTACTATAATCTATGAAGCATCTGTGGTGTTGATCTGAATGAAATGGAACATACAGATGTTTCAGCAATGTAGCAGACGCATCTTAATCTTTTTTGAGTCAGACTATACAATATTATCTAACTTCCCACGTAACTCCTGCCAACCCATTGCTAAATACCCTTACTGTATGGATTAAAGTTCAAGTCCTTGCTTTCTAATTAAACTTTATGAGGAGAATAATTGTACTTTGGACTCATTTGTGCACATGATCAAAATATTAGCGGGAGCTACATTTGAGTCAAGTGTGAAATCACCCATTGTTTACACAGATTCTGGTAATTACAGGACAATATAATCCAAGGCAATTTTAAGAACTAGAGAAACGGGCTGCTGCAGCTACAACCGATGAATCTTGCTTTCTCTCTCTCTCTCTCTCTCTCTCTCGGTAAAGGAAAACTGCCGTGTATTCTCAACAGATTTGTATCCTGCATTCATACAGAAGCTTTTGCCCTTCAGGAGCAGAAAATGCTTTACAAATCATGCCATCTAATGATTTGCTTAGAGCTAGATTGTTCTTTGCTCTCCCCCACCTCCCCTAGATGTATGAAGTGGGGTGGGCACTTGTCACACACTCCCGCAGAGGGACTGAGTGTAATCACAATCTGTGTGTTCACCTGAACTACAGATCTGGGGCTATGGAGGAGCCAGGGCCACAGCCCTGTTCCCTTACGACTGCCCTGCAGAGGGGAGTGGAAACTGTGCCCTCTTCAGAGGTATATCTGAGTTTCAAGCCTCCTTTATTATTATTGCTTGTATTACAGTAGCGCTTAAACCCCAACCAAGACTGGGGCTCTATTATGCCCTGCCCTGAAGAAACTGTCATCTAAATAGATGAAATGGCACAAAGGGTGGGAAGGAAAATAGAGGTTACACAGCAGAAGTAGAACCCATGTCGCCTGGTCAAGTGCCTTACTCACTAGACTATGCTGCCTCTCAGCCTAGGCAGAGTCCAGTTTGGTGCTAAGTTAACAAACTTCATAGGCTGCAATAATATATAAAGACCACTGTGGTTAGCTTCTCTCTTTCGTTTTTCTTCTGGGATTGCTTCAATGTGCAAGTGTTTGCTGAGCGACAGTGGCGGGCTGTTTCTGCTTTTCTGGCATCAATCAGTTAAAGGACGTGGTTGCAGTTTCCAAAACTAGCTTCTCTCTCACAGTCTCTGTGAGCCACCAGAAAAGAACCAGAACAGGAAATATTTTGTTGAGTGCAAGGTGCATTTTAGCACCAGAACTGAAACAGCCAATGTCAAGTCTGAAAAACAGATGGCTGATAAAAGTAAAATATAGTTCATTCAAGAAACACCTAAAAATCAATACCACATGATAATACTTTACTAATGGGGCTAGGTGTATTATTTTCGATACAGGAAGAGCCACTTTCCTCCAAAACTCAAACGGAACCCAAGTTACAGCTCTAGTGAGCTTTGAAAAAGTTGGGTTAGTTACAAAGGATAGGGCTGGGGTTAGGAGGGTAATATTTATGTGTTTCAGAGGTCCTAGGGTCTGGCGAGGGCTGGAAGGGCAAGTACCAAATATTGTGAGGGAAATTTTTTTTTTCGTGAAGGGGTTTTTATAAACGTAGCTAATGGAACCCAGCTAAAATCCCTGAAATATTGATATGCTGTGGTGCAAGTTATCGGTCAAATCCGGCTCACCTTACTCACATGAGGAATTCCAATGAAGTCAGTGGGGCTAATTCAGTTCAGAGCAACTCAGGTGAGGAAGACTTGGCCCTATTCTTTTGTTAAAATTGTTGGGTATGTCAACAAAAACCTGACAAATTTCAATGAAAATTTTCAAAAAAAAAAAAATTTCCACTTCTGTCATAAAAAATTATTTTCCAACTCGCTCTATAAAACAATAGAATTGTAACTCCATCTGCAATGAGAAAGGGTAAGGCCAGCTGTTCCTGCAACTGTTTCAAAGCGTCATTAACTTAGGAGCAGGAGCTATAAAACTCAGCAGTATAAAGTATATCCCATATCCCTGCCATAATCCTCTTATCACATAACTTGGCCTGTTACAGAACTATGCATGGATCATCTAGGAAGAAGCACAGATTGAGTGTGGCTTCCGTAGGATAACATAGTTAGGGATTGCATGCAAATACAAGTGGCTCAGATTGAGGGGATGGGCAAAAATTAAAACTCCTGCAAGTCCAAATTCTTTAGTCACAATCTCTGGGCAGTTAGAGGCTGCTTTGAATATGCTTTGTACAGGACGATGAAACCAAGCAAATATTAAACTCTCTCACTCTAATATGTATAGTTTCTTAAGAAGTATTAAAATAGATATGGGCTGAAACAACAATTTTTGGATCTGGTTTTTGATATTAAACAAATCCAGCATTTCTACATTTGGATTTGGTGTTAATGAGTGTTACTTGTAAATTTGAATTGATGTTCAGTTTTCAAGCTGCTGCAAATTCTGGTTATCCAGTGTTTTGGTTCAGGCCCATCTGTCTATAGTAGAATTTGTTTGCTCCCAAGATTGTTTCTTTGTGCTTGCTTGGTTTTGTTTTGCTAAGCTTTGCTGTTTTCAGTTCCTGTACAATAACTATTTTGCTAAGCTTGTACACATGAAGGTCAATTTCAGGTCAAGACAGTATCTTTCTTACAATGTGGTATGCAGACAAGCCTTATCACGCACTAGATAATGAATCTCCAAACATTTTAAAGAGAAGCTGGAAAATATCAGAAATAAATAATTAGACCATAGTTTTAGGCTCTACTCTTTTATGTGAGAATCATTAACATATGCCCTAAATGTGGGTAAAATGCCCAGCACCCCTGAAAAAAGCACTTACATCCAACTCAAAGTGGAATGGGGTATATATATTTTTAAGTTGTTCTTAAAATAGATTGGCAGATTTAACCACTTCAACTATAGGGAATAAAACCCATTTTGTTCCAGTTACTTTTAAAAATAAGCTGTTCTTCTACCATACAGGACAGCATGTGCCTTTCTTTCAGTTACTAACAAGAACTGATCAAACCATTTTATCGCGATTTTAACTTCTTTTAAGGACTTGTCTACATTGGCAATTTACAGCGCTGCAACTTTCTTGCTCAGAGGTGTGAAAAAGCACCCGCCTGAGCGCAGCAAGTTTCAGCGCTGTAAAGTGCCAGTGTAGACAGTGCCCCAGTGCTGGGAGCTGCACCGTGACCACCCAAGGCATGTTAAAGCGCTGCCGTGGCAGCACTTTAGCGTTGCCAGTGTAGACTAGCCCTAAGATAATCAGTGTCATAATTTCCTGGGACAACTCACAGCTCTATGGTGGCTGCTATTGTTGTTTTAATGAACGCTTCTCTGAGAAGTATACTTTGGCCACGGGCAATGCTGTATATTTCTTCTGCCTCACTGCTGTGCATGTACTGACTATGCCCAAGGGGGACAGTTCTTTTTCTTATTGTGCCAGCAGTCCATCTATCTGACATGTGGCAAAGATATTAAATAATTGTGACTTTGCTGCTGCTGTCCTTCAAGACTATGAGAAAGGCAGAAGCGAACTCGGGACTCAGTTCAGTCACAGGTATGTTCAGTAGTCACAGTGGTTTCAATTAGCAATCCTGACGTTATTTATATTACAGTAGCCTGTACAGACTCCAAACATGATTGAGGCCCCAGGGTGCTAGGCGCTGTACAAACACACAGTAAGAGACAGTCCGTGTCCTGAAGATTTTGCATTTTAAATTCTAAGTCAAAGGGTGGGAATGGAAACGGGGGCTCAGAGAATGAAGTGACTTGCTGAAGGTCACACGGAATGTCAGTGGCAGAGCTGGGAATAGAAACTCTTCATTCCTGCTGCAGTGTCCTATTCACTTGACCATGCTGCCTCTAAGTGCAGGGCACTGCTGTGTGAGTAAGGGTGGTGGAATCAGACCCCCCAAAACACAATACGTTTGTCCCCCAAATTAATGACCACTACAATAGGTTCCCAGGTACATTTTCAGCTTACAGTGCCCAGACGGTGGAGGCACTGATTAACTAAAGTTTGGAAAATAGTTTGCCTCTATAATTCTGTCTCAGTAAGTAAGGCCTTTATTGAAGTCTCTGCAGCTTGAAGCATTTACCTTTAGTCTCATGGAAAACTGTATAGCTCTTGCAGACCTTTGACTTTTGCATCTACCCAAAGCTGATAATCCATTTTCATCTAGCTATAGTTAGTGGAAGACACTGTTCCTTTTCAAAGCCAGCTACCTAGAGCTTTCTGACCACCTCCCTTTGCCTTCTCATGGCAAAGGCCCTGGGGCAACCACCTAACTGAGCCCACACAGGTCCTGGGAAACCTGCCAAGGGCCCAGAGCCATGTGCACAGATACCCCATACTTCCACACTGATTCTGGCCTCTGGCATCAACCTCAGCTCCTTGCTCCCGCTGATCCATTGGAGACACACTATCTGGGGGTCACACACCCTGGCCATGTCTGCATCGGAACCAGTTAGGCGTGGAGCTCCAGAACAGATAATACAGACAAGGGGAAGAAATAGGCATTGCTTTCAGACTGCCTACTTCTCCTGGCACACACTGTCTCTGTACACACACACTTGTATGGACTGTTGGCTCACAGCATCCAGGGAAGGGTGGGGAGTGGTGCAGTAGAACTGTCTGAGCTCCTGTGTCCACATGGAGCCTTGTGAAAATAACAAAGGAGACAAAACCAGTGTTAAATTGTGATTTGATAATTCTGAATACCAGTCTTACAAAACAAAATAGACATCAGATTCACAGGAAGATACAGGAGGGAATGCCATGGTGGTGTGTGCAGGAGACCATCTTCAGACCTGGGCATGTGCCAGTTGCAAAGACTTCTCATCTGACATCAGGAAACTGGTGTAAGTTAGTTCAGGGATGTACTATATGCCACAGTTTATTATGATGATGCATTAGGGAAATGCCATGGTTTATTGCCGTTCAGCAAAGAGATCTAGAATACTTGGGCCTGCTCCTGCTCCCAATTAAATTAACAGAAGTTTGCCATTGACTTCAGCTAATAAATACATGTCATGACTGTTTGCCCAGTCCTAGGAGAGGATGAGAACATCATTTAAGGTGTTGAGAGCCCTCAACTCTTACTGAAGCCAAAGGAACCTTAAGGACCTTCAAGAAGATGCTCAGCACCTGACTGGGTCAGGCCCTAGAGTTGCACTAGCCATTACCTCTAGAAAAGTGGTTCACATGACTAAACGAGCTGGGAGGTGAGAAGAATTTTTCCTGTATTATGTTAACAGCTGAAGACTTTGAGTAAAGAGAGAGCAGATGGGAGGATATGGTTAAAATCAAACCACTGGTGACATTTATTAACTTATAATATCCTAGCACAGGTGTCAGCAACCTTTCAGAAGTGGTGTGCCGAGTCTTCATTTATTCACTCTAATTTAAGGTTTCGCGTGCCGGTAATACATTTTAACCTTTTTAGAAGGTCTCTTTCTATAAGTCTATAATATATAACTAAACTATTGTTGTATGTAAAGTAAAGAAGGTTTTTAAAATGTTTAAGAAGCTTCATTTAAAATTAAATTAAAATGCAGAGCCCCCCCGGACCGGTGGCCAGGACCTGGGCAGTGTGAGTGCCACTGAAAATCAGCTCGCGTGCCGCCTTCGGCACGCGTGCCATAGGTTGCCTACCACTGTCCTAGCATGTGCCAGATGCTTCACAGAAAGCACAGAAATATACAGCCCCTTCCTGGAAAATATAACAACCTAAAGGTTAGATATATGACCCAAAGGAGGGCGACATACAGTAGCATACTTTGTGAATAGAGGATGCTATAATAAATATTGGGCTATATCTTGGTATATTGCCCAGCTGCCCTGGCCATGCTACCACTCTTGCCAGCAGCACCTGCTTTATGGGTGATGTTGGACTCCTAGTCCCCCAGTGAAGGGGAAGTTGTGTTAGCATGGCACCATAACTATCTCCCCCCCACCAATCTTTCAATTTCCACCAGGTTCTGTACCAGTTTCTGACAACCTACACCCTGAATCTGGTCCCTGCTATAAGCAGCTGCAGGTCCATGGAAATCGACAGAATCAAACCCTGTATCTCACTTTGTATGAATAGGGACCTATATTGCCCCAATCTCCATAGTGTCTGAGCATCTGCTGACACAAGGTCAGAATTTGGCCTGGGGAGTATAAAATGATGTAGTTTATCTATATCTCTGGGCTTCTTTAGAAACTGCATGGAATTTGGACAAAGTGAGATCATACTGCCAGAGACATACAGCAGCAGACAGCTGAAGCAAATTACATCCACCTGCACCAGGCAGTTGAGGGTAGAATAATGAATAATCACCTCTCTGTTTTCCCTTATCTAGCACTGGCATGATGCCCGAGAGGCACATAAAAGATATTTGCTTCTTTACATGTTTTTGGTTGCATCTGCAGACTGCAGATTAGGTGGGGGATTGAAAAAATGTTGCTGTCCTATATACTAAGAGCATTTTCCCAGGACTAGCCCATCTTGAAAAGGCACCCTTCTATCTCTGACTTGCCTGCTGGTGTCAAACTCCAATGTTACCAGGGGTTCCTATAGTAAGTGTACCATTTGACGTGCTCTTTATTTAAGAAAAAAACCCAAACCAAAACAACTCCTCCATGAGCCAAAAGTCTGGTCGTCTCTGGTGTAAGTCAATTGAAGTGAGTGGAGTTACATCAGGGGTGAATTTGTCTGTGTGCTCTCTTTGAGTCTCTCACACTTTCATAAAATGTATATGTGGCAGTATCATGAATTAGCTCATAGGCAGACAGTGAACCGGCCGTTGGGGGAGGCTAGCCCCTGGCCCCTCCCCTTGTGCCTGAGGCCCCTCCCTTCCCTTTCTATCCCCTCCCCCACCCTGCAGGAGCCCAGAGCATCCCCGGGCCCCTCCCCTTGTGCCTGAGGCCCCACTCCTCCCTTTCTATCCCCCTCCCCGGTGCACCGGGCAGCGCAGCCACAGCGCTGGGCGGGCAGCGCGGCCCGAGTGCCAGCCGCCCCGAGTCCCTGCATCAGGCTGCCCAGCCTCAGCCCCAGCCAGTCTGGGCCAGGGCAGAACACCAGGAATGGCAGGAGGAGACCTGAGGGCGGAGCGTGGGTGGGCCATGCCAGGCTGTTTGGGGAGGCACAGCCTCCCCCAGCTTATGATACCTGCCACCCATGAACGAGCCTTATTCTGCTCTTGGTTATCCTGGTGTAAACCCAGAACAACTCCAAGGGAATAATTCTGGATTTATCTTGATGTAAATGACAGCAGGTTCTAGTTCTTCCCATATCTTTTTGGCTCTCGTCCTTTGCTCTGTAAACTTGTTTTATTCTCTTCTTGTCTTGATTGCTCTTACTTGCTGTTGCCTGTTTTACTCCTATTGCCATTGCCTGTTTTGTTTCTTACACATCAATCTGCAATTTGCACCCACTGTCAATTTCCCCCACTTACGCCTCACTATTATTAATCCACATTGTTTTTCACTTCTCCTCACTTTGTTGCATTTATTTTTCATATTCCAGTGAAGAAGACTGAAAAAATGAGCATTTTTTACTGGCTCTGAAAGTCCCTCAGTGAAGGAAACAATACTTTGCAATGCAGCTCACTGCAGGTCCTGCTGGGAATTGTACTTTTCAACTGTCTTCACTGTATGCCTTTAATTGTCTGTCTCTTTTTACAACATAAGGAATTGAGACCAGGAGTAGGCCATCACACACAACATGCCTGCCCTTGTTTTCTTTACAGTAGAACTGCAATTTTATGAACAAATTGGGGATTAAGGAGTTTGTAAAATCAAAACGTTCATAACACTGGACATTACAGTAGGTACGGTGCACATGTTGCAATATGGTGTACTGCATCACTTTTTTTGTATCCTTCAAACCACTGGAAAAGCAATTTCCAGTGCATTGAAGGCATCAGAATGTAAAGGGATGTCAGCTTGTTCTTCATCGACATCACTATTGTGATATGACTTCCCCCCACCACCACCAACCAGGGGGAAATGATTAATAGAACTGGTCATCCATAAAATTAGTGGCTGGTCAGAACTTTCTAAAAATCAAGCTCCTTTAAGGAATCGCAAGTTAGGCACCCAAAATAAGTAGTTGTATTTGGAAATTTTAGCCTAGGAATCTCTTGAACTCAGCTATAAAGAGTATAGATTCAGGCCTGGTCTACACTACAAACTTAGGTCGACATAAGCCACGTTAAGTCGATCTAATAACATATGTGTCTACACTACCGAGTCCCTACTGCCAACCTAAATGGCCTGTAAAGTCGACTTTTGTACTCCACCTCCGCGAGAGGCGTAGCACTTGATTTGACATCCACAGGTCGACATGGGGATAGTGTAGACACTGCATTGTGTAATTCAAATGAATTGGCCTCCAGGAGGTGTCCCAGAGTGCTTCGCTGTGACCGCTCTGGAGAGTACTTTTAACTCCACTGCATGTCAGCCAGGTATACAGGAAACAACCGCTTTCCTGTTAAAGCCCTGGGAACTTTTGAATGTTCATTTCCTGTTTGATCAGCGTGCAGAGCTCGCCAGCACAGCTGATCATGGAGACTCAAGGCTGCAAACGCGCTCCAGCATGGAGTACGCAGCAGGTAGTGGATCTTATTGCTGTGTGCGGAGAAGAGTCTGTGCAGGCAGAGCTCTGATCCAGCAGAAGAAACATTGACATCTATGCCAAGATCACGTAGGGGCTTGCCCTGCTCCACCCACCTAGCCCCAGAAGGAGTGCCAGGTGGGCAGAGCGGAGCAAGCCCCCCGCACCCCAACCCCACTCCCCGGCAGAAGCGCCGGGCAGGTGGACGGAGCGAGAGAAGTGCTGGGGCCAGAGCAGAACCGGGGCAGGGGGTTGGGTCTGGATGCTAAGTGGGTGGGCCACAGCCCACCCAGGCCCACCCGTGCTCCCCATGGCTGGAGCAGCAAACCAACTCTTGCAATAGCCAGCAGTTGTGATTATGTTGTGGCTTGCAGTTAAGTCTACTGAAGGGTGTGTTGTTGTTTTTTTTAATAAAAAAAAATAACCTTGCACCAGAAACAATGTCAGTGCTACCCTTGTGCTTTGCATTCCTTGCAGCTGAAACCTTGTCAGTCAGTGCATCCACACCGGGACAGAGACTTTCCCAGATTAGAAGGCAGAAAAAGAAGACTCGGGAGGACATGTTCATTGAGTTAATGTGCACCTTTGAGAGTGACAAGACGGAGCTCAGAGCTTGGAGGATTGCACTGTCCAAGAACCTGGACATGGACAGGGAGGATAGAAGAGCATGCAGGAAGAGATGCTGCAGATTATGAAGGTGCAATCAGACACGTTGAGACGTCTGGTTGAGGTTCAAGAAAGGCAGCTGGATGCTAGAGTCCCTTGATGTTGATTTACATGAAGTCGACTTAACTTTGTAGTGTAGACATGGCCTCAGTCATTGCCTCCATTCCCCTTTCTTTCACATTGTAGGCACATTTCTTCTCATACCTTTTCTACCCCTTAATCTCAAAGGGCCAAATACAGGCACCTGTTGCATAGATACTTAATAGAATACCTGCAACCCTCAGGGACAGAAGTAATCTGGACCTATTCTTCTTCCTCCCTTCAACTCACTATTTTGCCTTCCCAAATAAAGCAAAATGGAAACTTGTAGGATTAGCCCCATGGGTGGCGCCTCCCCTGGTGCTGCTGCCGCCGGATGCGGGTTTGGCAGGGGAAATTTTTGCTTTATTATGCCCCATGCAGGTTCTGGGGTGGCGGAGGGCTATTCAGCTTCCTGGGTTCCTCAGTAATCTCCCTGGACTCCAGAGAGATTACTGATGAACCAAGGAAGCTCAGTAGCAGATGCAGGTTCTGGGGTGGCTGAGGAGGTGGTATCTGCTACTGAGCTTCCTTGGTTCATCAGTAATCTCTCTGGAGTCCAGGGAGATTACTGAGGAACCCAGGAAGCTGAATAGCACATACTGCTGCCTCCGCCACCCCAGAACCTGCATGGGGCATATCAAAAGCTCAGGTTTGTCTTTTGGAAGAGATGCTGCAGCTCTTCCCGAGCAGCTTGGGGTCTGAGGAGGGTAGGGTAGGAGAGGCTGCAGCTGGCCCAGGGCTCCTCCAGGCAAGAGGGGGTGGAGGCTCAGGGATCCTCCAGGGAGGTGCAAGGGGGGCTCAGGGCTTTGGCCAGCCAGGGGCTCCTCTGGCTGAGGGTGTGTGTTTGGGGCTCCTCCGGGCAGGGGGCTTTGTTGCTCCGGCTGTTGGGGGTCTCGTGGGTTCTGGATCGGGCAGAAGGGGCGGAGCCAGGGGGTAGCCTCCCGAAACGGGGCTCCACCCACCACCCATGATTAGCCCCTTTCTTTGTAGCACATTTTGGTCACTGTCATTGTAGTTTTAAATTTAAGAGAACTGGTTTTGTTACTGAGAAAGAGTTGCTTACTCATATGGAGATGAAAAAAGCATCTCCATGCAGATATTTCCTGATACTTCTCTTTGCCAAAAGTAAAGCAGTGGAGCAGGAATGGCCTTGGTATTAGGACAGGTTGATGCATGTGATGCATATCATTAAAAATAGTTTGCACAAAGAAATGATTGTTATTTTGCCTAAATCAAGCTGGACTCAGTAGCTAATTAAGTACAGACTTTTTCCATGGTTATATGCAGTTTCTGAATTCCTATAACACAAACTGTTTTAGAGGATAAGTTAAATACAGAATGCATTGAGTTTGGTAGAGAAAGTTTAAAGGTCTGCATTTTCCCACCAAAGCTATTTGATATCAACTACAGAGTGGGTGTGTGTGTGTGTGGAAGGGTTACGACCTCTTTTATTTTTACAACCATTGCCATGATTTCATAATACTGGCAGCAGTCACTCCGAGTGAGGGACTAGACTTTATTACTATAATTATATGCTAGATTGTGGGTATAAAACAGAAAAACTTTTCTATAGATAATAAATGCCAATGGCAAAATCATTTTATTCAACAAATGGTCCTTTAGCAGTGTTATGAATATTATATTAACCTCAGTAAAAACTATGCCAAAAATGTCTACTGTACATGGGACAAGTTCTGTGCTCTTACAGTATCTTTGTTCTAAGAAATGAATGTACTTAGCAGTTACAATATGTAGAATCATAGAAATGTAGGGCTGGAAGGGACCTCAAGAGATCACCTTGTCCAGCCGCTTGCACTGTGGCAGGACCAAGTAAGCCTAGACCATCCCTGACAGGTGTTTGTTCAACTGGTTCTTAAAAATCGCCAATGATGGGGATTGGACAACCTCCCTTGGAAGCCTGGTCCAGCACTAAACTAGCCTTATAGTTAGAAAGTTTCCCCCCCCCCCCCCCCATATCTAACCTAAATCTCCCTTGCTGTGGATTAAGCCCATTACTTCTTGTCCTACCTTCAGTGGATATTGAGAACAATTGATCACCGTCCTTTTTATAGTAGCCCTTACTATATTTAAAGACTGTTATCAGGTCCCCCTGCTGGCTTCTTGTCTCAAGACTAAACATGCCTAGTTTTTTTAACCTTTTCTCACAGGTTTTCTAAACCTTTTATCATTTTTGTTGTTCTCCTCTGGTTCTCTCCAATTTATCCACATCTTTCCTAAACTGTGGCACTCGGGTTGGACACAGCATCAGAGCTGAGGCCTCACCAGGGCCGAGTGGAGCGGGACAATTACCTCCTGTGAATTACATGCAACACTACTGTTAATACACCCCATAATGATATCAGCCTTTTTTGAAGCTACATCAATCTGTTGACTCATATTCAATTTGTGATCCACTATAACCCCTAGATCCTTTCCAGCAATACCACCACGTATCCAGGTATTCCCCATTTTGTTGTTGGGTTTTTGATTTTTCTTTCCTAAGTGTAGTACTTTGCACTTGTCTTTATTGACTTTCATCTGGTTGAATTCAGACCAATTCTCCAATTTATTAAAGTCACTTTGAATTCTAAACCTGTCCTCCAAAGTGCTTGCAACCCCTTCCAGCTTGGTGTCATCTGCAGATTTTTGTCTCTCCACTCCATTATCCAACTCATTAATGGCACTTTTCCTTTCCCAAGCATTTAACAGGCATTCATTTATTAAGCTACATGTCACCCCATTGTAGCAGGTAAGTATTAGCCCCATTTTACACACAAGGAAACTGAGGCAGAGGGGTTGAGATTAACATTTCAAACACGCCCACTTAATGGGTGGCTTTATTTTTGGGTGCTCAACTTCAGATGCTTTGAGCCACTGGAGAGAGGATGAGAGAGACAATGAATCACACATATGATTGATGTTAGTCATGCCACTTACTGCACTACCAGAAGTTGCTCAGATACTGCTGTGCTAATAGGGGCATAAAAACTAGAATGAATAGACCCTTGGACTTGATGTTCAGAGGCACTGAGTCCCAGCAACTCCCATTGACATTAGACCTGTTGCTGCTCACTCTCTGAAAATCAGGCCCAGAATGTCTCAAGATGGCAACCCAAAATAAGGAGGGATGCATAAACAGAGGTCACTGGTGGAAATGTTGGCCTAAGTGACTTGTCCCAGGCCACAGATGGATTTGCTGTCAGAGCTGGGCCAGATTCTGGAGTTCTTATTTCCCACTCTGCTCTAAGACCACATCTCTCTCAAACATAAGCTGTCAAGATAGAACTGTATGTCTCAACAAGGTAGATGTTTCAATGCCTATGAGCTAAGCAGGTGCTCTTTGCACTTTAGTTCATAGGATTAGACATCTAGTAAAATGAATAAACCCAGCCGTAGAGGAGCGGACTCACCCCTGCGGCGCCTCCTGCTGGTGATTTCTGGGAATTAGCTCATTCCAGCTCCGGCGCACCCTCTGCAGGCCGGTAATCCACCTGTCCTCTGGCCCCCGTGTCCCTCCCTGGACCCCGGTGCCCTTGTACCTGGGGTGCTGCCCCCCTAGCAGTAACCCTTCAGTCTTAGGGTCTCCCCTCCCCAGGGAACCCCCACCTACTATTCCCACCTCACTATAAGGCTACTGCCAGTCATCGTCTAGCCCCACGAAGGGACAGAGAAGGACGGATAAATACAATAGGGTATCTTAATTAGTAGGTACTGTGAGGTGATGAGTCATCCATGAACTAGAGCCTGATGTGAGGATGAGGCATTCCTGTGTTAGGCTCCAGCCAATCCATAAGCCAGGAGCTGGCCTGCTGACTCACAGGTGAAACAGCAGCTCAGTCTGGTCAGTGTTGCTTCATGGCTTGGAACTCTCCTCTATGCACAGGTGCTGGAACTAGGAGTGATGGGGGTGCTGCCGCACCCCCTGGCTTGAAGTGGTTTCCATCATAGACAGGGTTTACAGTTTGGTTAAATGGCTCTCAGCACCCCCACTATACAAATTGTTCCAGCACCCCTGCCTCTATGGATACACTTGGGGGTTTACAGCAGCACAACTGCATCGGTAAGCTCTCTGTGTAGCTGCTCTAAGCCAAAGAGAGAGAGCTCTCCCTGCAGGTTAATCACTCCAGCTCCCTGCGAGCAGCAGTAGCTATGTCAGTGGGAGAAGCTCTCCCACCGACATAAGCACCAGAGTGGACAGCACTATGTCTGCATAAATTATGTTGCTCAGGGGTGTGGCAATGTAGCCATAGCCTAATATCCTGGGACCAACACAGCTACAACAACACTCCTTCAAATAACAATGAGCCAAACACAATGCTTTTAGCCGTACAAATATTTACAAATCAATATATTCTGCCATCTCTAATTAGCATATATTCTGTTTGGTATCAAATCATAGTCTAAAAAAATCCATATCTGTGAATATCAGGTATCAATAAAAACTGAAATTACACAACTTTTTCACAGAAAAGTTAATTTTAGAAATAGACAGTTTAAATTTAATACTTATATTTAGGCTTGGCAGAATTTGATTTTTAAAAAAAATGTTGACAGATAATATCAATGTTTATTTGTAAACATTTTTATTTGTATCAATTTACATTTTAACAGTTATGAGAAACTATGGGACGGTCAGTTGAAGTTGAAGTTTAATAACTATTAAAACACAAATTGTGAACATCATGTGTCAAAACATACAAAGTAAATATTCTCAGATCAAACTCTCATAAGTTTCCAATCAATATTTTTCTTCCTTTGTCTATCTGTATATTTCTATTATCATCTATGGAAATATTTTTTCATTGCTATGTGCATGTTCAGTTAAATCAATGTTCACCAATAAAAATCTAATACTTCCATGCCTACATATTTTCATATTAGTTGGAGTTCCTAAAGGTCATATTGGAATTTGAGCATAACCACAGGGAGGAGGAACTAAAGGCTTATCCAAAGCAGCAAGAAGATGACTCTGTAATGCAATACTGATTATAAATTATCACTAATTCAATCATGAAGCACCATTGCCTGGGTTTTATCTATCAACAAATCTTTGGTCAGATTGAATTCAGTCTTGGGTACCTGTCACTTGTCCTTACTCCCTTGTTAGAAATGCAGGTGTGACAATCAGGGTCCAGCCGCCCTAAGGGGAGAACAGAAGGTTTAAATCCCCCAAATAAACTATTACATCAATATCTTTAAATCAATAGCTTGTTCACTATGATATTATACAAATATATTGAGTAAGTTGGTTTATGAAAGCTAGCAATGTTCTGAATGTGATAGTCATGATGAGATATGTATACAAACCATTGTTATGAATTTATGCATTTGTGTATATAGAAAACTGTGCTCATAAGCTTCAGCATGGGGAGTAGTCAGGCAGGAAGGGGCACCTCTCCAGCCAATCTTTTACATGAAACCAGCTTCAAGTACCCATCCATTGTCCAGCCCAGGAAAGGACAATGGTGGACCATTAAAGTTAATGGAAAGACATCGAGACAACTGGGAATTTCCCCACTTTGAATATCTATAGTGATTGAAGGGGGGAAAAACCCGTGAAAACCCTTTTAAAATGGAAGTTATTTGAAGTGAAGTCTATCCAGAAACTGAGGGCCAGCTTCTAGGCAGGAAGCTGTCTGTGAACACCGGATTCCCCCTTGGCTAGGGGGTATGCTGGGAAACTGTTCAAAGGCAATAACTAAGTTGTATTAGAAAAGGGAAATGTAAAGCCTACGTCTGGATGTTTATTTTCTGTGTAACATGTAGATGTTTGCTTCCCTCATTATGTCATCCTTGAATCACTGGTTTTCTATATTGGGTTGCAACTCTCCAGGATTGTGCTGGAGTCTCCAGGAATTAAAGATGAATCTTTAATTAAAGATGGTCATGTGATGAAACTTCCAGGAATACGTCCAACCAAACTTGGCAACCCTATTAAATAAAATCTTTGTTTATTTTTACCCCAAGCAGGTCTCTTGTATGCAAACTGTATGGCGTGTGAGTGCCAAAGTAAGCTGGTATTTGGGGGGGGGGGTAGTTTCATGCCTTCAGGGGGGATGAACCAGAGGGGAACGTATGTAGTGCTTAAGAACTCAGGCATGAGGGATTTGGGGAAAACTTTGGACTGGAGGGGGTGTTGGAGTCACCCTGCAAGGAGTGACTAGCTTGGTGAGAGCCAGGGTGAGATCTTATGCTTGTGGGCAGGCTACTGGTGTCAGGGAGTCATAGTCAGATGGCACCCAGGCACCCCGAAGCTGCTGGGAAGGCAGTGACAGAATCCTTCCCTAGTCTGGGTGATTCCCAAAACGTCACAGCAGGTAGACTGGAGACATTAAAGTAGGAATCTCATGACATGGGACTGACTGCTGCTGCCCCACTGTTTGTATGAGTGATTGCCCCAGGACTGGGAGAGAAGGGGAATCTGTAGCTGAGACCACTGCCTATCATGCTGACCAATAAAGTCCCATTGTTTCATTGTAGGCCTCCATCAGCTGTCTGTATCCATCTGTTGTCTCTTGACTTAGGCTGTAAGCTCTCCGGGGCAGGGACTGACTATTTATTCTATGATTGTACAGCACCTAGCACAGTCAGGTCTGGTCCATGACTAAGGCTCCTAGGGACAACAGTAATACAAAAAATAAATAATAAAGCAATCTATTTATGTAAGAGTTTGCCACTGATGAGAATGATGTTGGCACTATAGCACCGGCAGGGCCCAGAGTTGGGTATTGCCTGCCCCACCAGTCACTGAGAATACAGAATCCTTTTGATAGCAGAAAAAGGAATCTTGTGTAAATGATGATTTATTATTTATATTGCACCAACAGTGGGGTGGGGGACCACAAGGTGCCAGTGCTGAAGAATTTACAATCCAAAAATCTGACGGTCACCCTTAGCTCACTCTGGTTTCAATAGGATTACTTGCAGAGTAAGGTGGTACCCCATGTAAGGATGGCGGAGTTGGGCCCTATGTCATGATAATGAAACTGGTATAAAAAGGGGGAAATGGTTTCATACAAAGCTCAGTGCTACTGTTTAAACTAAGAACCCCCAGTACTCACTGGGCTCACACTTGGCACTGGATCTTTTGTGGCGAGGAAGGCAATGATTTGTGTACGTGTTTATGCATGCCCTCTGGGAGATGGGGGATAAAATACTGAAGGTGAAAGTTTCAAAAGTGGTTGATCACAATTATCTAACCCAATGTTCAAGGGAAGATGCCAGCGTACCCCATTTAAATGCCTAGCAAGGGCTGGACCTACCATTACAGCTTGATTCTTCTCCTTCTTTCCCTTAATCGACATTGTCTTTTCCATGCTTAGTGTTCAGTCTCACAGTATCCAGCAACTGCAGCAGTTCTCTAGTTTCCATTCAGAGGGATTCAGGGTGCAAAAGATCACTCATGTTCTATATGGCCACTTCAGATTTGTGGATTGGAAACACTCACCGATAAACTTCAAAGCAAGTTACCTGTGTCCACAGGGATGGAGTAGAACAGGCATAAGAGAATTTGTAATTTTTTTTTTTTATTTCCAAAAATCCACCCAGTTAGTAAGTCTCAGGGCACATGTACAATATGCGATAAAAACATACAGGAGCCTATTCTCATCCCCACTTGGTCATATGGGGCTACCAGGGCCAGATGAGAATTTGCCTGACACAGGAGCAGTATAAGGCTGACATAAGCAGCCCTGTGCCCGCCCCAGTGTAGAGAGTGTCCGAGAGTCATGCCTTAGAGCAGGAGGGGGCATGCTTAGAGTGCTTTCAGGGCTGCGGCACAACATGGAAGCAGCCATGGACAGACAAGTTGGGCCCCTATATGGGTGGGGCAAAGGGTAGCTTAAAGCTTTGAGCAATCTTTACACCTTGTCCTATCTGAGCTGTGCTTCTCAGGAGGTGCTGCCTGGAATGCGCTACACAATTTTATTACTTTTAGTAAAAACTAGGAAAGACATTCCCCCCAATAAAGTGAATACTAAGCCACCCATATCAGTAGCTTGAACTGGCCCGTTGTCCCCAAATGTTTAGTTTCTCTTATTGCTCTTTTGGTACCAGAAGAACCCAAGTCAAACAACTAGTTTAGAGAGCAAAGCATATTTATTTGGTTCTCCCATGATCTACGACTTAGCATCGGCATCAGCCTGGTCTTTCTGTCTTTCTGACACGGCCTGAGCTGCAAAGGCTAAGCCTGGGATGAACTGACTTGTTGTTATTGTAAGGCAGAATCTCTGAAGTAAATTTTATTGACCATGGGAGTAAAGAGAGTGTGCCCATGCCGATTGTCTAGGAGGTGCAGTATAGCTGTCTGAAGGAAATCAGTTTGGATTTGCAAAAAATTTTGAGTGAAAAACTGAGATTTTCACAATTGCGTGCAAAGTGGTGCATGAAAGCAAAATTCACATGAATCCTCCCACAGCTCCCGCTGAGGCAGTCCATAACAGTTCCTGTGTAGGCCAGTGCCTACAAGGGAAGATTGATTCCTAAGGGAACACTCAGGTTAAAATCTACATTTAAAAAAAATGAAATAGCCTTCTCCATTAGTAATAACACTTCCGAGTATTAAACATGAAAGAATGTTAAAAATCTAATTTAGCCCATTTATGGGATTGCTTTGCTTTTTGTAGGTCAGATGGTTAGACAAAGAATATAAAGGAAACTAGAGCCTGATGATACAAGCTGGAGTGTGGCTTGGACTACATGCCCGCACAAGGGAGTAAGAATTACCTTTGCAAGCTACATTGGATCCAGCCACCTAGGAATAAGCAGGCACTATCAGTGATGCCACCCTTAGAGCAGGTGGGTAGGAAGGGGTGGGGAATAAGCAAAGCTTTAGCTCCACCTCCTTCTCATTCGCTAGCACAGCTGAGCCAGTGCAGGGGTGCCATGAGATGCTGCTGGTATGAGCCAACATCAAATTACTATCACCTTGGAGCAAGGAGAAAGTAGGGGAGGAATTGTGAGTTACAGTGAGTTTCAGAGTCACAATGCCTTCTGAGGCTGTACTCTCCACACACCCCTTATTCAGAGCTGTGTGTGTAGGGTTGCCAGCCGGTGTCCGGTTTTCGACAGGAAAATCCAATCGAAAAGGGAATCTGGCAGTGTCCAGTCAGATCTACTGACTGGACACTAAAAGTCCGGTTACTGCGGCCTGGGGGGGAAGTGGCAGCCTGTCACCCAGCCCTGATGCGACAGCTCTCACAGCAGCAAGCATGCACTGGCTTGGGCCACAGGCATCCCCTTTGAGGAGCATGGTTTGCAGGGCTGCGGTGGAGGACAGAGTGCAGGGGCACATGGCAAGCAGGGTAAGGGGCCCCCAGCTGGCATAGAACGTGCCCCAGGAGGGAAGGAACATGAGCTGCCCTGCCCTGCCAGTCAGTGCTTCCTCTGGCCATGCTCTCAGGCAGCTCCAGGGTGGGGAGGGCTTGAGCGGGCTGGAAAGGGGGCTGCTGGGCAGGCAGCACAAAGGGAGGTGGTGGGCTGCCAGGTAGGAGGGCCACATCCTAACTTGCCAGCAAGACTGCCTGGCTGCTCCCGTGAGGCTGCAGTGCTCTTCTGACCTGTACTCCCAGGCAGCCTGCGGGAGCTGGGGTTTGCAAGTCCCTTGGGGCTGCTCATGTTGGAGTTGAAGGAGGAGAGCAGAGAGCAATGGGGAGGGGGGGTGAGGGGAGAGGAGTGGGTGGGGGGCAGGTCCTTGAGGGAAGAGGCAAGGTAGGGGCAGGAGCAGGGCCTTGGGGGAAGAAGCGGGACAGGGGCAGGGCCTTGGGGGAAGAGGCGGGGCAGGGTGGGTCCAGTTTTCAGAGATTAGAAAGTTGGCCACCCTAGCTGTGCCTAAACTCACCATCTAGTCCAAAGTGTTTAATGAGCACCAGATAAAGCTCAATAGTCTGGTTTATCTGGTGAGAAGGCACAGAACTGTTCATTACGCTGCATGATCACTCAGCTCACACTTTGGGAAACATCAGGAGCTAAGCACAGTTAGTAGTATGGTGTCAGTAGTCTCATATCTAGACTTGC
Organism: Platysternon megacephalum; assembly: GCA_003942145.1. Classification (NCBI taxonomy): domain Eukaryota; kingdom Metazoa; phylum Chordata; order Testudines; family Platysternidae; genus Platysternon; species Platysternon megacephalum. The sequence continues at coordinate 5,371,437 of QXTE01000003.1, read as the reverse complement.
AATCCTGAAAACCCTTACTAAGACAGTATGGTTTCTCATGATAGTGAACTTTAAATACAGGCAAACGCTTATATAAAAACATGAAGATTTTTATTATAAAAATATATTAAGAAAAACAAAATTATCTTAAACACAGCAGGCTTCAGCTTAAAAATCTCTGAGGTATCTTAAATCACAATAACTTGCCCTCAGAAAAAGTGGGGATTCAACCCCTTCCAATAAAAAAAACTACTTCCTCTATTGTTGCCAAGACTTCAGCATAGAGTCAACCTCTTTCCCAGCATGCTCAGCTGGTAGCTGGTCCTTTAAATTTGGGGAAGACCAGCAGTTGCACTCCTAATGTTGCCATTTTGTATCTGCATCTGCCAGCTCTATCCTCTGTTCAGGAAGTTAAGTATTTTTGATTCCTGTTATGTTTTCTTTGATTTCCCCCATCTGTTATTTCTGACAAACTGACAAATCATCATATGAAAACACTTGTGAGTAATTTTTTTTCTAAGATCTGGCCTTGGTCAGCTTCACTTTTGTTTTTAGTAAGTTTCACTTTCTGGTTCTCATACTCTAATTCAAGGATGCAACTTTTGGTTTTTAAACACTACAAGGAAATATTTAAGTGCAAATGCAATACTTTTCATTGACTATTTCTTTAAAAAAACCCTCAGGCATAATTCTTACTTATATGCTTTGAAAAACCTTAAACGACACTGATGTACAGATCTAATGTACCTGACACTGGCCAATTTTTGTGCTGTCAGTGAGAGACAGAGAAAGAGGACTGTTCAGATTTGCAGTTGCTGGTACATTTGTCAAAATAAAACAGAGCTCATTTTTAAAAAAAGCAGTAGCAGCAACATGGGTGCAAACAAACCAATGCTCACTCATGAGCAACAGACAGTATGTAGAAGTGAGGTTTTATAGTTAGACTTGACACAAGGGCAGGATCAATGTATGTGATTCATGCCTCTTAAACATGATATATAAATAACCCAAGATTTCGCTCTGCTTGGCACCATCACTGGGAAAATCCTTCGCCGCCCCGGGATTCCTTTTTTTACATATTCTACAATGTCTTATTATGTAGGAACACACTTTCCTTTAACATGCCCGTCTTCTCCTACCCCTCAGCCTCCTTCCCCCCCACCCCCCCACATGCTTTCCTTGGACAAGCACATTTATTGTGACAATGCCAAGAAAAACCCACTCTCCCTTTGTATCTGAGTCCTACCCACCCAATTCACTTTATGCCAGGTCTTTGATGGAGTGCAGGATCTTTCTCCACACCCATATTGTGAGCTTTTTTTTTTTTTTTTTTTTTGCAGGATTCCCTTTCAAAATGCCAGTGTGATGGCATTTCATGACCTCCTGCACTACCAGCTCCACCTCTTGTAGCTCCTTGTGTTACATACAGATGAAGGGAGATATTGTGGCTTTTTACAACACAGCTGGTGTTGTGGGGAGGGAATTGTAGAGGGGCCAGACAGCAACATGTTGCTCTGTGGTTGACTGAACCAAAATACCCCCAGGGTATAGCTAGTTGAAAAGTTCCAATGATTTTTCCTGGGAAATTTTTGGAAGTTCCTTTGAAAAGCCATTTTTCATTTAAGAAAAGGGTCTCAGTGACAATTTTTCAGCCAGCAATATTGTACGGCATTGTGGGCTTGTGAAGATTGGAAATGCATCTTAGCCACTTTGGGCAGGATGCAGTATGTTCTTCTCCTCAACCTTCCACTGGCTCAGTTCTGAGGGCCTGGTTCTCCATTGTCTTGTGTAAAAGTGGGGGCAAAGCGTTGCCATTCTGCTTTGGTGGCATTTTTTGTACTCCCTTTGCACAGGTGTAAATGTCTACACCAGCTACAAGAGAGCGCAGAATCAGGCTTTGGGGCCCAAATTTGATCCAGTACTGAGCCTTGCACAGGGATTAAGTAAGGAGGCACTGGTGTTTGCCCCTGGCATATATTAGTAAAGTAATTAACTGTCACTCTGGCTACAACAACTCTTCTGCGCATGTTGACAGCTGGAGAAGAGTGAGGGCATAGGTGTGCCCTAATTACACTCACATTCTGCCACTTCCACCCTTCGTACTCCCTACCCCAGAGGTATTTTCCAGCAGAGCCTTGTGACCGCGTTGCAGACAGGCTGCCTGCTTCACTGGCGTAATGGCTCTGGCACACCTCTAAAAATCTCAGGGAACAGATGGGCTTTATGCCTCTCTCCCTCTCAGTGCCATCCATGTTGAGGAGAGAGCAGTGGATGACTCTAGAAGCTGCAATGGGGCAGGTTTAAAAGCCTTCTCCCTGTTTGGACCAGTTTTAAACCCTGTTCAAAACCAGTTTGGTAGCCCCAGTGTGAATGGGGCCTTTGTTAGTCATTGATGACTAGAGTGTTTTGGGAACTTGGGAAAATATGCTTGGCAAAAAAACTCACCTAGCAAATAATAAAAATGGTCTTCAAATTTGCCAGGCTTCTTTGCCTGAGGCAGGCACAATTAAAGTCAATGAATTGTTTAATGTGAGGGAGATAATAAGGGAAGCAAAAAAAAAGCATATTGTTCCTTGATGCTGTTTTGTAATTTCTCTTGTGTGGATCCTGCAGTTAGATCAAGAAATTCAACAGAGAAATGCTCATCTATAGGAGGACTATATCCGACCTTAGCAGAGGGATAATCTATGATCTTTTTCAGCTCTAGCTAGGATGATCCAGATATTTGATTTTGGACTTGTTAACAGGCCTGACTTATTTTGTAGGAGCACTCCCAGTTGCATAGAAAGAGTTGTTTCAAGTACGGTGGCACTAGGTACATTCCTCCTCCACAGGAGGCCCAGAACAGCGGGGTGTAGTATACAACTGCTTCTAAGGGGAAAGTAACAATTCCAAGAGCTTCTTCTCTGCTGCCTCCACCAATACACTCCTTCAAAATAAATAAATAAAAAAGACACCAAATATTTGTAACAGTCAGGACAAGAAATCACCTCTGTTAAGTGAATCGAGATGAGAGCGGGGACTCAAATTCAGAAACTATCACCCTGGCCACCTGCCCGGACCAGGCCTATCTCCTCCTCCCTTCTCTGTTCCATTCACTATCATGTATGTTATGGGGACACTGTTAGCCCTGAATTTTTTTAAGAGACTCAGGAATCCCCCACAAAGCCATAGTCTCAGTCAAGAACTAATAATATTAAGCAGGTATACTTTCCATAAGCACCATTCATGCTTGTAAGAGTTATGCATGTTAAAGGACCCCTGCATATAATAGATTATGCACTTTGTACTCTTCTCCTCAGGTGGGGCACAGATATCCTGAGCTTGAATTAAATGAATACCTCTCAGGGGGCATATCTGCACTGCTGATGGAAGTGAGCCTCCCAGTGCAGGTAGACAGACTTGCTCTAAGTCAGCTTGAAGCTAGCGTGGTAAAAATAGCAGTGTGGATGCTGCGGCTCCAGCGGAGACGTGGGCTCTCAAGGAACTGAGCTCGGGAGAGTAGTCCAAGTCTCTGCTGGAGATGCAGCATCCACACTGCTATTTTACCCATGCACCTTGAGCTTGTCTTCCCAGGCTGAGAGATGTGCTCCTAGTTGCAGTGTAGTTATACCCTAGTTAGTGCCATCTGTTCCAAATTCTGCTGTTCTTAGTAGTCNGGGGGGGGGGGGGGGGGGGGGGGGGGGGGGGGGGGGGGGGAGTTATTCAACTGTGTATAATGTGGATTTTTGCCTGCTAGTAGGAGAGTCAGAAAGATAAACTATCCTCATGCTTCTGGTGTCTACTGGTGGTGTCCATGAAAGTCAGGAAGAAAGTTCTCTTCCCCATGGTATAGGAGTGCACAGTGGTCTAGGATCGTTATGAACTTGGGGAGGAAGGACATTGTTTTCCTCTGCCAACTGTACAAGCCAAAGCCAGACAGATTGGCTGGACCTGATGGATTATTGGACAGTTGTGGTGTTTGGAGCTTTCTCTGTTGATGTGCTGTATAATTTATCATTTCAGTGACCAGGGAAATCAGCAACCTGTTGCCATGGATGGTGCCTAGCTACAGGAGTGCCAAGATGGATTCCAAGCTCACCATTTAGTGTTGTAGAAAAGACAGCTTAATCAGCCAGCTACATCAAAGCAGGAAAAGTCTAACACATCAGATTTTTGAGGACTCTGGGTGAGTTTGGGGTTCACACTCCCAGTTGCTGGTGAGTTTCTTTTTCAGCTTCATGAGCATTTTAATTGTGTTGATCCCTTTGCAGAGCCCAGTAGCGTATTCCCAGTCCTGCAATCCTTCCTGATGTATTCAGAGAATCCATGGTGCGAGCACTGTGCTGTCATGGGAATCTTGCAGCTGGTGCCTCCATACATGAGACATGCTGCAAGTTCCTTAGCTCTTGTTATCACTATAAATAATTCATTCATTGGAGAGGAAGGAAGAGCCAGGCATCTAATGCCACCACTGGGGCTGCTCAATGGCATAACTGTTTTTTCTTTGGTTGGTAGCCAGCATTGACACCATGCTGCTTTTAATTAGCTTTTCTTTTGGTGGTTAGTACATAGAGGATTGTATTAACAAATGCAGTAGAGAAGTAGCAGGCCTCCTCTAACTCAGGTGTGGCAGATTAACCTGAAGAACCAACCAGTTTTCTCTCTGTATGGGTTATGTTTGTGTTGCATGTAGTTATGGCACTGAGAAGTATTGTCGTTCTGTTACCTGTGTACTGCATCTTGTAAATGTAGAACAGTCCCCCAGCCTATTGCATGAGCTGCTGCCATTTTGGGCTTCACTTCAGGTGCAGAATATTAGAGCGAGTGGGTCTCCGTGTTCTCTCTCTATTTATAGTGACTTCATATTTGTTCTTTCTTTCTCTCATTTTTCCCTGGTCTGAAATAAATTAACCGAGATTGAAAAATCCTTCTTTGGATTTTTGTTATTAGAAAACAAAATCTGGCATCTGGAGCTGGGTTTCCTTTGGCAACAGGAGGGCTGAGGAGAATTTTCGTGTGTAATATTTTTGGGCTGATTATGGAGGGGGGTTGTATATTGTTTTGCCAAGCTGTGGTAGTATTGTCTTTGGATTGTATCTTTCTCTGAAGGCAGGGGGAGCTTGGTGTGTCTTATGATGGGCTAAAGTGAAATAAATATCAGTTTTCCCTTATAATTTTTAATGGGCTTTATTGTGCTTAAAGCACAGCCCTGTGTGGGAGATAGTGCTGACACGACACCTTTGGAACTCCTGGAGAGCATCCTACTACAGGGAGCAGCGTGCACTCCCCCTGGACCCAGCTGTCAGAGCCACCCCTTCTCCACCCCTTTTAGCTAGACTACAGCAGCTTGGGCTCTGGTTTTGTGCAACTTCTCTGCTTCCAGAGGTCAGAGACTGCATATGTGCAAAGAGAGGGTTATGGGGCCCTGTCTCTCCCCATCATGCTCTTGGGCACCCATTCAAGGCCACGTACAATCTAGCCTTCAGCTGGAGTCTCCAATCAATCATTGAGTTTTGGTGAAACTCTTTTTCACAAGAGGACACACATATAGAGGACAATTGACTTCAATGGGACTACTCACTAGAGTCAGGGTTTGCAGGATCTGCTTTGATATCCTCTTCTTCCCTTTGTTTCTGTCACACACATGTATTACAATTAACTCCCTGTGATGGGGTGCACTCACTCTGCACTGGACGGGGAAGGGTTAATTCCTCACTGTGGGCTGAAGAAGCCATGCCCCCACGGCCCTACCGGGCATGCACCAAGTGTAGTGCTACTATAAAAGGGAGTAGCCCAGCTCAGTCTGGGCTGACCACCAGAGAGAAAGGACGCACACCGCAGGCTCCAGCCCAGGAGCTGCTGAAACCATAGAGACTGTGAGAACTGGAGGCGCCAAAACCCAGGCAGCCGCCCAGGTACCTGAAGACGCCACTCAAAGGTCAGAGCCCCTGGGAACAGCACAACCTGAGGAGACCAGAGATCCCGAAGATGTCTAGACCAAGACTGCAGGAGTCATGGTAGGAAGGAGCCCGAGGGGGACTCCAGCCACTAGGCCGTACCACCTTGCAGATCAGGGCAAAGCCATCGACTCTGACCATTAGGCCTTATCACCCTGCGGATCAGGGCAAACCTATTGACTCTGGCCACTAAGCCTCACTGCTCTGCTGACAAGGGCAACCCTATTGACTTTATCCACTGGGACTCATTGTCTTGAGACAGAGGACAGCTTGAAGGCCAGGGTGCACTCACCCTGAACTAAACGGGGATCCTCCACCCCACCACACCCCCCCAAAGTGCTAGCTTATGAGAGCCTGAGAGATTAAGATAGGAGTTTGCAGAGTCAGTCAATGACTAGATTAAGACGCTTGACTCTGACTGCAGAGTTGGTGTTTGGAACGAACAGGTTTATGAGCCAAAATGCAGTGAAACTCTGATTAAAGTTGAACAGCAGGGCTGCCCAGAGGATTCAGGGGGCTTGGGGCAAAGCAATTTCGGGGATCGGGGGGTGCCTGGCTCAGAGGGGCTGGGCTTTGAGCTAGGGGTCAGGGCTGTGGGGGGATGTGGTCGGGGGGTGCCCGGCTCAGAGGGGCTGGGCTTGGAGCTGGGGGTCAGTCCGCCGGAGCTCGCAGCCCCGCCCCTTACCACGTGGCTCTGAGCGGGAGGCGCTCAGGCCCCGCTGGAGCCACGCCACTTTAGCGTTGTCCAGGGCCGCTCCTGACGTGGCGCGCTGAGGCGCCGGAGGATGGGGGAAGGCGGAGGCGGGGGGGAGCCTCCGACATTCTCGTGGGGGCCCTGGGGCCTGGGGAAAATTGCCCCACTTGCCCCCCACTCTGGGCGGCCCTGTTGAACAGTCTGTGCATACCAGACAGAATAGCCTTGGGCTTGGTGGATGTAGAGAAGAGGAAGGACAGAATGACTTTAAAAAGGAGGGGTTAGCCAGCAACACCTTTGCACTCTGTATGTAGTATCATAATTCTGCTGGTGTTTGAGTGGCAGGGATCGCCTCAGAACCACATAACACAGGGGACAGTGTTGCTATTTGTTTTCTGTAGTTTCTATGGGAGTGAATGGAATTACTAGGGAAAGAGCCCCTGGAGTAAGGCTGCTCAGGGCCTTGCTCTTTGGAAACAGGCAGCAAGGAGGTCAAGCTCCCTATATTCTCTGGCTTGAGACTGCCGTTGCTAACAGCTGAGTGGAATAGGGACACAGGCAAATGCTAGAGTTAATCTACAGAGCAAGCAATGGTGTGGATCCCAGTCAAAAAAACCACCAGCCTGGAATATTTACATGCCAAACCTTCACCATAGTACTGTGCATAGTAAAGAATTAAAAATATACATAGGAAAGCAGCGCATGGAGCAGGAGATTTGATTCTCCTGTTGCCTACACTAGTGTAAGTCTGGGGTAATTCCACTGAAGTGCTTCATCCACATCCCTTCTACGCTAGGGAAATCCCCAAACAGCTGGTTTAATTGTCTTCCCGGTGTGGTTCAAAGCAGGCCCATTGGGGGCCAGGATCTTGCCCAACACCTTAACCAAGAGGCTTAAGAAGGTTAGTGTAGTGCATTAAAGCTGTTATCCTGCATGCAGAGCTTGCATTCCAGGAGCCATTTCATTCAACAATAGAAGAGCTTTCTCTCTAATCGAAGCCTTTTTAAACATTGTCACCGTTTGGTGTTAGAAACAGATCCATGGGAGTTATGCGCACAAAGGAAGAGAAGCCTACAGGCCTCAATGTCCTTGGGGCAGCCAACAGCTAGGCTGCCAACTCGCCTCCCACATTCGCTCAAAATATGGCCATGTTGTAACCATCTTACCTGGAATGTTACCTTCATTCCTGATAACTCTGCAGCTGGTTTCTGCACTAGCAACAGTAGATCTGATATTCCTTGACTCCTTGCTTGTTTGGTGTCCCATAGTTTGGCAGGTTCTAGTGTCCTGCAGCACAAACAGCAGGAAGCTTGCAAACTTTTTCCAGGACTACTTTGCCTGACCCAGCCAAAAAAAAAATCAGTGTGCTTGAAGCTCTCTTGGTCTGTAAAACACAGTAATTACACAGAGAATGAAGAAGGGTAAAGATTGTTGCTACATAGATCAATGTATAGAGTGGACCAAGGCCATTACCTAATGCAAGCAAGCTCATATTCTGTGCTAATGTAATGCTGACAGAACCCCAGTCGTCGGCAGGCGGGATTGAACTGGGGATCTCTGGAGCTTAGTGCATGAGCCAAAAGCCAACTGGCTGTTAACTAAAACTGTAGCAGACCCAATCGCTCTCTCTTTAAGTGGTCTCGGTGCTACTAGATGGGACAGAACACCACACCCAGCAGGTGTGTGGGTTACACTAACACTCTCACATGTGCTAGAGCACCCATTACTGATCTAAGTGTGGATGATTTGATAATACTATATTATAAAGCTGGACTGTACAACAACCCTGTTTGACTCTAAATTTACATCAAAATTCCATTGGGGACTATCAAAACATCATGAACTCTGCATTTAAATATGAGCTTGGCAGCACTGTATTCAGATAGGCCAAGAATCATCACACTAACAAATGAGATGAGGCAACCATGTTTTGTAAGCACACCGAAGGCAGCTAAGCTCCCATGAAAAGCGGCATGTTTGTGAAAACTGAAATGTTTATTCTTCCATTACACTCAAGGGTCACTTATAAAAATAAAATTAAATAAATAGGTGCTGAGGCTGGAGGATTCCCAAATATAAGGGAGCAAGTCACTGACTAGAGAACGTGGGGAGCAGATGGGGCTTGATCATTGGAGCTGTGCTTTCACTTTCGGTTATCTGTTTTCACTTATGACATGTGACACAGGATTTCAGATTTAAAGAGAGACTTTTACACTGGGGAAAACTTAAATAGAGCATTTAACCAAAACCCCAGTGCTCTTGGCGGTACACATTTTCCTTACTCACTTTCCATTTACTGCTGACTATATTTTTGTTCTGCCCGTCCCCACCCCATTACATACAGTCTTAATGGATCCATCTGATGCACATAGCAAATACAGTTACTAGAGGATTCAAACACACACACATCAGCAGAGCTTGGAGGAGACCCCTAGCCCTTCATCTTAAAAACACAGACTTCTACCACTTGAGATATTTGGTTAACAGTTCTTTATCCTCTGTGGGCCAGGCACAACTGGCGTGCGCTCTCTCTCTCTCTCTCTCTCTCTCTGTGTGTGTGTGTGTGTGTCTCACACACACACACACACACACACACACAGAGTGTGACACTGTGGTAACCAGTAGATGGGTATTATACAATTCCAACTTCATCTTCTGTTAATCCTCTTATGACGTTCATAACAAGCATGACCTATTGCTCTGACCGCGTCACCTCCCTCCTTGAATCTAGAGCTGTGAGAATAACTGTTTTTTCCCCCAGTACACTAGGAATTCTGGGGGTGCGGGAGGGGAAATCATTTTGGGTCAACCCGAAACCAAATTTTTGGGGAATTTTCAGTGACCCAGAAAATTGTTTGTTTTGGGTTGAAAGAAATGTTTAACTCCAATTTAGGACATCTTTTTCCTTTAAAAAAATTAAAGCAAAAGGTTAGATTCACAGGAGGACTTGGGCACTGTGATAGGGCGTCTTCTCCACACTGGCTTATAAGGGGTTAAAGCAACCCTTTGGAGGCTGCACAGGAGGCAGCCAATCAGGAGAGGGCTTATAGGGGCATCCAATCAGGACCAGGCTGTGCCATATAAGAAGGGCTGTTGGGCAGAGCAGCTTCATTCACTCCCTGAAGCTCAAGGAGGGAGGACCGGCTGCCTCGCAGAAGGAAGGAAGATAGCACCTGGGACAGAGCAGTGCTGGGCAGGATCAGGGAGGGGAAGAGAGAGTGAGCTCCCAGCTGCCTGCTAATAAACTCCGGCCCTGAGACAAGGACGGAGAAGGTGCTAGGGCTGCGGGGAAGTGGCCCAGGGAAACAGACTGCGGGGTTGGAGGGGATGCAGCACGTGGCTGCCAGCTATAGGGTTCCTGGGCCAGGACCTGAAGTAGTGGGTGGGCCTGGGTCACCCCTCCTTTGCTGTCACTTGCCACTGGTCCCCTGGAAGGAGGGAGAACCAAGTGGGGTATAGCCAGAGGGCTGCATCTGGAAGAGGATGCCGCGATCCTGGGAGCAACATGGGTCCTGGAGCAGAAGTGACGGAGGCAAGATGTTACCAGAGGAAGGCGCACTGGGGAACTAAGCTAATTCCCCAGACAGCCAGCAGGAGGCGCTGCAGTGGTGAGTTGAACACCATCACAGATGCCATGCACAAAAGGAGGAGGAAGAGGTGCCCCACTTATACCCTATAGCCCACTGGTTAGGGTACTCACTTGTGGAATCTGTGCTTTGGAATACAGACCTCTCCCCTTCCGAGGCAAGTGCCCTAACCCCCAGGCTATTGGCTAAAAGGGAGCAGGGCTCTCTCAGTCTCTGCTGTTGAAGCTGTTCCACTTTGCATAAATTACTTAAACACTCCTTGGACCAGAGACAGGGAGGGAGAGTGAGAATAACTTGATAGCCTGGGTGGTCAGGGCACTCACATGGGTTCCAGTCCCTGCTCCATTGGAACAATTCCTCAGGAGAGATTGNGACCCCCCCCCCCCCCCCCCCCCCCCATGCACTCCAGAACAGCCAGTAGCCTGGTGGTTAGGGCACTTGCCTGTCAGGGGTAGGAAAAAACCTAGGTTTGAGTCCTTACTCCAGAGTGGGGATTCCAGCCTGGGTCTCCTATGTCCCTGGTGAGTGCCCTAACCGCTGAACGATAGAATATAAGGGCTCTGTCTACTCCTTGGTTTTATCAATGGCACCTAAATTGCTTTGTGAATCTAGTACCAANCCCCCCCCCCCCCCCCCCCCCCCCCCCCCCCCCCCCAACTAAAACTATTAATCAAAACTGACAGAATTTGCAAAATGTCTCAGTTGACGCCAATCTGAATTTTTCAGAGAAAAAAAGTTTGGGAGGAAAAATTTTATCCCACTCAAATTCAAGCATCTTCAAAGTCCTCAGTAATCTTTCCCCAATCTACATTTCCACTCTGTTTTCTCTCCAGAGCTTTCTGTTCCCTTCCTCTCTTTATTCCACTTTTGGCCTTCACTGTTCCTGCCTTCCTTGCTAAAAATCTTTCTTCTTGCCTATTAAGTATTTTCTCTTTCTTCAAATCTAGGAACAAGAACATAGGCCATCCTTACAGGATGGGGGACTCTATCCTGGGAAGCAGTGACTCTGAAAAAGACTGGGTGGTCATGATGGATAATCAGCTAAACATGAGCTTCCATTGGGATGCTCTGGCCAAAAAAGCTAATGCAATCCTGGGATGCATAAACCAGGGGAATCTCGAGTAGGATTAGAGCAGTTATTTTAACTCTATGTTTGGCACTAGTGCAACCGCTGATTGAATGCTATGTCCAGTTCTGGTGTCCATGAGCCAAGAAGGATGTTGATAAATAGGAGAGGGCTCAGAGAAGAGCTACGAGAATGATTAAAGGATTAGAAAATATGCTGTATAGTGATAGACGGAAAGAGCTCCATCTAGTTAGCTTAACAAAGAGAAGGTTAAGGGGTGACTTGATTACAGTCTGTAAGTATCTACATGGGGAGCAAATATTTAATAATGGGCTCTTCAATCTAGCATAGAAAGGTACAACATGATCCAACGGCTGGAAGTTGAAGATAGACAAATTCAGACTGGTGGTAAGATGTAAATTTTTAACAGTGAAAGTAATTAACCATTTGAACAATTTACCAAGGGTTGTGGTGGATTCTCCATCACTGACCATATTTAAATGAAGATTGAAAGGTTTTCTACAAGCTATGCTCTAGGACAGAGGTGGGCAAACTACGGCCCGGGGGCCATATCTAGCCCTCCAGATGTTTTAATCTGGCCTTCGAGCTCCTGCCGGGGAGTGGGGTCCGGGGCTTGCCCCGCTCAGTGTGGCTTCCAGAAGCAGTGGCATGTCCCCCCTCCGGCTCCTACATGTAGGGGCAGCCAAGTGGCTCCGCACGCTGCCCCACAGCTCCCATTGGCCGGGAACCGCAGCCAATGGGAGCTGCAGGGGCGGCGCCTGCGGACAGGGCAGCGTGCAGAGCTGCTTGGCTGCGCCTCTGCGTAGAGCTGGAGAGGGGATATGCTGCTGCTTCTGGGAGCTGCTTGAGGTAAGCGCTGCCCAGAGCCTGCACCCCGACCCCCTCCTGCACCCCAACCCCCAGCCCTGATCCCCCTTCCACTCTCCAAACCCTTCGGTCCCAGCTCGGTGCACCCTCCTGCACCCCCAGCCCCGCACCCCCACCCCAGTGCCTGCACCCCCAACCCCGCACCCCCACTCCAGTGCCTGCACCCCCACCCGAGCCCTCACCCCTGCACCCCAACCCCCAATTTTGTGAGTATTCCTGGCCCGCCATACAATTTCTATACCCAGATGTGGCCCTCGGGCCAAAAAGTTTGCCCACCACTGCTCTAGGAATTATTTTGTGGAAGTTCTATGACCTGTGTTATACAGGAGGTCAGACTAGATGATCATTATTGGTTCCTTCTGGTCTTGGAATCTATGAAACCTTAAAACCCACCTCTTTTGTCAAGCTTTCCCACGTTCTTCTCATCCATAATACCTATGCCTCCCCTTACCTGAACTGTTGTCCTTTGATTTGTCTTGTCTTTGTTTTAGGGTGACCAGATGTCCCGATTTTATAGGGACAGTCCCGATTTTTGGGTCTTTTTCTTATATAGGCTCCTATTACTCCCCACTCCCTGTCCCGATTTTTCACATTTGCTGTCTGGTCATCCTACTTTGTTTGACTTGTCTACCTTTGATTGTAAGCAGTGCAGAGCAGGGAAGGAATCTTGCACTGTTTGTAAAAGTATGGTGCTATTTAGGTCACCTCAAATAACAATAAATAATGAATATGTATTCTGTGCACCTGAAACTGTTCCAAACATCTCTCAGCCTGGGTCCCACATTGAGAAATATTTCTAATGGAATGCACCCAAGTGTTTTTCCCTTCACATCAGGGATCTTCTCACAAACTTACAGAGATGTGCACATCTCCTGTGGCAAGTTTTGTGCAGTGGTCAAGGAGAGCACAGGGCACTTAGGGTTTCAGTAGGGAGGGTCACTTCCTGCTCAAAATAGAGGTATCAAAGAGGACAAAATAGGTGAAGATATGACTATAAATGGAGAGAATCTGGTTCCCTGCCGGTGGGGGTATTTTATGAATCATAGTTTTTATTCTTTGAATACAGAGCTTCTCTGAGCTGATTAAGTGTAATTAACTCTGTGGTCTAGAATCCTTACAGATTCCTGTTGCTCTGATCCCCGTGGCACTTGTTTTACCTCTCCTGCCTTTTGGAACACTGAGGAATTTATTAATGAGGCCCAATTACAGAAAATTGTGGGTTTGTAATCAACGTTCTATCTCATGCTGCAATGGTTCTTTTTACACACACACACACACACACACACACACACACACACACACACACACACACACACACACACACACACACACACACACACACACACACACACACACACACACTCTGGCCCAAAAATACACACAAAGTTGTTCTTCAGACCTGACCATTTATACCAGCAGGCCTACTGCAGTTGTGTAACCAGTTAAAGGGAAGTTAATGGCAGCATATTGCTGACTCCGGTGGCCTTTGAACCAGCTCTAGATGTTAGAGGGAAAGGGAAACTCTCTGATTATTTAGGGTTGTTTTTTATGATAGAATAGGTATTGTGTGTGTGAAGCAGAGACTCTTGGGCAATGTTTATGCTGACTTCAGAAGCAGGGTGAACTGAGAGGCCAAAAAAGGCCCTGGTTTGGGGGAAGTGTCAGCGTTAATTTCAACTTTGAAAAAGTAAGCCTGTAGTCCTTTACATTGTGAATGTATCTTTGAAAATGTAAAACAATCACTGCAGTCCTGGAACCTTAACATTCTTACCTTCACTCTAATGTTTCTCAGGGGATTCCCTGCCCTGCAAAAGGGAATTCTACTGGATATTGCTATGTTCCTGTTTAAAAATCCACCCACCCACACTTCTTGCAGGATTGGTGGAATTTTTAAGGCTGCAGGACCAAAAGTTTGAAAGTTTGTCATGATGACCTTTTAAAAAAATACTTAGTTTTTCACAAACCACCTCTTCCAACCATACGGGGCAGCCTTTAAGGCCTGGAAATCCCCCNTGATGACCTTTTAAAAAAATACTTAGTTTTTCACAAACCACCTCTTCCAACCATACGGGGCCTGGAAATCCCCTCCATGGTCATTGTGGGAGGGTGGACTTCTGCCACGGGCACTATGGCTGCTGTGTGCTTCAGTTCTCAGCTGCCTGTATGCATCAGAACAGGCTCATTTTTAAAAGTGTTTGTTTGTCCATATTTATTTAAGACCTTCCCCTGCAGACAATAACCTGTATGTGGCTCATAGCTCATGGATAATGTGACAAGATGTGAAGGAGCTCCATCATATAAAGAGTTACTGGGTTCCAGTCAACCACATGGCTGGTCTGGACAGGTGAGACTGCACACTGCCTTGCCGATGACTTGTGGTTTTCTAGCACTCTGAAGCTGAGTAGGTTGTTGTTGTTCAGAAGGGGAAAATATCCCCCTCTCTAGCAGTCATTAAATGCTATGTTAGGGCATGCCTATATGGGGAAGCTCTTGCAAAATAAGCAAGTGTGTGAATTTAAAGCATTATAGCTATTCCATGCTAACTCCCCAGGTGGACGCTTTTATTCCACACTCAGAGTGTCCACACTAAGGGGAGGTAGTGCAGAGCAGATATTGAGGAATAACTATTTCCCCATGTAGACAAGCCCTTAGACATTCCACAGATGATCCCTCCCCAGATTGTCCAGCCCATGTCCAGATATGACAAAGAAGCTCATGGGCAAATTGCTGGAGTTTTGTGTTCCCTAGTATTTTAACATGCCCATATACTTAGGCTTTCCTTGGCTGACAGCACTCTGTCTTGGAGGACTATATTAATCTGCCATTCCCTGTTATCCAAAACCATCCACAGCAGTCATGAGGGAGAGAGAGGGACACCCCCTCCAAAGGTGGTTGCAGGTAGTGACCCTTCTGCCCCAGACAGATTAGGTTTCTTAGCCTGGCAGATCAGCCAACTTCAAATTGGCCTGAGAGACAGTCAGTCTTCTGGAGCCTGTGCAAGGATGTTGCCTTAGCTCTGTGGCATTTGTAGTGACCTTGGCTGGGGTGGACTGGCCTGAGAACTGGGGGGTAGTGGTGTATGCATGGTGGGGAGCTCTACCCCCAGGTAGCTCAGTAACTGCCTGCCATTGAGCTGGAGGGTAAGTAGCATAAAGGGAAGTGAACTGACTTTTCTCTCATGCACAGCTAGCATCTGTCACCTTGCACAGATTACACAGCTCAGAAGGCTGCAGATACTCGCAGATAGACAAGGCCCTCTGGGATTTAGGGGATTATTAGCATTATTGAGAGTACTTTCATTCGCCAAGAGAGAATATACCCTTTAGACTACATCACTCAGTGTGTGAGTCACCGTATTAAATAACATATGTTTCCTATATTCAGCATATGACTTCATACATTGCACATGTATGCAGAAATGTATTCAACATAAACAACACTGGCTTGTTTTGTTCACCATATAAGCACAGAAGTACAAACCTAGGTGTGTTGCAAATTGAATGTAAATAAGTAAATGGATTTAATGTGATTGGATTTCTATTTTTAACACATCCAGTTCCTAGACTTTTGGTATTAAGTCAGGTAAACTATGTACATGTTGCGTGCATTTTACATGCAGTACAGATGTAATATATTGGAACATTTATTTGACATGGGGATGGTTTCAGAGGTTGCTAGCTGTATTTGCTAGGATAAAACAAATAGAAACAGGGACTCTGATCCTATGAACTTGATGTTCTATATGTGCTTAAATTTTAGGCACCTGAGTATTTCCACTGAAACTGGTGGAATTACTCAGGTGCTTAGAGCTAAATACATGCCTAAGTGTTGGCATAATTAGGGACATGGCTGCTAAATTTATATTCTTGTAATGATTAAGGAAAGAACAGGGATACATAACCAACAAATGCAATCTGACACTACGGGCTACTTTTATGAAAGTGAAACTCCTATTGACTTAAATGGAAGCAGGAGCAGGCCCTAGCCCTGCTAAGCTCATGCAAACAAAAGAAATTAAGAAAGCTCCTTATTAGGTGTGTTTATGATGATCATGGATCACACGAGTCTTTTGGGCATAGGGACTCTGAGGTAAAGTGGTGTTGTGTACAGGGATTTCTACTGTTAGCTGTTCTAATGAATGTTACTGTAGTTAGTGTGGTAGATGGTAAGGGAGTTTCCCCTTTGGATTGTCTTAATACAAAGAAAATGCTTCGAACATGTGTCATGATTTAAACCATAATGATAATTGGACATGGAGAGCCCTGTGCAACTGGGGGTCTTGTTGATAATGGTGCAAAATTATTCTCCCTCGCCATGTCATTAATCCGATGAAGTGAGCTGTAGGCCACGAAAGCTTATGCTGCAATAAATTTGTTAGTCTCTAAGGTGCCACAAGTACTCCTATTCTTTTTGCGGATACAGACTAACACGGCTATTACTCTGAAACCAGATACCTGGGTATGTTAATTCATCTTGTCTTGGCATCATGTGACATTCCAGTTGGGTAATAGTGATTTGGAGTAAATTCTTTTTAGGAATGGCTGGAATATAAGGTCTTGATCCTGCAAGGTGCTGAGCACATTTTGACCCTGATCCAGCAAAGCACTGGTGAGAAACAGGAGCAACCATTTAAAAATAGATAAATTTGGGGGGTGGGAATGGGAGAATGCTTTCTTCTTCCGTCTCCTTAGGCTAACACAACACCTTTTGTTATAGGTGTATGCAGCTTTCCTGGGTCAGGGTCCGGGTCCTGACGTGAGAATGGTAAAACTAAATCTTGTCTATGAAAGGGGCTCAAAATCTTATACGTCTGTGAATGCACTTGAAAGACATGACTAGACATGATCAGAAAGGATGCTGTTAAGCCCAGCAACTCTTTCTGCGCCTGAACCACCATAATTTTTGTTCATCTGATAATGGGAGAGGCTAGGTTGTCAAGAGAAAAGAGAGATTTTGCATACAAGTCTCAGCATGAAACTTGACAGCATTTTGTAAACTCAGCGCCACACAACTTAGTCCTGGCTTTCATTAGATGAAATATTTTAAAGTTTGCAGAAAAAAGTCACAGCTTGTCCCGTAAAAGCTTTCTGCTTGTCTGCATGCAGGCTCTTTGCTTCTACAGAGAAAAAGGATGATCTGATGGTTCAGACACTGGACTGAGAGTCAGGAAATCTGGGCTTAGTTCCCTTCTCTGCCATAGACTTCCTCTGTGGCCTTCAGCAAGTCACTTAAGGCTTGATCAAAAGCCCATTGAAGTAATTGGAAAGACTCCGTTGACTTCGTGGTGTTTGGAAGTTAATCCCTCTGTGTCTCAGTTCTTCATTTGTAAAGTGAGAACAATAATACTCCCTTTCTCCCACACTTTGTTTTGGATTGTAAATTTATCGGAGAAGGGCCTGCCTCTTACTCTGTGTTTGTACAGTGCAGAGCACAATGGGGCCCTGACCTATGTCGGGGCAACTAGTTACTACTGAAGTGTAACTCATAATATTACTATGCAGAAACTCTGTCTTGTTCATCTTTTAACAAACAGAGATGGCACTGGCAGAATCCCAATTCTGGGAACTTGTTACTTTGTACAGACTTGTCAGAAATGGGGTAAAACAACACACCCAAGAAATGCAGGCAGACTTCTTCGTGGGGCTTGATATGAGTTTTTTTTTTTTTTTTTTTTACCGAGTGTTACCTGGGCACTTTATAAACGCCATTGTGACAACAATCTTTAAATAAAATACACTTCTGCACCATTGTACAGAGTTTGGTAAGCCTCCAAAAATAGACCCATTAGTCTTGGCAATTATATATTCGTCTGAATTCTGCACAAAAAACACTCTGATCTTGGCTTTTCCATGTGGAACAAATGTTCTAAATATTACAGATTTCCTTATGCTTCACCATCAGCTTGTCTAGTGATCACCCAGAGATTATAAATAACCCTTTCACATCTATAGCACCTTCTACCTGAGGAACGCACAAAGCTTTTAACTGCGAAGACTTACTACACTTTAGAGATAAATTAGTACTATCCCCAATTTACAGAGTAGACAACAAATTGTACTACCGAGTACAAGGAATGCTGCAGGGCTGCCATGCCCTACTTTAGCATTTGTTGTTGCTGAATTTCAATATGCACAAGTATGTTGTGAGCTTTTTAGAACACAGATGTCCTCTTTTGTTTGTCTGTAAAGTGCCCTGCTTCTTTATGGGATATTTGAATTAATATGAAACAGTGTAATTTTCAGAAAGTGCACATTTTTTAATGTGTATTCTCTGAGAGTTTAGTCACACTTTCTTTATCTGAAAAGAATTAGCAGGTGAGAAGCTTGTGGGATGACTCCATGTTTGTAGTTCAGTTACTCATTGTCCATGGATGGTTTAGAATCCAAATTTGTATCCAGTTTAGGGTTATTCTTACAGGTTCAAAGTCTGGGTTCAAAACCATTCCAGGGTTGCTTCTTGTGTATGTAGGGTGACCAGATGTCCCGATTTTTATAGGGACAGTCCTGATTTTGGGGTTTTTTCTTATATAGGCTCCTATTACCCCCCCCCCCGGTCCATTTTCACATTTGCTGTCTGGTCACCCTGTGTGTATGGCTTCTGATGGCACAAACAATGAATTAGATGTTGAGTAAGTGAAGTAGCCACTCTATCACAGCAGCATTTTCTCATCTCAATGGTGGATGGATAGATAGAGGGCAGTCTGTAACCAGATGGCATTCTGGTTGTTCCTGAGCTCCACAGGAGCATGACAGGGAGCTCAAGAAGCCCCATAAGGTAAAGGTGTGAGTTAAGCCGCCCATGACGACAATGTATCCTGTTGTAACAAAGAAGGATCTTTTAGTTCAGGGGTAGGCAACCTATGGCACACGTGCCGAACGCAGCACACAAGCTGATTTTCAGTGGCACTCTCGCTGCCAGGGTCCTGGCCACCGGTCCGGAGGGCTCTGCATTTTAATTTAATTTTAAATGAAGCTTCTTAAACATATTTATTTTTACATACAACAATAGTTTAGTTATATATTATAGACTTATAGAAAGAGATCTTCTAAAGCGTTAAAATGTATTACCGGCACGCAAAACCTTAAATTAGAGTGAATAAATGAAGACTCGGCACACCACTTCTGAAAGGTTGCCGACCCCTGTTTTAGTTCATATGGCTGTTCTGAGGGGCATGCAAGAGCTGATCCAGGGAGACTAGGTGACACAGATCTGAGTTGTCTATCTGCCAAGAAATGCACCGTGAATCCAAAATATAGCCCCATACCACCTGTTGTCATTGTTCCCTAGCAAGGTTGTGTCTGATGTACAGTCTGAGAGGCTTAGCTATTTCAGAAAAGGGGCGAGTTGACTTTAGCTGTTGTTGGCTTTGAGATGAAATTGTGAGGTAAGCTGTCCTGACAGTTGGGAGCACACATTCATATGGCCAGGACCCTGCCTTCACTCCAAATTGCTGGAGGAGCCCTGCCAGTCTGTACTGGAAAGTTGGAGACTGGAGCTGTCTGGGTCGCACCACTGATGGTATGAAGGGCAGAGCTGATCGTTGAGTCCAACTTTCCACAATGATGACTGGAGCCCCCTGCTGTCTCACAGTAATTGGCAGGTGCAATAATTAGGGAATTGGTAGATGTCCATACGGTTGCAGCACTAGCGCCCTGGAGTCATTGGCAAGTCTGCAGAGGATGGCAACTCTCAACTGCATTTTAGTGCATGTCTTCAAGGGCTAAGGTTCCATTTCAATGGTGACAAAATCTTGATAGTTATTCTCATGAGATTTCAGCCCAAAATAATTGAAAGATTGAGAGAGATCATCTGATCCCTTGAGATTTCCACCCTCTTGGAAACTCATTGAAACTGGATCCAGGAAACAGGTCCCTTCCACCTGTGTCTCTGACTCAGATCCAGAACTGTAAGGGTGGTTTTGGATCGGGGGATTCAGTTCTAGTTCAGGCCCCTCTCAAATAACAATTGATGCTGGCCAAAATTTCCAATCTTGGGTGCCTAAAGTTAGGCACCTAAATTCATATTTAGGCATATGGGGCCTGTGCTTCAGAGGTGCTGAGAACCCAGAGCTCCTGTTGAGTTTGGGAGTTTAACAGCCCCCATTCAGTCCCTTGAATGTCTTCACTCTTATGTATAATGAACTATTTTGTTTTGTTCTCCTAATTTAAAACATCATGTTGACTGAAAAACTGTCGTTCTTTATGTTGTATCAAAAACCACAACAGAGTGGAGCTCAATCAGCTACAGAATCTGTTTTGTCATAACAAAAGCAGTCACATCTCTGTAAAGACAACTTCTGTGATCCTGCAGCACTTGCCTTGTGTGCTTGCCTTCCTAGATTATTTTTATTTATGATTCTCAGCATAGCTGCAGGCGTTTGGCTGCTGGAACAGAGGGCAGTTTTACAGAGCAAACATCTGCGGGGGTTTTCAGCTGCAGGAAGAGTATGGGAATGGACGTTATCTCTCAGTGGACAGGGAGGAATGTGAGCAGCAGCAGCAAATGGTTGAATTTAGCAGGGTATGGGAGTAAAGTGCATTTAAACCAGGAGCAGCAGAAGCCCAAACCGTGGCCCTGCCCCCATGCCATGCCGCCTCCCAAAGCCCTGCCCTCAGGCCACTCATTCCTACTGAAGCCCCGCCCTCGCACCACCCCTTATCGACAAGCCCCCACCCTGTTGCACTGCCTCTCCCCCCAAAAACCCCACCCCCACTTGCTCCTCTCTTCCTCTCTGCCCCCTCCCCCCTCACTTGCCCTTACAGTCTGGTAAAAAGTGGGAGGGCCCTGGCCCCCCTGACCTAAACTGTGTCCCTCAAAATAAAGATACATTGCAGCAAGGTGAGAACTAGCAGACACTTAATTGTTTAGGCCCTGATTCAGTAAAGAATGTAGGAATTGCCACACTGAAACAATGTCCTGTCTCTGATGGTAGCCAGAGCCAGATGCTTGAGCCTGTGCTTAAATCCTATTGAATTACGTCCTCTACTAGGGAGAAGATGAGGGACAATCCTGGGGGAGGAAGTGAGACCAGTTTTTACTTTGCTTGAAAATATTATTTGAAAACTCATTTCAGAACTAGACCAGGCAAATCGCTGAAGAATATTCTCTGTTGCTGGTTTCACTTAAATGCTTGAACCTGTTTTAGGCACAAAACACACAGTCCTTTCTCCAAACAAACTTTTAATCTAAACAAGACCAGAGACACTGGGAATCCTAGAGGTGGAAATTACTAGCATTGATTCATGTATGTGACTATTAAATTGCAGGGAACAATCCTGCATTAGCAAGGAGAATTAATAAATTGACCTAATAGGCCTAATTTCTAAAAACTCTGCATTCTTTTTTGTGTTCAAAATCTGCACCTTCAAATAACTAAGCACAAAATTTTGCTGCTGCAGCTGAGGCCATGAGGACTAACTACCTGTTCGTGCCTGTAAGTCAGGTAGCCCTTTGTCCACGTACTCTCATTCATGCCCAAAATGTTGTGGGTATCAAAAGGGAGGCTGGTTAAAGCCCTTTAAAAATAAACAACAAAACCTAATGTGTGTTTCTCCTCTCATTTTGGCTGATACTAAGCACACCTCAGATTCAGCTTAGAAGCAGTAAAATGAAAAGAAACCGTGAAAATGGGCAGTTGGAATAAGTGCATGTGGGGAACTCGCTCTTCAGACAGGCCTACATTTCAGACAAACTTGTAATGCACCATGAACTTCATGCTGTGATGCGTCAGCTCAGTGGATGCTTAGCTCCGCCTTCTCATTTTTAAAGTTGATTATTGGCTGCTGGCAAGCAATCTGGAGAATTTCTCATGGCCCTGTATATGTCTGTCTGATGCAATCAGACCTGGATACTTGGTGCTTCTTTTGTGATTGTGAATTGTGACTTGACATGACATCTTCTGACAGGATGCAAAGTGGCAGAATCCAGTGCAAAGTCATGAGCCCTGTCTACAAATTGACCTACACTTTGTCCTGCTAAGCATTACAGTTAAGATAAAACAAGAGGCACAGCAAAAGGAAGTACAATGCCAAATCAGCTATAACTTGGATTGCATGCTTTAGATTAGAGACCCTTCTTTTGACTTATGGCCATACTTAAGTAACATATGAATAATTCCCAGAAGAAGTTAAAATTAGTTTGGGCTGTGTGTTTTCCAAATGTATCCCTCTGATATGCATTTGCATTGGGCATGTCTCATTGTAATGCTGCTAGCTTTTGGCATGACAGCTGTTTTCTTGATTGCTGAGCACATAACCATATTTCATTGAACATGAAATCAGACAAGCAGACTATATTCTTTCCTTTTCATTTTATTTCTTTTAAAGGCCATTTCAGTGAAACAAAGACCTTACACATTCAGGGAAAGGTGGTACCCATCCTTTGTCCCTTTTTAAAAAAATTTTTTAGCTCCTGTGGTGTAGCACAGAAAAGGTGTTGCTACCTGGTTTTAATAGTTTATACATCTCAGGCAAGTCTTGATGATCAGTCTCATCTCATCGTAATGCCAGAGAATAATCTCATTGTTCCCCTCTAAAAATTTTTTCTCCCAGATACTGGATGTTGTGGTCTCAGGTGAATTGTCATTAGTTGAATCAGAGAGCCAAGGTGGGTGAGAATCTTTTATTGGACCAACCTCTGTTGGTGAGAGAGACAAGTATTCAAGAGAGAGAGCTCTGTGTGAGCTTGAAAGCTTGTCTTTCTCACCATCAGAAATTGGTCCAATGAAAGATTAATTCATCCACCTTGTCTCACTAAAATCCTGAGACTAAGATGGCTACAACAACACTGCAAACAACAATTAGAGGAATCAGGCAGCCATCATGGTCCCATACATAAGGAAGCCTGGGACCCAAAAAGCCTAAAAAACATAAGCCAAAAGAGAGTCAGTCCACATTCAAGGTTGAGACACAAGGGCAAATTCTGATGCAACTCCATTGACTGAAATGGAATTGCACCATAGCTTAGATTCTGTGCTGGGCCTCCAGGAGGCATGGCCCAAAAAGTGCAGCCCCCAGGGAGTGAAAGGTAGGAGGTGGCTTTATGCTATCCTTGCATCCTCCCTATTCTAGGCTGCTCCAGGTCAGTGTGTAAAGTAGATGAAGAAGCAGCAGCCATTCTATTTTACATACTTTGATATTCCCACCCACCTGCAGGGCTGCCCGTGTGCTGCTCCACAGCAACAGAGAATCTCCATAGCAGCAAACACTATGGGGACTTCTCTTCTGCCCCTGCTCCCCTCTGCGCCTCACCCACAGCACATCTCCTGGTATTAGGGCTGGTGAGGAGGCCTACACAGTGCCTTCCCTGGGGAAATTCTCCTTTGGCCAGCAGAGGGGTTTTTATCTGGAGAGGCCATAGCAGGAAGGAAAATCCAGGAGTCTAATTCCCAGGCTGATTTCTCACTGATTTGCTCTGAAAAAAAATGAACTGTGGCTGACAGGAATATTCCAAATCCACCCAGGCGGCATCATCAAATTTCAGAGCCAATCAGGATAAGATGCACTATTGTACTAGAGACGGGTTTCATACTTTCAGTCTAGGGAAATCCGCGTCTCAAATGTATACAGTATAATTCTTTGTCCAAGCATGTCTCCTGTTCAAAAGTACAATATTAATTTGAAAGCCATTAAATGTTTTAATATCATAATTGTCTGTTTGTCATGCTTACATGGCTCCCAGTACCACTGTATCTAAGCCCCTCACAATCTTGTACTTATCCTTACATCCCTACCTGGGAGGGGTGTTGTGTATTTTACAAATGGGGACCTGAGGCACAGACTAAGTGACTTGCCCAAGGTCACACAGGAAGTCTGTGGCACAGCTGGGAATGTTGTCAATGCTTAACAAATAACAGAATGCCACATTATGCTCTGTTCTGTAAAACTCAGAAAACCATGGTTTGTTTTGCTAGTACTACTGATCACCTGTTTTTATTATCAGGAGTTAGCATTTTTCATCTTCAAAGTGGTTTACAAATATTTAATCCTCACAGCACCCCTTCAGGGTGGTAAGTACTAACCCCATCCTACAATCAGGGAAACTGAGGCAGAGAGGTGTAAATTATTTGCCCAGAGCGTCAGGGCTGGGTCATGGGTGGCCTGTGGGCACAGAGTGAGCTGTTCATTATCGAGGCTGAAGGTCAGAGACCAATCCAGGGCCAGGTCAGGTCAAAACCACAAAACCAGAGTCCATAGGCACCGACTCCATGGGTGCTCCAGGGCTGAAGCACCCATGGAAAAAAATTAGTGGGTGCTTAGCACCCACCGGCAGCCAACTCCCCCGTTCTCCCCCAACACCTCACGCCCACTGGCAGCCCCTGCCAATCAACTCCTCCCCCTCCCTCCCAGGCTCTCCCACCTTGTGCAATCAACTTTTCCACAGTGTGCAGGAGTGGGAGGAGCAGGGACGGGGTGTGCTGGGGGGGTGGAACTAGGTGGGAAAAGGTGGTGCGAGGGCAGAACAGGAGTGGGAAGAGGTGGGGCGGGATGGGGCTTCGGGGGAAGAGGTGGAGAGGGGGCAGAGCTTGGGGCTGAGCAGTGGTTGAGCACCCCCGGGGAAAGGAGGAAGCCAGCACATGTGCCAAAGTCCATTACCGAATTGAAAGCATGAGGCGAGAAGCGGGGTTGGGCCAGGCCAGGGTATTTCACTGGGGTTAGCAATGGTCTTAAGCCAGAGACAGTAAACCAGGATCAGGGTTGGGAGCCTAGCCTAGGTTGAGAGCTGGGAGTCTTGGGTCAAAGCAAGTTGCAGAAATGAGCAGAGTCTAAGGCAGAAGCACACCGGAGGTCTATGTTGCTCAGAGAACTCCCAGAAATGGCTTCCTGATTTATATGGGAAATGCCAGCCAGTCAGGGAATCTCAGAGGGCTGTCGCTCATGCCATTTAGGGAGGGTGGGACTTCCTGCAGGGTTTAGCCTCTCAGTTCCTCTTGGTGGCAACCTGCCTGGGCCCCAGTTTCAAGGAGGAAGTGGCACCTGCCTTGATCCCTGCAAACCCCCATTCTAGCCCATTGGTTCTTATACAAAGACACAGGAAGTCAGAATCAGAGCTGGAATTAAAACTCAAGAATTCCACATCTAGACCTCAGAAAACTAGACTACACAACTCTCTGCTAATACATCCTATTTGCCGTAAAAAGATCATGTCATGCCTGTATACACTAGTAAATATGTTCCCCCAAACAGAAATTCCATTGTGTAGGTAGCTAAAAAAATCTGTTATGCTATCAACTATTTATATTAATTGAATTCCTGCTCAAAGGTCTATCAGGTTTAATTAGAAGCAAAATGAAATCTAGCTCTCTCCCCCTCACATTACAGTATATTGCATCATGTCATAAGTAGAAAGGAAAGCAGTAACAGAACACACTTATGTTTTATTATAAGCTCAATTTTGGTTCAGTTTGCAAATACTGACTTTAAATCTGTTGCACTAGTCCCACATGTGTTTATGATCAACCCCTGGGATTCTCAGCTAACCTTCTTATTAAGGCTATTGCTGCTAAAGATCAAACCCCTGCCTAATTCCATAGAAGTTGTGAAATGGCTAGGGCAATCACTGTAATTCTGTTCTCCATCCCTAAAAGAAAATAAACCTACAATACCACACCACAGACCTTTGCAAACAACCAGGGGTGGCTGATGCTCAGAGCCAATTTACAAAAGCAGGTAAAAGATCATATTGTACCTGACCCAAAACATGAAAGGCGATGTTTGTGCTGCCTACACTGAAGGGCTTCCTATGCAAACAATTTAACATTATTGACTGGCTTGATTGCATGTAAATCTCACGCACGTACTGAAATACTACAACTGTGCAAAGGCTTTGGTTCACCTTTCCAAATAGCCCCAGCAGAATACAATAGCGCTATTCTAATCTATACTGAGATTAAATCTGAGTACTTCAAATCAGACTTTTCCTTTCATTGAATGTCAACAATAAAATCTCTCTCTGAAACACTTTCCTGCTTCACTCAGCAATGGGCTCTTACATTTCACTTGCTTCATTTTTTATGAACACACCCTAATCAAAAGATCCACTTAATAAAATGTATTTCTGAACGAATAGTATGTGTGAGAAAATCCATCTTCCCCAAGCAGTACAGAGTTGGGGAAAATTTTAGGGTAAACTTTTTAAGTGCTTGGGGCCAGATTCTGATCTCCTTTATGCCTGTGTCTGGCCGGAGTAATTCCATTGACTTCTGTACTCCAGATTTACATAACTGCAAACAAGATCAAAATGTGGCCCTTGGTATTTTGCTTTGTGAAGAAATCTTTCGCAGTGGAATATACATAATTCTGCTTCAATTGTTTTGCTGTTTCTTCCTCTCTCGCACCATCTCCAGCCGACTGCTACCTTAGAAAGCTTTTGCCTACTCGGAAAATTAGATACTTGAAAAAGTAACAAAAACATTCCCCTGGAAAGGGTCCCTAACTGACTGCTTTTCACAAGGCATTAACTGGGAGAGTCTCAAACTTTTGCAGGAAACAGCTTGCCTAGTTCAAAGGGTGGGGTCCTCTTTAGTTTCTATAAACATGTTGGGGCGGGGGGGGGGGGGGGGGGGGGGGGGGGGAGGCGGATAGACACAAATGCCAAAAGACAACTTTAACCCTCTAAATTCAAACCTCAAGGTCAGTGAAAGGTCACTTAGAACCTGACATCATATGTGCACAAGAATTTTTCTTTGTACAAAAAGTTTCAGATAGTGTCAGTCATTTTTTTAAAAAATGCAGTTCACTTTGCTAATCATGATTCAAAGAGAGAAGGAGCATTCAGAATAGTTATAATCGGTAAATTATTAGGTTCTGAGTGGTTCTGGTAAAGCACAAGTTTATACATTGAAAAAGCTCTGTCCCCCTCCCCGGAACCTCATGTAGACTATATCAAAGTTTTTGCAAAGGCATTCCTGATACCATTGTGCTGCAAATCCTGTCTGATCCGACCTTCAAATATTTATGTAAACTGAAATATGTCTGGAAAGAAGTCAAAACAAAACAAATATGCCACACAATCTAATTCCAGCATGTCCCTCCCTCTTCATTTGCATTCATGCTAAACCCTCTCCAACTGGCTCCCAACTGTTAGGGGGTGGTTAATTAGTGATAATTGCAGAGCCTATTTCTTTGAGTACAGTGATGGCCTAATGTCTTGCCAAGCAACAATTTAGACTGGAGCTTTCAGCAGTTGTGAAATGCATTAGCAGCATTTATTTTTTTTTAAAGTCACTGAAAATAAGTGCAGTAGATTTGGCCTTATTACTTGCTGTTACCACTGGTGCTTTTCTAAAAAGAGCCAGAAGTTAGAAATTTTGGTTTTATTTTAAATTCAAATGAAAAGTTAGTACTTCAGCCATAAAGAGACCAGTTTCTTTGTTTTTTTCTCTCTCTCAGTGCACATATGCACATGAACTAAGGCTGAATATACTTAAAAGGTAGCCACTTGCAGAACACATTTTGGATCACTTGCCAATTACAGCTGTCTGTCTTTGCAGAGCATGGATGTCATATGATGCAAGTTAGCACCCAAAGGAAACAAGGTGTTAGTGAGCAGTGTGAGGGATTCATGAGAAAAATACTGAATTCTCATCTGACTTCTATTGAGTGGTAGAACCCTGTCCTGCAAGATGAATGGCTGCAGGTTCATCTACAGTGCTTGAGTTCTCTCCTCACAGGAGCTGGTCAGTATATTGCAGGATTGGTCCCTTTGATGGACTGAGGAAGCTCTATCCCAACTCAATTGGAGAGGGAAAGATTCTGTCCCATCCCAGCCCCTGCCCCTATCTGCCACTGTAACAGTGTGCATGGGCGAGCACTGGGCCACAAGGGGCCAAGAAAGAATTTTCCCAGTGTAGGCCCCCTCACAAGCCTTGGGGCGATGGAAGGCGGCAATCTCCATAGCACACACCGGTACGTGGAAGTTCTGGACTGCTCCAGACTGCGGAGCGTCCCATAGGTAGCTGTAAACAAGAGTAGCCCAGAATCCCCAAGGCTGCAGAAGTGGCTTATAGCCACCTTTGCCACTTCCCCTCTGGGCTGAACGTCCAGGAGGAGCCACAGACTCTAAAGCTCCATTCTTATTTTTTATGTCAGTAGATTTTTTTCCAGCCATTTTCATTGAAATAACAGCATTTAAAGTGGGAACCAACAGCTAGTCTTGCATGTTTGTCATGGTGACTCCCTAAAACTCCTGGGTTATTCAGCTATCCTGAGTTCTTGCTCCTGGCAGCTGTCATCTACAACCTCTGCCCTCATTATGGGATATTCACCCGACTTATCTCTCTGATCTTGACTTTTATAACCTGCCCATAGCAGCGTTTCATACTGCCATCCATCACTGTGCTATCTGAGCAGCTTCCATGTAAAGTCAACTCAGTAGCTCTCCACCAAGATAAACTGATAACACTGCTCCCCTACCCAGCCCTTGAGCCATCACCACTCCAGCCTGGGACGATGGAGTCCTTGTGACTCCATGCAGCTGGAGAACTTTTTCCTTATTAGCACTATCTTGAACCTCTCTTTACCCATAGCGCTGTGTATGCCATGCAGAGACTCCTATGTGTACAGTGTAACACCAGAGGGAAACAAGTTCAGTGTTGTATCTTCTGAGGCTAGGAAATAGCCACACACTTCCTCTTGGATTTTGTCACAATTTGCAAGCCCTTTTTCTGTTAAGCTTGTTAACTTTAAGAGATCTTTGAGTTAAAGATGCTGCTGTATAACCCATTCATGAATTGTTACAGTTGCAGTGCACTGGATGAATCATGGAAACATGGTCAGCAGGTCTAGTTCAGACAGTGTTGCCCAATGTGCAGTCATATGGGGCTCCATCGTACCAAGGGCAGCTGAAATACTAGTTTGAGATTTATTGCTCATGGTCTATTGGCATATGCTGTGGAGTACAAGCTGTTTCATGCAACCTGAGAGCTCAGAGTGATAACTTGAACCTCAGAGGAATCAGGATGTCTCCTTCCTTACCTTGGTCTGGTTGGCCATTGCAGGCTTTCCCCTTCTTCTTCTTCTTCTTCTTCTTAACAGGAAGCCTCCATCCACTATTTCCTTTTACAGATACACTCGGTAGGTCTGGACACATTCCATATCCTTCCACCTAAACCCCTCCTTCCAGTTGGCGGGACACAGGAGCTTGGGACAGCTGGGGAGGAGGAGGTCACCTGCTGAACTTCATGCCTTGTATGGTGCCTCAGATTTGCTTGGAGTGGCCTAGGGTAGATTTGATCCAACTATTCTCTGAGAAGAAAGATGCTCCACTGCTAGGAGGGAGAAAAGACCTCTTAGCTCTTCTGGTCTATCTTGCTGTCAATGCAGGATTATTCAGTTTGCGTCCCTAATATTTTATCCAGTCTAGTCTTAGATGTCCCAAGTAATGGGGATCCCACCACAATACTGGGGATACTGTTCCACAATTGAATGGATTTCAATATCTGGACATTTTCCCAGATATTTCACTTTTTCTTTATTTCAACCTTTCCACCATAAGGATGACCATCACAGCACTTCCATCACTTTCTACTCCTGCACCCTATCAAGAGAAAAAGGAAAAAACTCACTCAGCCCACACAGAGTTTTGAACTCCCCCTGCCCCCTCCTCTCCTCTCCTGTCTCAAGGATGACATGCCAGAGACTCCATGAAGTCCACCAGATACTTTGCTATTACTACTGACTTGACTTTACATGGAAGGTGCTCAGATGCTATGGTGGTGAGTGGCAACATAAAACAATGCCATGGACAGGCATTCTTTCAGTTTATAAACTCTGTTGTTCCATCACCAGGTATCCATCTTTGTGGACAATCTCATACAATTATCCAATTCAACACATTATAGGAGGATGTTCAGGATCAAGCTCAAGTTTGTGTGTGTCATGTCTTAATCCTCTGAGCTAGATTTATCCCAATTCTGGTGGATATAACAGAAAACGGTAGCCATCAGCAGTGGAAGTGACACAGGGCAGGGTTCCCTCACCTTGGGTTCTTACTGCAAACAATCCTCACACATGCCGCCAGTGGCAAGTTCAACCCCAAGTGCCTTATTTACAATGTGCTTTATAAATGTTTTTTCCCCACAATGTAAGACTTTCCCCCAAGTCTTGCCCTACTGACAAAGCACAGGGCAGGAGACAGGGAGAGATCTCACCTCTCTGAGATTCTGGGCTTCCCTGGCCCTTTCTTCCAGATCCCCCTCTTCCTTTCCTGTCTCTCTCTTAACCATCTACAGCTGATGAGCTGAATCCCTTGCTGATTGGCTAATCACCTGCTACTTATTAATTATCCCATCACTTTGGCTCCTGTGGGAACTCTTACCAAGTGCACAGAGTTGAGTCAGCCTTAAACTACTCAATCTCTATCACAGGAAGTTAAAATCAGTGACAAGGAGAAATAGGCAGCCCACAAGAAGTATTGGCAGAAGGTAGATTTCTCTAAAAAATATTTCTGAATGTGAAAATGTGAATAGGGTAGAAATCAGCAGGAAAACATGGAGGGAGAAGGAGATTATGTGCATTAACTATAGGCCAATATGGATCCAAACTGGGAATCTGCAGCTGTATGTCCAGTATGTCTTTATAAATATGTTTATTTAAAAAAGAAATGATTTGACATCTTATTCGGGAATCTGTCCCCCTTGGCACTACAACAGCAGTACTGAAGTGGAAGTAGGCAGGTTTTAAAATAACAGGTTGTAATGTTAACCCTCCTTAAATGTGGGGTGTTTTGTTGCCAGATGGGTTTCCCTGAGATTTGGAAAAGCAATGGAATTATTATGACACTAATAACTGGCTCAGTAGAAATCCTAAAGTGGGACCCTAAGTGGCTCAGGGAAGTTGGTACTGTGATACAGGGCATGATTCTCTACTCCATTACTTCAGTCTTACCCCACTGTAACTCCATCAGCTGTGACAAGAATGTTTTCTAAAATGGATAGGTTAGGTAGGGTTCAAATGTAATCCATATGGTCAACTGATTAATGTTTCATACATATCTCAGAATGATGGGGTTACAAAAAGGCACACACAGCATACCTAAAAATGATTATCCATGCAGTAGAACTATGATTAATTTCATAACTGCAAACAAGTGAAAAAGATGCATGTACGATTAGGAGCACCACTGTTCTTAGGGACTACACCAGGGGTCTCAAACACGTGGCCCGCAGGGCTATCGCATGCGGCCCGCAAGCTCCTCCCGGCCCCCCCCCGCCCTCCTCCCCCCAACGTTTACCTGGCCGACCAGCACCGGGGGCAGGGCAGGCAAGCAGGGAGCCTGCCCTGCCCCCGGTGCGGGTCGGGCCGGAGCCCGCCCCCCGCACTCCTCCTGCACCCCAACCCCTTGCCCTGAGCCCCCTGCTGTACCCCGACCCCCTGCCCTGAACCCCCTCCACACCCCGCACCCTGACACCCTGCCCTGTGCCCCCGATACACCCCACACCCCGACACCCTGCCCTGAGCCCCCTGCTGCACCCTGCACCCCCTGCCCTGAACACACGCCACACCCCGACCCCCTGCCCTGAACCCCCGCCAGACCCCGACCCCCTGCTCTGAGCCCCCACCGCACCCCACACCCCTCCTGTGCCCCCTGGGGGCAGGGAGGGGGCAGAGTTGGGGGGGGGATTTCGGGGAAGGGGTTGGAATGGGGGCAGGGAAGGGGTGGGAAGAGGCGGGGCAGGGGTGGGGCCTCATGGAAGGGGTGGGGGGGGGGCGGGGCCGAGGGGGGCGGGGGCGGGGAAGGTGTCAGTACATGGGGCCCTCGGCCCAATGTACTAGTCCTCATGTGGCCCTCGAGGTCATTTGAGTTTGAGACCCCTGGACTACACTGACACACTTTTCATTAAAGTAAGATATTGGTTTTGCTCTCGTGAGTAGCCTGCACTCAAGAATCTGAATAGAATCAAATCATTTCTGTTGAGTAAGTTGGGAGATTACAGGACGTTTTGTTCTACTGAAGCAAATTCTATTTTCTTTGCAAAAGTCTAGGACACTTAAATTATCGGAAGTGCAATAAACAGCAGAAAGACTAAATTAACAAAGTTTACTCACTGAAGTGGGCAGTAGTCTCCATAATTGATAGATCCTTTCTCACCTCATGTAGTTACAAAAAACTTGACTGGCCACAAAACTGTCAGACACCCCAGCGTTAGTGAACAGATCTGGGCCCATGTCGATGAAGATGACTCTTCTCTCTGAAGACAGTGGAAAATGAGGGGGCATTAAACAATTGTAATATTAAATTAAATCTGCCAGCAACCAAAAGGGGATTATGTAGCTCTCAGCCCATTCATGCAGCTCTTCCATGCATGATGCTAGAATATAATAAGGTGCAACAGAAACTAGTTTTTCCCATTAGGGAAGAGGTGACTGAGGGGAGGTCCAAATGCCACTGAGATCTACAAGAGGGTCTTTCCTCTGCCTGCACCTTTAATATAGTTATGTATCATCCAGGCACCACAGAAGGGAGAGTACAGGGACACGAAGGTGACTTTTCATAAATACTCTCCACTGCTTTTCATTTGGCTCAGTCAGGCCATTCCGTATGTGCCTCTGTCTTTCTGATCACCTGGACACAAGACATTCTGGTATTCATAACATTTCACCTACTTCTGCATCAGGATACTAGGCAACCTACATGAGATTGACATTTTGGGCAGAATGGCAGAGGGAACAGGACATCTTTAATAACATATGGCATCGAAAGGGTTAATCCTTCACTGACCCAAACCTCAAACTGATACTAAAACAAATTTTTCTTTCAAATTCAAAATCTACCTCACATAGGGTGACTAGATGTCCCGATTTTATAGGGACAGTCCCCCTATTCAGGACTTTTTCTTATTTAGGTGCCTATCCCATCCCCCCCCGATTTTTCACACTTGCAATCTGGTCACCCTAACACACATCCTCCTCCCCCCCACTCCCCCCGCCATTCACACGAACTTTTTCTCTTCTTGACAAAATATTAGAAAGAATCCAGTAGGGAACAAACCATGAAGTGACCTATGTGATCTTTTCCACCCAGCTATACGTTGATGATAAAGCAAGTCTTTAACTTTTCATCTAATGGAAGTTTCTTCTCTCCCCAACCCACCTCACATGTGGCTAATTTTCTGCATTTCACTGGACCATTTCCATTTCTGCTCTGCCCCTTTTTTAGATGAGGTGATCCATATTCAAAAGAAGGGTCTGCCATTGAGCTATACAATGATATTAACCTATATATGCTAGTTTATTTTTAGCTACTCCTTAATAAAGCCTAGCATTTTACTTTTTGGACAGCTACTTTGAGCACATTGAGCTAATGTCTCCATTGATCTGTCCACAATAACAAATAGGTCTCCGTCCGAGGAAGAGGTAGAAATAGAAAGTAGTGGTACTGTTCCAAGCTCTACCCATAAACTAAGCTCCATCAGTCTGAAATGTGAATATAAGATGCCACTTGCAGCAGATTGTTTAGACTTTCCTTGGGCTTGGCTCCCTCCTGAGAGTCTCAGATGTCTCTCTAAGCTTTACACCTCCCCTCTGGCTTATTGGCTCCAAAGGACGCACTGGAAAAATTAATTATACTCTCCCAAGCTCCACCCATTCATGACCCCCAAATTAAATGCCAGACATGATAGGATATTCAGATGTTCATAATATGATAATCTTTCTTGTGTGCTTTGATCAGAATTAAAACTGTAAATGATGATATTTAAATGATCCTTGTTAGGCTCCCGTAGTATCCCACTTTTGAGATGAATGAGGCAGTTCACACCTCTCAGAGCTATTGTTTCAGGGAGCCCACAGATTCAGGAAGACAATGTTGTATCGGTTTGCACTCAGCATTTTGAATATTTTATTCAAATCCATAAGGGTTAGAGATTTTTTTTTTTTTTTTTTTTTCTCAAATGAAAGCCTACATTCTGGAGCACAAGATGTCAACCTGTGAGAATACACTGGCTCATCAAGCTACCACAAAACAGCCCAGTTTGACCTCTGTACCTAAGGAAAAGTTGTAAATTCTTATGTGCAGCTAAATGCTGCTTAAAATAAAACAATTGCCTTTTTTCTCCTAGCAGCAAAAATAATTAGTCTCTATTGGTGGTCATCTAATTGCTTCCCATATTTCATATTTCTAGTTTTAATCTGGAGGAGTGCAGACAAATGTGAATCATTAACTTTTCAGGGTTGGTTTTTACATATACTCCTAAAACTTAAACTCCCTAATAGACGTAAAATCAGATTTGGTTGCAGAAGCTAAGTTATATTGCCAGTTTTAACAATGCTTGTAAATAGATCCATTAAAATATGCTGCACTAGTATGCAGTAGATAATGCAGGCAAAGTGAAAAGTATAACAGAACAGTGAAATGATCTTCCTTGCCAGGTGTTTTCAAAAGATAAAAGCTACTTTATCTTCCTGTCCTGGCTTCTGAGCAGTTGGAATTCTGAAAGTGGGTAGGTGCCTTGTTGGAAGGGAAACAAGTCTGCACAGGCTTGGGATATTCAGCGTCTGTTCACACTGAATAAAGATGGCTAGCCATGTTTGCTTTCATAACCCCAGCTAAAACAGCTCTCTCTCAGCACCTATTCTCAGAGCTGGAGCCTCTGTGTTTGCCAAGCACCCGTCTGTGTGCCCAGAATGCACACTACAAAATCTTTGTGCTTGTGTGGTCACTTGGGAATCATTATGCTCACATGGCCTCTGCCACCTGCTTCTGGATATTGAAGAAGTTGCTTTGCCCACCAAAGGTGCCCTTATAACCTTCATTTGCCAGAGTTGAGCAAACTTTGCTGCACTGCACATTGTTATTATTTATTTTGATTACAGACAGAGATCAGGCCCTATTTGTATTAGGCCACGTACAAACAAGTAACATAAAAAGTCCTTGCTCCAGAGAGCTCACAATCTAGAATTTTGAAAACATACAACAGGTGAACAAACAGATGGAGGATAGAAGGTGAGAGGAAAAGTCGACAGTATTTTTACATTTACATGTTAGTTACAGGTGATTGCCAGATTACCCAATGCCAAAGGATATTAAGATGGGCATTTCAAGATACAAATATGAGGTGTTCTTCTCTGTTTCATTTATAACACATGTACCGTCTCTTGAATACATTAAAGGTTATTGACAGGGATATTTAGATAGAAAAATTATATACTTATGATATGTATTGGGACAGGTGGCCAGTTGTGTTTTTGGGGGGCAGAGGGAATGAGGGAAAATGAATTCTGGGTAAAATGTATGCTAAAAAAATTATAAGCACTGTTCCTTGTAAATGGCCAGATGGTATGTCCCATAATTCAGATTATAACAAAGCAGAATTAAAATTAAATAATAAGACTCAAAGCCATGTGTCTGGGCTATAGTAATGCGAGTTTTTCACTGTAGGTTACCTCATCCTTTCTTCCTACTCTTTGTTAAAATCATTGTTGCATCTGGTCTTTCGTTAGACTGTAAACTCTTCAGAGCAGGGATTTTCTCCTACTCTCTGTGCCTGTGGAGTGCAAGGGGGTCCAACTGTAGGGCTTTTGGCCCTACTGTAATACAAATAAATAATAACAGCAACATCTTTATATGGTAAGGGTGGAAATTGCCAGAGGAGTTGGTCCCTTTAAGAAAATTTAGCTCAGCTCAAGGTGAAAGGGATTCCCCCTTCACGTCACTTAGTGGAGGACTCTGCATTCCTGCCATATTATAGCAAATCACAGCTCACATCATATATTTTAGATTTCAACAGGTTCATTTGGTATAAGAAGACATGACAGGCAGTACAGTTCTGGTCTATTCTGACATGCTTCAGCTGGTGTTCTCTGCAAGCATGAGTCCAAAAGCTGAGTGACTTTAACTACCTGAGTACAGCAATAATCCCCTCAAAATGCATTGCCTGAAGTCATGATTGCTATTGTAAACTGGAAGTTTTTAAATAAAGCTATAGATAATGGCTGGGCCAGTGCATTTACTGAACATGACTTCACAGAAAACTGATAAGAAAACCTCAGTTACATCTGGAGTTTTAAAACTATTTATTAAGTAAGAATGCAGCATTACTGAAAACATCTGCACTTTATATCTCTGTGTAAACAACCTTCTGCCCTAAGGGTGAATTGACCAGGAACCACTGTCTCACCCCAGGGCTTGATGGTCAATGTGACTACATTCAGCCAAATAACAATCTATGCTAAGCAGTTGTAAAGTTTTTGGGATTCACAAACATTTTCATGAATACCCAGTGATTGTCTGAATACCTGTGACTAACAAACAACATGTGATAATCACAAATCATATTAACCTGAACTTGCTTTTATTTGTGAAAATATTGGTGAATTTTTTTTCTTCAGCACATCCCAATTCAGCTTAGAAAAGAGATGACTAAGGCCGGGATATGATAGAGGTCAATAAAATCATGAACAATGTGGAGAAAGTGAATTAGTGAGTGTTACTTACCCCTTCACATAACACAAGAACCAGGAGTCACCTAATAAAATTAATAGCAGCATGTTCAAAACTACCATAAGGAAGTATTTCTTCACAAAATGCATAGTAAACCTATGGAAATCATTGCCAGGATATGTTGAGAAGGCTGAAAGTATAACTAGGTTAAAAAAAGAATTAGTTAAGTTCATGGTGGATAGGTCCATCAATAGCTATGGGCCAAGATGGTCAGGGATGCAATCTCATGCTTTGGGTAGGTATTCCTAAACTTCTGACCAGGGCCGGCTTTAGGCCGATTCCCCAGAATCAGGCACCGCGCCTAAAAGGGCCCCACGCCTTAGGCGCCTTTTTAATTTTTTTTACTCACCCGGCGGCGGTCCGCTCCGGGTCTTTGGCGGCATTTCAGCGGTGGGGGGTCCTTCCGTGCCGCGGAAGACCCGGAGCCGGGTGAAGGACCCCCCCGCCACCGAAGTGCCGCTGAAGACTCAGACCGCCGCCGGGTATTCGAATTGGGCCCCACAGGTCCTAAAGCCAGCCCTGCTTCTGACTGCCAGAAGCTGGGACTGGACAATAGGGGATGGATCACTCAATGATCTCCCTGTTCTGTTCATTCCCTCTGAAGCATCTGGCACTGGACACTGTCAGAAGACAGGACACTGGGATAGAGGGACCATTGGCCGTTCTTAATTACGACTCAAATTTGTTGAGGGGAAAAAGGGTTATGTGTCCATCAGAAATTTTGCCCGTGCTTCTACAGGAACATATGTAGAAATGGGGCTTGAGCGTGCCCTGTGTGAAGCACCCTCGGCCCAATCTAACAAAGCAGTTAAGCATTTGCTTAAGGGCTTGCTTGTCCAAGGCTAAAGACTCCCCTGGTGCAAATGCAGGGTGGATGCAAATGTCATCAACACTGGTGCTGCTAGAGACATTTTCATTGTGCACTTACTGGGAGCAGTACTGGGTGACGTGAGTTCAGAAGCAGGAGTGCAAGTAGGGGGGTACCCTCCAATATGCAGTACCAGCAAGACATTTTTAGCAGGTACGGGGTAATGGAAAGACTTGGAGCTAGCCCCCTGTCCTCTCCGGGGGGGGGGGGGGGGCCTGCTCTCTGCTCCTTAAAGGGTTAGAACATAGCTAGGGAGGGTATTAATTCTTTATATGGCTTTAAAAGCATAATACTTTGTTTAAGTTTGTTAGCATATGTATTGTGCTGTTATGTTGGTCAGGAGTCCTCAAGGAGGGGACGGACAGAAGGTGTTTAAACAGTGTTTTTGATTCTGTTTCTCCCCCTTGGTCTGAATTATCCATGACATTCATACTGCATCACATCAAGTCCAAATCATTAGAGGAATGCATCTGCTTGCACTGACCAGAGGATGTTTGGAGTCTGATGTCAGCCCAGTTCTGCAGCCTGATGGGAATCAGGTGTTGTCCCCAGTGTACATAGAATTCTTCTTTGCAGCCAAACTAGTCTAACTTGCATTTTGCTAACTGGAACTGGAGCAGCAAAACAAAGAAAACAAATGCCTCGTTTTCCAGCTTTGTGGGTGAGAGAACTATAAGTGAAGATTATAATGCCGGACACTGACAACCTTAAACCAGTTGCCTCAGGAATCTGCCAAGAACTTTGCTGAAAATATGTTCCTCATCTTAGCAACGGAGCTAAGACTTATCACACATCTGCCCACCTTTATTCGAATGACGCTCCTTCTGATCTGACAGCTCAGGCATTGTCAGTCTCATCCAGAACAATTTACAAACTTGGAACCTAAACCTGTAAACCCTTAATCATTTGATCAATCCTATTGAAGACAATGGGACTATTTGCATAAGTATGGACCACTTTTGTGGTAAGATTTCAGGAGTCTGTTCTGTTCCTATAAAGGAAGTTGAATCTTCCATTGAAATGCAATATTTGGGTACAATACCATAAAGCAGTTTAGGATACAGTTCTACTTAAAATTTGTCTTTTAATAAGTCATACTTATGCTGAAATGGCTCCTCACACAACTCCCATATTCCATATAAAAAAACTGAATACTACATATGTGTGTGTGGGGAAATGAGTAGTTAAACATGTTGATGTTTGTATATACAAAGGGGGGTGCTGGAGGGGATGGGGAGAGCATGGGGGCTCCGGGCTGGGCAGAGAGGAATCACATGGAGAGTCATGTGGGGAGGTCACCTGCTTCCCCCCACTTGAGTCCCTCCCATGAGTGCAGTACCAGAAAGAAATGATTTCTACTTGCACCACTGTTCAGAAGCAACCCCAAGAGTCTCTCTCTTTGGGGGGAAAAGCAGTGATTTACTCTGTTGTACTCTTGGTACATCTGCTAGGGCATTGAGTGGCTGATTCAAGCAGTAGCATTGATGGAAGTCCCAAAGAAGATTTGCCCCGCCTTTGTGCTTGGAGGTGGGGGATGTTATGTGTGAGGGGAGAGGCATTGTTTCATGTACACTACCTAGAGTGTATGGGGTCAGGAGACATTTCTGATACTAAAAAAGGCAACCGATGAATGAGGACATGACATCAGCCACTAATCAAAGGTCACTGGAAAAAAATAATTCTCCTTCCAAGTAATTTATAAGAACCAAAGGAAAAAGGGGATTCTGATCTGATAACACAAGCAATTGTGAGAACCTGATGAAAATAGAAATATATTAGCTGGGGAGGGGGGAGCTGGTTTTAGCCTCTAAAGAAACATAAATAAAAATTCTTTTGAGCATTATGATGATTTTTTTTAAATGCTATGCATTTTTTTTAAAAAAATCTGCTTATGAACATATGAATCAATCTCTCATAAAATGTGGAAAGAAGAGCCCGCCCAACTATTAAGAGAGAGATTCTGAGGAAAGAAAAAGTTTGTGCAGCTAACACAACATAAGGCTTGCCAAGATCATCTTGCTTTAATTCTCTGGTCAGCAAAGCCACTTTACAGAACTATTAACTCACAATTTGTTTACTCGATTTTTTTTTCTTCCTAGCAATTTCATCATTCTGCTATTTTTTGGGCCTCTTTCCAGTCCCGAAGCACTAAGAAATTCTGTTGAGAACACAATAAACTAAAACAAATCAATGCATGTGAATGGCCACAAATGTCACATTGCTTATCTTGCTCTGTGAAACACTAAGCAGCTGCTGGCTTTTAACGAGGAGGAAAAACAAAGCTCTGTTAGTATTCCTGTGCACACTTTGTTATTTCATTTAGCAGCTGATTTTGGAAGAAGAAAGAAACAAAACTGATCTAATGTCTTTCCTCTCAAGATCAACCCACATCCTTCCTAGGGCAGGAAGAGCAGGTGAATAGGACACAGGACATTTGGCACTTCTGTGGCTTCAATGATGTGGTTTATTCCATGGTTTTCATGAGAACAACAACAGTTACAGGGCTGTGAAAATGCAGTTAGTTCAGCAGAGAAAGGAAGATGAGAGGATCAGCTGTGGCATCATGGTATAACTGTACGGAGTTAAAAACACTTCTAGCAGCATAATGGAACTGTATTCCCCACCCTGTAGAAACAATTTAGGGACCAATCATCTCCTCTTTAGGTGTGTGGTTTGTCCACACATGGAAAAGGGCAAGTTGCAAGGGGCTCAGTTAAAGAAATGCAAGATATCCTGAGACAGAGAAGAGCCAGTTATAAAACGGGGCAAGCAGCACAGTGTGCATTACGAGCACAGGTCACAAGCTTCAAAGGGATTGCGGCAACGAAAAAGGAGGCCTATCCATGAGAGGCCAGCACTGTATATTTCCCCCCCTCCGCCCCATTATTGATATTTCCTCAAAACCAGTGTGAAACGAGGGTTCTCAGCCTTTTCCATACTGCAGTCCTCTCTTCCATACTTGGACCACTGCAGGATTCCCCTCCCATCTAGCAGGGATCGAACCAAGATCCACCACCTATTTAGCAACACGGGAAGGGTCCCTGGAACCTGTCCATGACACCCAGTTGAGAACCCCTTGTGTAAAGTAGTCTTAAGAAGTTTAAAGCTACAGCCTCTGAGATGGACCCCCAATGTGGCTGGGAGAAAATGGCCATGGTTCACACAAAATATTGCTGTTATGCTCCATTAATAATAGTAGTCATGGTGAGGGAAAATAGGGAACCAGAGATCAGGAGTTGTTACACCACAGAAGAACACTTCAAAAAAAAGAACCTTGATCTCCTTCTCCCCCGACATGTCAGAGATTTCTGTAGAGAGAGGGAGGATGTAGGAGATGAGCATAGGCCCATGTATGAACTTTATAGGCCTTATTCTTAATAGATAGCCCTGGCATGATGGAATTCTGTTTGTGAGCCTTGGTACTTGCATATGGGCAGACAAGTAAGGTGGTTCTGACCAGTGTGCTATGGGTATTATTAATAAGAACATAAGAACATAAGAAAGGCCGTACCGGGTCAGACCAAAGGTCCATCTAGCCCAGTATCTGTCTACCGACAGTGGCCAATACCAGGTGCCCCAGAGGGAGTGAACCTAACAGGCAATGATCAAGTGATCTCTCTCCTGCCATCCATCTCCATCCTCTGACGAACAGAGGCTAGGGACACCATTCTTACCCATCCTGGCTAATAGCCATTTATGGACTTAGCCACCATGAATTTATCCAGTCCCCTTTTAAACATTGTTATAGTCCTAGCCTTCACAACCTCCTCAGGTAAGGAGTTCCACAAGTTGACTGTGCGCTGCGTGAAGAAGAACTTCCTTTTATTTGTTTTAAACCTGCTGCCTATTAATTTCATTTGGTGACCCCTAGTTCTTGTATTATGGGAATAAGTAAATAACTTTTCCTTATCCACTTTCTCAACATCACTCATGATTTTATATACCTCTATCATGTCCCCCCTTAGTCTTCTCTTTTCCAAGCCGAAGAGTCCCAGCCTCTCTAATCTCTCCTCGTATGGGACCCTCTCTAAACCCCTAATCATTTTAGTTGCCCTTTTCTGAACCTTTTCTAGTGCTAGAATATCCTTTTTGAGGTGAGGAGACCACATCTGTACACAGTATTCGAGATGTGGGCGTACCATGGATTTATATAAGGGCAATAATATATTCTCTGTCTTATTCTCTATCCCCTTTTTAATGATTCCTAACATCCTGTTTGCTTTTTTGACCGCCTCTGCACACTGCGTGGACATCTTTAGAGAACTATCCACAATGACGCCAAGATCTTTTTCCTGACTCGTTGTAGCTAAATTAGCCCCCATCATGTTGTATGTATAGTTGGGGTTATTTTTTCCAATGTGCATTACTTTACATTTATCCACATTAAATTTCATTTGCCATTTTGTTGCCCAATCACTTAGTTTTGTGAGATCTTTTTGAAGTTCTTCACAATCTGCTTTGGTCTTAACTATCTTGAGTAGTTTAGTATCATCTGCAAACTTTGCCACCTCACTGTTTACCCCTTTCTCCAGATCATTTATGAATAAATTGAATAGGATTGGTCCTAGGACTGACCCTTGGGGAACACCACTAGTTACCTCTCTCCATTCTGAGAATTTACCATTAATTCCTACCCTTTGTTCCCTGTCCTTTAACCAGTTCTCAATCCATGAAAGGACCTTCCCTTTTATCCCATGACAGCTTAATTTACGTAGGAGCCTTTGGTGAGGGACCTTGTCAAAGGCTTTCTGGAAATCTAAGTACACTATGTCCACCGGATCCCCCTTGTCCACATGTTTGTTGACCCCTTCAAAGAACTCTAATAGATTAGTAAGACACGATTTCCCTTTACAGAAACCATGTTGACTCTTGCTCAAGAGTTTATGTTTTTCTATGTGTCTGACAATTTTATTCTTTACTATTGTTTCAACTAATTTGCCCGGTACCGACGTTAGACTTACCGGTCTGTAATTGCCGGGATCACCCCTAGAGCCCTTTTTAAATATTGGCGTTACATTAGCTAACTTCCAGTCATTGGGTACCGAAGCCGATTTAAAGGACAGGTTACAAACCTTAGTTAATAGTTCCGCAACTTCACATTTGAGTTCTTTCAGAACTCTTGGGTGAATGCCATCTGGTCCCGGTGACTTGTTAATGTTGAGTTTATCAATTAATTCCAAATAATTATTTGTACTACCGTAGCACCTAGGAACCAGAATCATAGACCAGGACCCCATTGTGCTAGGCACTGTACAAACACAGAACAAAAAGACAGCCACTGCCCCAGTGATCATGATTGCACATTACTGTGTGACACAGTGATAAGCCACTGTTCTGTCTGTGCCCACCAACTACATGACTATCTTTTTGAAACTGCTACATGCTGATGTTTCAACATGGCCTAGGAGATATATACTTCTATGGCTGCCCGTCTCAGCCATCACATCGTACTTTGGGCTGCTGTCGCTCACACAACCCATGTGACAATCTTTCTTTATTGCCTTTGCATCTGGGGCAGGTTAGTACCTGTAACGATTAGCACTGTAAAACACCCCTTACTGCTTTGGGTGTTTCCTTAGGGCACCTTTCTATCAAATTTTGTGAGCGTTGCATCACTGCCCTAGACAGTTTTAGGGACATGATGCAGACCATTTAGTACTAGCCATGGTTAACTATGTACGTGCATTGTTGAGTGAACTC
This sequence comes from Platysternon megacephalum, assembly GCA_003942145.1. Classification (NCBI taxonomy): domain Eukaryota; kingdom Metazoa; phylum Chordata; order Testudines; family Platysternidae; genus Platysternon; species Platysternon megacephalum. The sequence continues at coordinate 5,328,278 of QXTE01000003.1, read as the reverse complement.
TATTGGCTGCTCAAAGATTCCATTGCACTTCTTGGACCAGGTACTCAGCTGGTGTAAATTGATGGACTCAAGTCGATGGGGGCTATTCTGATTTCCATCAGCTGGGGATCTGGCTCCTTGTCTTCTGAACACTTTTCAGTACATCTTTTCCTGGAATGTTTTATGTACTGCAGGGAACAATTGGGCCCTAAAGACATGTAAGGAACTGAACATCTCTTGAGAGATGTTGATTGAGCTTAGCTCTCAGAGAAATCACTTTTCAGGAGTGCTCAGCAGCCTGTAAGATTGGGTCCTTAAGTAAATGTCAGATAATAGTTAATCTGCTATACTGGATGCACTTAAGTTTCTACTAGTTTGAAAGTTTCTATGGTTCTTTCAGTATTCTCCATATACAGCTAAAGTCAATAGAACTACTTTCATATGTCAGTGTTTACATCAGTGACTTACTGTGAAATATTCTTGCTTTGTTTGCCACTCATCTATAACTGTAAATAGCAATAGTAAAATAGTTTAATGAATATGGTCTGTGTGTATCTGGACTTGCCTTTGAGGCTGATCTTTGTGTACATATGGTTCTTTTCAGAAGAATGTTTTGTTGTGTTTATATTTTTGAGATTACAAGAGAAATAATGGTTTCTATTTTGGGTCATAGTACAGATTATTGTGTTGTGATGAAATATACATTATATGATTAGAGTAATATTTATTATTTAGTCAATGTAAGATTTATGACGTCTTTAACTATTGATTTATTTGCTTTAAAATGCTGCGGTGGTGTTAAACAACCAAGGAGTAACTACACTGTTTTCATTTAGCAACCTTACCTGGTTTTTAAAATGAAGTAGTCTGGGTTTGGAACAGATTATAAATATATCTTGGTATGGTGGAAAGCTTCTACTGGCATGAGTTTGGGATGGCCATGAAAGGCAATTAAACTATGGCATTGCAGTTTTGAACTGCTTTTCCCCTCCCCCAGTAGATGTGGATTTAGAGCAAGATATTGTATAGCCTCACAACAACAGAGGGATGTAGCAGAATTCAAACAAAAGCAATGTGGCATTTTCTTGCAAATGGTCTCAGTAAATATGCTTCTGCCATCAGCAACATAAATGAAGAAAGACTTACAAAACTGGTGTCAAATGAGAGTCTGTTTTGCCTAATCACATTGGAAAAATTGTTCAGTATCAGCTCATTGCGGTGAAGCTATTACCCTTTGAATGCTAGAAAGGTCAGCTGGGGTTATCTGATGCATAAGTACTGGCTGCACAAATTCCTGGGGCAAGCTTAGCTCCTGCTCTGTGCCTTTTGAAACAAAAGTTCTTAGGTCTTTGTTTATGAATCTGCCTAGTATGATTCAACCCTTTTCTCTTCCTTCTTTTCAGATAGACTGTGAGAACTCTGTGCAGATGAAGATCTCAATGTGTTAGTCAGATGGAAAAGGTGTGTTGTGCAACTTCTTTTCATATACAATATTTGATAAGAGATTCAAGCTATGTCTGGAGTAAGTTGGTGATGAGGATTAGAACTTTAAATGAAGATGGGCTTGTCTAAAATCTATGTTATAACCCTTTTACATTCTGTTCTTCATTAGTGCTATTTTTCAATATTTTTGGAGTCACAGAATGACAATGGTAAACAAAGAATATTTAACAATATTAGAGGGAGGTCTGGTCTAGTAACTTGAGCAAAGGTCAGGAACTCCTCCTGACTTCTTGTCGTGAATCTGACACTGATGCCCTCTGTGGATTGGGCCAGTCACTTGACCCCTACTTCAGTTTCATTGTAAGATGATTGTGATAATATTTAACTACCTTATGGGGAATTGTGAGGTTTTATATTTGTGAAGGTTATTTTTTAAGAGCTACATGCTAAATATTATCATCTATGTCATTGTTAGGCTGAATAGTGCCTGTGTGAGGTACAACCAGAATATGATTCATGCAGACTATAGTCCAGGGGTGGCCAAACTGCAGCTCGTGAGCCGCATGCAGCTCTTTTACAGTTAAAGGGCAGGCTCCCCTCATTCTCTGCCTACCAGACTGTTGGGAAGGAGGCATGGGGCTTCTGCCCTGCGGCAGGCTTGTGGGGTTTGGGGTTTCTGCCAGAGATAACTGGTGCCTGCTGAGAGTGGGGGGCACAATTTAAAGGTTCACCCTCCCCCAACAGCTTGAGTCATGGCCCCCCCAGGCGCACACACCCCCTCTTACCCTCAGCGCCCCATCCCTGCAGCTCCCAAGTGTTAGTTCTGCCTGGAGAGGCAGAGGCAAACAGCTGGGAGCTGCAGGGAGGGCCCGCTGCTTTAGCTCCAAGGGGAGAGGCAGCAGCAAAAGCAGTGGCTCGCCCTACAGCTTCCAGCTGTTTGCCGCTGCCTCAGCCACAGCTCCCAGCTTCACGGCTCCAGCAGCTGCCATGCAGGGAGGGGGCCTGGCAGCACTATGTGACAGAGCTGGGCCAGCAAACCCTGGCAAAAATCTGGGGGGGACACATGACCCCACGTGCCTCCCTCCACATGTCACCCCCAGCTTCCTCCAACCAGGGAGGGTGGTCTTGGTGCTTCAGCCCCATGGGGCATGCCTGCCGGGGCCCAAGGATTCAGCGGGAGCAGGGCTGGAGCCCTGAGCCCCAGCAGGCATGCCCTGGCTCTCAAACGTCTGAAGATTGTCATATGCGGCTTGGACAGTCAGTAAGTTTGGCCACCCCTGCTATAGTCCAATTAATGGGCTTTGTGTCTGGCCCTAATTGACAAAACACCACTAATTCTTTCCTCATTCTGAGCCAAGTCTTACTCAGGAATAGTTCTATTAAAATCAGTCCTACTCACGTGAGTAAGGTGCTAGGATTTGGCCCTCATATTTATTCACAGTCTACACTAACAAGTAATAATATATAATGTATTGTTTAATGTGCAACAATCCATTCAGTATGAACCGCTGTAGGACTGGCTTTTGTCTTTTGACTGTTCTCAGAATCATATAATATCGAAGTGAGAAAGAACAGAGCATTAGCAACTGTGTATTTTTTGTTGCTCCAGACTAAACAAAAAAAGAAAAGCATTTAATCGTGTTCAGATGAAAAGGTTTAGCAGTTCTATTCTGAGCCTCAAATATTGCTAAAAGGATGTAGTTTAAAAAGTTCAAACATGTTTGAGTTTGGGATCCCCTGACTATTTACCTTAGCAGCACATCTTGTTGGTTCCTCAGTGGGTGACAATTAAACAATATTGAGGAACAAGTTTGTTGGAATCCAAACAATAAGTGTTTCCTTTCAAGTGCAATTGGTTCTTTCCAAATAGTTACGTTAATTACAGGTCTCAAGAATTGTAGACGATGTTATGAAAAGTCATTTTACTGTGAGAAAGTTATTAGGTTTTGTTTTTCCTTTCAAGCTAATTATAAAATGTTGGCAAATGTGTGGGATTATTACAGCAACTCTTTCTAAGTATATTTGGAAATGGAATTAATTCATTCGCCATCTCATTTATTACCTTATATAGAGGAGGTCTTTTATCTCTTCAATTTTTGTTTATCACAGTTATTTTATTCTTTAATCTTATCACTTCAGAAGTGTTTTTTCCTGTGTCTGGTGCCTCGCTGACAAGATTTCCAAGCTTAATTCTCCTTCCCTTTTAAAATGTATGAGAATAAACCAAAGTGTCTTCATCTAAAAAGCTCTGGGGCAGATCCTCACACAATGTCAATGTTGAAGTCAATGGAGCTATGACAATTTACACCAGCTGAGAATCTGCCCCACTGGCTCTGCAGAGTTAGCACAGCAGTGGGTCTGTTGGACTTTCCTAACGCATTATTCCAGCTGCCACTTTGTTCTCTAACGTGAGTGCTGGGTTTATCTATCTTGCTGATAAGAAACCAAAATTAATGCACATACCGCTTCCTACCCTGGCTAAATGGGAATGTGAAAGGGCACTAGAGATTTACCTCTCAGCTGAAAGAACACATTTTCCCCTTCCGCAATAAACCCAAAGTCTGTTAACTTTGAAGACACCACAGGCCACCAGCCTTTCTTAAGCTACATTATGAAGAAAAGATGAGGGATTATTTCATACAATTCTCAAATTCTGCAGTTCTTTACTACTTGATGGATATTTACAGGAGTAAAATAGGAAGCTACCCACCTCAAGTGTCCCTGCTCTGAACCCAGAAGTGACTAAAAGTTGTTAGCCACCTCACATGGCTATTCCATGGCCTGTGTGCAATGACTTGGTGGTTTCAGTCTATTTCCTGGTGGACAAGGGTCTACTTTACAAAATCCACCATCTTGACTGACATCCTTGTTGGCAGTCTCAGCAGAGATACCAAGGGTTAAATGGACACTGTAAAATGGTAACATCTCCCTCACGCTGTTCCCCCAAGCCAAGTTAGAGACACGTTGACAGGGCAGTACCAACCAGATGTTGCTACACTGCTGCCTCTATTCCTGTGTATGCATAAAGGACTTCAGCTTCCAAAGCTGTCATTCCAGAGCTTTTAATGAGCACTAAGTTCTGCCAAAGCAAAAATAAATAAGTAAAATAAAATACAAAGGATCAGCATGTGAGGTTGAAGTAGAACAGATAACATATTAGAAAACTCACCATCAGTGTGATAATGTACTTTGCATCATTTGCAATGAAAGCATTCTGAAATGGAGAATTCATCCTGTAACTCACATTGGTCTCATCCAGCTAGGTAAAACTGATTTCAGAAAAATATAATTTTTCTACTTCTTCTGCTGTTAATCAATAGCGAATATCGAAGTGGAGTTCTCATTGGCTCAGCTTCCCCTTGGTTCAGATATGTGGCTGGTGGCCATAACTATCAATAACACCAACTTGTAAGATAACTCTCCCTACCCAATTGTTTGTAATCTGTTCATGCAGTATCATTCTGAACATCTTTTCTTTAATTGTTTGGCAAGAGTTTTCAGTACTGGTAGTTCCTAACTGTACAGCTCCTGATCTTTGATTTGAGGCTCTTAAACACGACTATCATGTAAACAATAGCAATCTGCTAAATGTGCTTAAAGAATGGTAAATTACATTAACACATCTGTTCCTTGTGGTAACTGAAATCAAAGCTATGCTGCTAATCAGACTGTTTGTACCATTGCGGGGTTTCTAGAACTCTGGATGTAAAAACACGGAGAGCCTGTGAGAACTTTCCTTAACTGGGTTTCATAGCATTCAGAACCTTTAATACACTGCGATATGCACAGCTCCTGTTTCATTGCACAGAGAGCTTAGACTAGACCTGGGAGAACTTCAGTTTATGCCAGAGATCTGAATGTGCCTGCCTCAGATTAAGACACAGTGCAGAATCATCTCACACTGGAAGCAGAAGTCTCATTTTAACAACACTGACGTTGCCCTGAAGAATGCTGTAGTCTCGTATGAGTTAGCTGTGGCAGTAGGCAAACTGCTGTTCATTCAGTGAAGTTTCCTGTCTGCTATACAAAGATTGTGATTTGTAAAGGTATAGCTTCCTCTTGGACCAGTGGCTACTGTAGGTTTTGGTGTGTATCTGCAGAATAGTTATAGGGCAGTCTTTACGGCTGAGGATGTTAGGGAGATTCCCAAGCCTGAGCCGTCCTTTGTAGGTGACAAATCTGAGGAATTGTCACAGATTGAAGTGTCACTAGAGGAGGTTTTGGAATTAATTGATAAACTTAACAGTAACAAGTCACCGGGACCAGATGGCATTCACCCAAGAGTTCTGAAAGAACTCAAATGTGAAATTGCGGAACTATTAACTATGGTTTGTAACCTGTCCTTTAAATCGGCTTCTGTACCCAATGACTGGAAGATAGCTAATGTAACGCCAATATTTAAAAAGGGCTCTAGAGGTGATCCCGGCAATTACAGACCGGTAAGTCTAACGTCAGTACCAGGCAAATTAGTTGAAACAATAGTAAAGAATAAAATTGTCAGACACATAGAAGAACATAAATTGTTGGGCAAAAGTCAACATGGTTTCTGTAAAGGGAAATCATGTCTTACTAATCTATTAGAGTTCTTTGAAGGGGTCAACAAACATGTGAACAAGGGGGATCCAGTGGATGTAGTGTACTTAGATTTCCAGAAAGCTTTTGACATGGTCCCTCACCAAAGGCTCTTACGTAAATTAAGTTGTCATGGGATAAGAGGGAAGATCCTTTCATGGATTGAGAACTGGTTAAAAGACAGGGAACAACGGGTAGGAATAAATGGTAAATTTTCAGAATGGAGAGGAGTAACTAGTGCTGTTCCCCAAGGGTCAATCGTAGGACCAATCCTATTCAACTTATTCATAAATGATCTGGATAAAGGGGTAAACAGTGAGGTGGCAAAGTTTGCAGACGATACTAAATGGCTCAAGATAGTTAAGACCAAAGCAGACTGTGAAGAACTTCAAAAAGATCTCACAAAAACTAAAACTAAAATGATTAGGGGTTTGGAATGGGTCCCATATGAGGAGAGATTAAAGAGGCTAGGACTTTTCATCTTGGAAAAGAGGAGACTAAGGGGGGATATGATAGAGGTATATAAAATCATGAGTGGTGTGGAGAAAGTGAATAAGGAAAAGTTATTTACTTGTTCCCATAATATAAGAACTAGGGGCCACCAAATGAAATTAATAGGCAGTAGGTTTAAAACAAATAAAAGGAAGTTTTTCTTCACACAGCGCACAGTCAGCCTGTGGAACTCCTTACCTGAGGAGGTTGTGTAGGCTAGGACTATAACAGGGTTTAAAAGAGAACTAGATAAATTCATGGAGGTTAAGTCCATTAATGGCTATTAGCCAGGATGGGTAAGGAATAGTGTCCCTAGCCTCTGTTTGTCAGAGGGTGGGGATGGATGGCAGGAGAGAGATCACTTGATCATTACCTGATAGGTTCACTCCCTCTGGGACACCTGGCATTGGTCACTCTTGGCAGACAGGATACTGGGCTGGATGGACCTTTGGTCTGATCCAGTATGGCCATTCTTATGTTCTTATGATCACAAATTATTGCAAACATTTTACACTTTTTTCTTTGCTTTTCAGTACATCATTACAAGTGTGTTTGAGTGGGTTTTCAAAGCTTTGCACTGGGCCCTAGGTGTAACTCGGAGGGAATTCTTGTGGCTAAAGTCTCATGCAATACATGTATCTGACAAACAAACTGAACAATGTATAAGGATGGTGTAAGTGTGAGAGGAGAATCAGGCACAACATGTTGATATGATCAACAATGGTTTATTGGAACAGCTCTTTTTGGAGAAACTCTTGATTTGCATCCGTGAAACTCAGTTAGAACTGGTAGAATACTGCAAAACATTACTTTGCATTTCTAAACTAATTCACCACTCCTTTTGTGTTCATTTTCCATCAACATTACAGTGAAAAAGTTTGCCAGGAATGATCCCCAATCAATATTACAGTGAAAAAGTTTGCCAGGAATGATCCCCAAAACAGTAAATATTGCTGACCAGTCAGTGAATTTTGAATTTGTAAACATGAGTATCTGAGCCAGAAACTTGATTCCATCAATTATGCACCAAATCAATTAAGCACCAAATCAAGGAGCTTAAACATGCGATGTGACCTTGCCCTATGCACCCCGTTGAAGTCTTGGATTTTAAATGTCAGATATAGCAATGAATTGCTAGTGAACAATCTACAGACCAAGCTGGTCCATGATTAGGACCCCTAGACACCAAAATAAAACACATAATTAATAACATGAAGAATTATTCACAGACATTATTTGTTGAATAATAAATACTTTTGAGAAAATCATGAATTTCTGGTAATACAGAAAAAGATGTGAAATTCATCAGACAAAATATTTATTATTTACCGAGCTTTCCCCACCAGCCTTGGTTCAGGGAGTAAGTGTGGTAGAACCACTCAGTAACAGCAACAACAATATAATTAAGTTTCACATCCTTACTGAGGCTCATATCAAGGAGTAACAGTGTGTCTACAACAGCTTCAATCACCAAAGGTTGTTTCTAATCAGTTTTGTTGGACCATTGTTGTTTCAAAAAAGATGTGAAAGTTAGTTAAATACTGAGTGAACTGAAAATAGAAGAGAACAAAATCCACAGGACGAGCAAGGTATACACTTAAAAAACAAAACCAGACACGGCAGTAGTAAGTGTTCTGCTTAACATAAGTGACCAGGTGAGAGGAAAAAGGGTGACTACGTGCATGCCAGGTTATAAAGAACAAAGAAATGTATTATTCAGGCTAGAAATCCAACTCAGACAATACTAACAGAATGGACATTCTTAGGGAAGATGTAAGATGATGATTAAATGGAAATATAAAAAAATGAAATAAGGATTTTTAAAAAATGAATCCCACTTTGGTCCACCAGTCCACTACAATGCAAAAGCGTCAATCGAAAAGGGTAAGAGGATTTCACATTGCTTACAGCAGGGCTGAATTTAGCCCATATTTATTTTTTTACTATTTGTATTACAGTAGTATCCAGAGACACCAATCAGCCCATTGTACTGGATGCTGTGGCCAGGATTTTCAAAACCAAATGAAGATTGAGTGTCTCCATTTTTTGGGCACCTATCTTGAGACATGGTAAATGGGTTCAATTGTCAGAAAGTGTGGCGCACCCATTGAAAATCGGATCTTTAAAATGTCTGCTATTGAGAACTCAAGTCACTGGTCACTTTTGAAAAATGTGAGCCAGTGCGAATATATAATAAGAGACAACCCATGTCCAAAAGAGCTTACAATCTAAAATGCAACAAGCTGAGACAACAAACAAATGGAAGGCATGAGAGAGGAAGAGGATAAGAGTGACAGGATGACGTTGTTACATATACTACCTATGTGCACCAAACTGCAGTTAGGAATTGCTTTTTAATATTAAAGGCCCTGATCCAAAGCCCACTGACAATAATGAACTCCTAATAAACAGGCAACATTAATGATTAGAGCTGGTCAAATTTTTTTTGACAGAACAGTTTTCTGTTGGAAAATGCTGATTTGGCAAAACTTGAAATGTTTCACGGGAACGTATCAATTTCATCAAAACGTTTAATGGGAAATTATTAAAATGTTTTGTTTCTCATTTGTTTAAACTTTTATGTTGTACTGAAGTATCAAAATGATAACATTTAATGAAATCTTTGATAAAACCAAAGTGAAATATTTTGAAAAATTCTGAGATTTCAACCCCAATTTGGGGTGAATCAAAATTTCAAAATCTCAGAATTTCCCACAGGACAGAAATTGTTTTCTGACAAGCTCTATTAATGATGGCAATAATCTATGGTGACCCTCAATTACCAGTTTCTGTAGGCATCACAATAGAAGTTGATCTTGAAGAGGAATTTGAAGGAAGACAGAGTTCTGCATTGCAGATTAGTTTAAGGAGAGCTTTCCATGCATATAGGGCAGCATAGATAGGGTGACCATAGGGAAGGGCTAAGTTATGAAAGGCCTTGAAGGTGAGTGAGGGCAACATAGACTCATAGGGTTAGAAGGGACTGCAAGGGTCCTAACCCTCTGCCCAGAGGCAGGATTTGTTGTGTCTTAGCCATCCAAGACAGCTGGCTATCCAACCTCCTTTTGAAAATCTCCAGTGAAGAAGCTTCTACAATCTCCCTAGGCAGTCTGTTCCATAGTCCTGCTGCTCTTACAGTTAGGAAGTTTTTTTCTGAGATTTAATCAAAATCTGATATGCTATAGTTTGAACCCATTGCCTCTTGTTCTGCCCTCTATGGCAAAAGAGAACAACTTTTCTCCATCTTTTTTGTGGCAGCCTTTCAAGTATCTGAAGACTGCTATCATTTCCCCCCTTAATCTCCTCTTTTCCACCCTAAACATACCCAGTTCCTTCAGCCTTTGCTCATATGGCGTGCATTCCATCCCTTTGATCATCTTTGTCGATCATCTCTGGATCCATAGGTGCCGACTCAGTGGGTGCTCTGGGGCTGGAGCACACACGGGGAAAAATTAGCGGGTGCTCCGCACCCACCGGCAGCCAAGCTCCCCCCTCTTCGCCTCCTTCAACCACACCGAGTGTCCGCGTCCCCGCTCCTCCCCCTCCCTCCCAGCGCTTCCCGCCGCCTAACAGCTGTTTGGCGGCGCTTAGGACTTTCCAGGAAGGAGGGGGAGGAGCGGGGACGCGGCGCACTCAGGGGAGGAAGCAGAGAAGAGGCGGGGCAGGGGCAGGGACTTGGGGGAAGGCATGGTATGGGGGTGGGGTGGGGGTGGTGCAGGGGTGGGAAGAGTCGGGGCAGGAGCAGGGCCAGGGCGGGGTCGAGCAGCCACTGCGCACAGGGGAAGTCGGTGCCTATGTCTGGATCCTTTCCAGTTTCTCTACATCCTTTCTATACATTGGTGCCCAAAACTGACACAGTACTCCAGCTGAGGCCTAACCAGTGTCAAGTAGAGCAGTACTTTCCCCTCCTGTGACTTGCATGCTATGCCTCTGTTAATGCTTCCTAAAATTGCATTTGCTTTTTTTGCAACAACATCACATTGCTGACTCATGTTGAGGTTTCAATCCACTACAACTCTCAGATCCTTCTCAGCAATGCAGCTGCCAACCCAGTTTCCCCCCATTCTGTATTTGTGCATTTGGTTTTTCTTCCCTAAGTGGAGCACCTCACATTTGTCTTTGTTGAATTTCATTTGTTGTCTATAGCCCAGTTCTCCAATTTATCTGAATTTTAGCTCTATCCTCCAAAGTAGTGGCAACCCCCCCCAGCTTTGTGTCATCTGCAAACTTGATCATATGCTCTTTATATCTACGTCCACGTCAACATGTTAAACAACACTGGACCCAGAACAGGTCCCTGTGGAACCCCACTTGAGACCTCCCTCCAATCCGATATCATTCCATTAATAGTTAGGCAAGTAACCATGCTTGTATTGGCTGTGGTGCAGAAGGGCAAGACAGTATAGGCAGTCAAGTGTCGGGAGAGAGCCTGATGAAATCACAGTGACAGGCCAGGAAGATGACCCTAGCAGCAGTGTTTATATTTGAATGGACCTGCCACCCCATCTATTGTACATACATGAATACAAAACCAAACACACCATAAAATGCATGTTGTCCACATACATGCTAGCTGTAATATGTAATAAATGAATCAAACTCCTTCATTATCTTGCCTTTTTTAGGTATCAAGCAGTGTAAAAGTTATATTATTCATCTGGTGTCCAGCTCTGCGAGGTGCTAAGAATCCTAAACTGAGGTGGTTTTTCATGGAAACTGAGGGTACTCAGCACCTCACAGGATTGGACCACCTCCTTTCCCCACAGGACCCTTGAAGGTGACAGTTTCTGGCCAAACTTTCTTGGGAGTAGGTTCTTGGCTTGGTGACATTCATATAGTTACAAGGCAAATAGAGTTGTTACTTGTAAAAATGATATTTCTCCCCCTCCTTTTTGTGAAAAAGTCAGACAAAGAGGAATGGAGCTTGCTTACTTACATATGTCCAGGTGACAAATTGCCCTCACTTTAGCTGTGAAATAAGATTGCCCCCCCACCCCACCCCACCCTGCAAAGTACTGTTTGAGGACGAGCCCTTTTACTTCTTTTGCCATGGTTACTACATACCTGAAATATGATGATCTCTCATTTTCTACTTAATTACAAGGTGCTTTCAATGCCCATCTTTAAATAGGTTATCTATAGTCAGACAATTAACCAGGCAGGCCACAGCTGAGGGGAATTAGATGGTTTAAGTAATCCCCAGAATGAATAATGATGGATCCCAGGAGAGGAAAAACAGGCAGGGATAAAGATAGGAAGTTGGTAGCAGAGAGGGGCTGCAGGGAAGTAGTCTGCTGTCACTCCTGGGGAGAAGGGAGGTGTGTTTGGGGACACAGAGGCAAGTAGCCTCCTGTTACTCCCCAGGAGGAGGGAATTTTGGGGCTGGCAAACCCAGAGAAGGTGGGAGGGCCATAAGGTTAGGAAAAGCTCAGGGAAAAGGCAGTAAGGTCTGGGATGGAACAGACATTGGCTGTTGACTAGAAGGTCCCTGAGCTGGACTTGGCATAGAGGGTGGACTGGGTTCCCCAACAAGCTACTGGGGAAGTGGCACTGGCTGGGCAGTGAATGGGAAGGCTGCCTGAGCCAGTCCGTAAGAAGAGACCTTGATACCCCTGAAGGGGAGGACATGTGATTTGGCCGTAGGGCTAAGCCATGAACGCAGAATATTCTGCCTTACCAAGAGCCAGGAAAAGAAGACAGACTGTGCAGTGAGAAATGGGAAGGAGGTGGCAGACCTAGAACCAGCTAATCCTGAGAGCAGCCAGGAGGAGATGCCACTAGCGGTGAACTGACCTCCATGACAGACCTATGAACATAAATGCTTAGTTGCAGTCTACCAGCTTTGGCCCCGTACTTCTTCCATATGTGCTGCTGCTTGTAACATTCTGACTGGGTCTACAGTAGGAACTTTTGCTGGCAGAGTAATGGTGAGTAGGGGTGTGATTTTTTTTCCCCCCTCTGACATTTCTATACCAGCATAAACCCTTGTGTAGAGATGGTTATACTGGCATAAAAGTATCTTGCTCAGAGGGCCAGTATAAGCTATACCGCCAAAAGTACATTTTTGCCAGTATAAACTGCATTTACATTCAAAGGATTTGCTGGTATAGGATTTGCTGGTAGATCAGTATAATGATACCGGCAAACATTTTCTAGTGTAGATTAGGCTTCTAAGGAGCTTAATTGGTTTCAGTGAGCCCAGGATAGTGTGGATGGAAAGAATGTTCTTCCATAACATCCATTTCCTTTTTATTAATAATAATAATGTTGCCCCTTTTCAACCTGGGTAGCTAGTCAAAGTTTGGGGCCTATTTTGGAGCAGAAACTTGGATTCTGGTATTTTCTTTGATGCAGTCTTAATTACAAAGTCCTGCTTTTCTGAATGCAGGAGGAACTAAAACCATGGCAGATCTTCCTTGCTTACAGCCCCAAGCTGCTTTAGCCCCAACAGACCCATAAACTCTCTCTAGACTTCTCCCATGGTCCTGTTGTGCTTGCAGGCTGCTGCTTGGCATTCTTGCTGTCTTCTGAGTACACCTCCCCACCCCCATGCCTGGTCAGAACAACACCCAGTGGAACCCTCAGCTCACATGTGCTAGTTTCTTAGCAGATTCTGCTAGGCCTTGTTTTAGGTGTGTCCCCTTAGCTGCCTCTTACAGATATCTTAAATGAAAGGCACATTCACAAATCAGTTTTTAGCCTGTAACAAGGTTTAATGCTGCTCATAATACTAAAACAAATGAGCAACGATTTGCAAAGAGCAACATAATAAGACCATTTTCAGACTTAAGTGCAACTTAGAGTAACTAAGTATAACAAATCTACAGGATACATGTGTCTTTGAGGGAACTGAGTGGGCAAGAGAGACTGACATATTAAAATATATAGCAAACATGTATTTATATTAGGCCTGAATCTGCCCAACTTCCTGAGTAATCCCATCGGTTCAGTAGGACTACTTACAGAATACGATACTATTCAGCATGAATAATGGGGGCACAGCTGGGTCTTTATTTGTATGTGTTGTGTATGTTTAGTGGACATGAAGCATTGCTTTGTGGTACTCCTGACTCTGCTGCTAGCTTTCTAAGTGGCCTTGGGCACTTTACTTCACCCTTCTATAGCTCAGTTTCCTGCAAAACCGAAGACAATATTTATCTACATCATCACAGTTGTGAGGCTAAATTCCTGATTGTTTGTGAAGCACCTTTAGCTCATCAGCAGAAAGGTACGACAGAGAAGAGTGAAGCATTATAAAGTACATTTAACACAGAGAACATCAATGTCCCCACAAGGTGGTGGGAACAAAGCTGTATCTCATGGCACAGGAGGGCTATTTCTTGACTGTCACATTATAAAGAAAGTCTCCCAGATGAACTAATGTTTCAAACATAAAAATATGTGGGTAACTTATTCTACTCTGGAGATTGTGTTATATTCATAGTGGCTTTATCATAAGTAGGACTGGGAGAATAGTAGTACATTTGTAAACATCTGGGAGACTTCTAATTAGAGTTTTGCTTTGACCACATTTGCACCTCACCTTTCCCTGTTTGCAAACATTGGTGTGAATGATGTTTTGTTAGTGCAAAGTGAATTTCAGGCCTGTCACCAAGATTAGTTTAGTCAAACAAACAAAACAAGTGTCATGATACAACAAAATTTGTTTTGGGCTGAGCATCTTATATGCCTCAAAACCACCCTCAGACCTAGATGAATAAAATGATGGCAAACTGTCCATTTTGTCTTCCCTCAGACTCCTTCTGGATAGAATGACCTTATCTTCCTGATTCAGCAAACTGAAATTCCCTCTTTGTCTTGTCTCCTATATCCTTTGTCCCTTTTATGTTATGTCCCAATGTCCCTCATTTTATTTCATAATCTCCCCCATCAAGCTAGCCCACCAGACTGTTGCAGCATTGTTTCTTGTAAAGACAGTATTTAGAAATTGTTTGTAAAAGTTATTTTTGGCACAAGCCCATACAAAGCAACTGTAATTGCCACTTCTCCAAATTCCGGGAGGCTCTTGGGACTTTGTCAGAATACTGGAAAATAAAGCTAATGCAGCTGTTCTCTGGAAAAACCACCAACAACTTGTTGGAGGTTCCATAACTTCTTCACTTATGGGCTCATCCTTCTGAGGTTACTTTTAGGTCTATGTACATCTCTGTGAAATGCCCATTATCCCTGCTGATGTCCAGGATTCTTGAAGATCGTATTTGTCCATTCACTGTTATGGAGGCAGTATAGCAAAGATTGTACCGACTTTGACGTTCTACCATGTATCCAGTTTTGAAAAGGAAATGAGTGCTGAATATGGCCCATTATATTTGTACAGCACGTGCAACTGCAAGTATATTTATCAAGAGATTGGGCCAGGTTCTGATCTCTTGCTGAAGTAGGTCCTAAATAAAGCTAGTTGGGCATTTTCCAACAAAATATTTTTGTCAGAAAATACTGATTTATTGAAACCAAAACTGTTCATGGAAAATGATCATTTCAGTGAATATCCCGATTTGAATTTTTTTGGGGAAAAATAAGTTTTGTCCCATTTTGACACTTTCAAATGAAAAGTTTCAGTTTTTTAGTTTCACAGGTGACTGCTTCAAAATTATAATTTTTACTAAAAATATTAAAATTAAATGATTTGAAATATTTGTTGGGGATTATTGGTGTTGACCCAATCCAATTTTTTGTTGGGGGAGAGGGTAGGAAGGGAGGTTTTTGAGATTTTTACTTAGTTTTCTAGATTTCAAAAAATAAATAAATCCTGGGATAGGGAAACCATTCCCATACAGTTCTTATCCTGATTAACTCCACACAACTCAACTGAATAACTGCATTTACACTGGTGTATAAGTGCAAGAAGAATTTGGCCAGTTTGAATTCTAAATACAATTTAATACAATTGTTGACTTTCTGGAACCATGTCACATAGAACTGGCTAGGCTTGCTGTTGCCTGGACATTATCTCTAGCAATGAAAACCTTTATATTGGTGAGAGCAGCTGGGTCATAGTGCCACCCCCACTGAAGTGCCTTTCTGCTGCAGGCCGTGGCATGACAGGTAAACCTGCCTCATTTTCCCTCCTTCAGAATCCCCAGTAACTTTAAATGAGCTTTCTTGCCTCAATAATACCCCTCCTTGGGTCAATTTATTACCAAAACATAGTGTAAATCCAAAAACATAATCCAAAGTCCATTTCCCACCCCAGTGCAACCAGTCATTAAAGCTCAAGACATCTCATCCCTCGATGCCGCGCATAACAGCACCTTCAACCATCCTGGGACTCTGTCAGTCTTCTCCTCTTCTTGTACCAGAACAGCCATCCCAGCCCTTCCAACTGGAATGCAACCCTGCTCTTCCCACCAGGAACTCCCACAGCTCTTCCGCTGGGAGATCATCTTTGTCTGGGAAGCAACCCTGACTCTTCCTGGCCCTCTCATGGTTCCTCTGGGTTCAGTTCTCTGGCCTTGGAGATGTCAGTGGATCAGCCCCTTTTCTGGTCCCCTGCCTTCAGCCTTCGGCTCCAACTTTCCAGCTTAGAGACAGGAGGTAACTCCCTCTGCTGCTCTTCTTGCATTCAGTGCTGTTGCTCTGGGGCTCTGGCTTGGGGATGTCAGCCAGCAAACCTCTCTTGCTGCTCTCCTTGCCTTTCAGCATTTCCTTGGGAAACACCTTCTGCCTGCTTCCAGGACCTTCCACAGTCCCCTGGTGCCTGACAGCTCTATCTGCCCCTGACTCCCACTCAGGCAGCTCGGATGCACCAGGTCACTTTTCTTCTCGAGGCCCAGGTGTCCTCTTAGTTGGCCAAATTAGAGAGTGCTGATAAGGCACAGGCGCAATGGCCCTGCTCCCTCTTAAAAGGAAAGTATCACTCTTTGACAAGCTGCTTTTAAAAAAATAAGGAGCTGGTGTGAGGTGGTCCCTAACATGTGATGGTGCATGTGGAACTGTGCTTGTCTCCTCTGTTATTTGAGACTAAATATACAATTTGGAATCCAGCTAGAGTCTCTGAAATGTAAATACATTGAGGTACACTAAGAAGGCTACAAATAGGCTTACACAATTAATAGTTATAATAAAATTAGACTGGCTCTGATAATGTAAATGTTTTAAAGTCCCGTCAAAACACAGTTGGCTTGTCAAGTTTGATGCTGTGAATAGAAAGCATTTTGGGGGAAAAAAAATATAGGCTCCCTATTTCTCTGAATGCTGACATCTTTCCTTAGACAAGTTAATGGGACTGGACCACCCATGAGCTTAGAAAGTCAGAGTTTAAAAGTCCATTATTTTAAACTAAATACAAAATCCCTTGAAGCCTTGTTCATGTTTATGTTAACACTATACTTCCTTATAGTTCCTTACCCTTCACTTTTTTAAACATTGAGCACATGGGGAAAATGACAGTCGTTGGTGTCTGCATCATTGATGAAGATGTGGTATTGTCTGACCATGGAAGGACAGTACTAAAATACAGTATCAGTAAAACCGATCCTGCAATGTGTTTACGCTCAGTTCCTCAAAGGTGGTTAGGTGTCCATTGGGAGGTAGGCAGCTAAATACCTTTGAGGAACTGGGCCTTAGTGCCTCCTATGACTTTGGGTCTAATCTTGTAAGGTTCTGAGTGCCTTTTCAACTCCCAATTAAGGAAGTGGAGCATGTTTGACCCTCAGTGGTTAGAATCAATGCCATGTACAGTACAGAGAGAACACAATTTGTTTTGAAATCCATTTAAATCTACCATTAGAGAGTTAATGTAAAACAATCAGATCTGAATGAACTATGGCTTCACAATACAAGTATGTTTGACCACTGCAAAAAGTGCTGCTGTTGAGTGATCAGATCAGTGGTTGTCATGGGGTGAGCCTCTCCAGCACATGCCTTTGTGGGCCTGCAGGTGCATTGCACTCAGCACCCCTTGGGTCCTTTCAGACAGTTACCCAGACTAGATTAGTTCAACTCCCCTTTTGCCGGGTCTGGTTTCTTCACTCATTGTACAGAGGTAGGGTTACCAGGCAGCTGGTTTTCAACTGGAATGCCAGGTCGAAAAGGGACCCTTGTGGTTCCGGTCAGCACCGCTGACTGGGCTGTTAAAAAGTCCGGTTGGCAGCGCAGCGGAACTAAGGCAGGCTCTCTGCGTGGCCCCTGGAAGTGGCTGGCATGTCCATCTCCTAGGCGCAGGGGTGGCTGCTGGGGCTCTGCATGCTGCCCCCCACCCCGAGTGCCAACACTGCAGCTTCCATTGGCTGGGAACCACAGCCAATGGGATCTGCAGAGTGGCGCCTGCAGCCAGGGGCAGCGTGCAGATCCATCTGGCCGCCCCTGCATCTAGGGGGCGCAGGGACATGCTGGCCGCTTCCGGAAGCCACCTGAGGTAAGCGCTGCCCGGTCAGAGCCCGCACCCCCTCCCGCACCCCAACACCCTCCCCAGCCTGGAGCCCTCTCCTGCACCTAAACTCCCTCCCAGAGCTCCACCCCCGCACCTCCTCCCATGTCCCAACACCCTGTCCCAGCCTGGAGCCCCCTCCTGCACCCCAACCCCTTCATCCCCAGTCCCACCCCAGAGCCCACACCCCCTCCCACACCCCAATGCCCTGCCCCAGCTTGGAACCCCTTTCTGCACCCAAAATCCCTCCCAAAGCCCACACCCCCTGCTGCACTACAAACCCCTTGGCCCCAGCCCGGAGCCCCCTCCTGCACCCCAAACTCCTCATTCCCCCGCCCCAAACCAGGTCCTGCACCCACAGCTGGAGCCCTCACCCCCTCCCACACCCCAACCCCCTGCCCCTGCCTGAAGCCCCTTCCCACATTCTGAACCCCTCAGCCCCAGCCCCCTCCTATACCTTAAACCCCTCATCCCTGGCACCACCCCAGAGCCGGCACCTCCAGCCGGAGCCATCACCCCCTCCCGCACCCTAACCCCCCCGCCCCAGCCCGGTGAAAATGATTGAGGGTGGGGGAGAGGAGCGACGGGAGGGGAGATGGAGTGAGTGGGGGTGGGGACTCGGAGAAGAGGCAGGGCAGGGCCTCAGGGAAGGGGTGGGACAGGGCAAGGGACAGTGTAAGGGTGTTCGGTTTTCTGTACTCAGAAAGTTGGCAACCCTAGGGTAACTCACTTATTTAGCCACTCAAGTTCATTCCCACTTTGGGTCCATGTAAGAATCCTTGTTAGTTTCCTTCCCATGTTCAGGAGGCCCCAGGCCTCCTCCTGGAGTTGGGCTGTACTTCAGGCATCCTCTCCTTAAGACAGGAGTCTCCTAGCTCTCCTCTGTGCAGCTGGAGTTGTACTTTAGGCCAGCTGTAGCGCCTCAAGCAGCTTCTCCTCCAGCTGGCTGTTTTCTCGATCAGTCCTTCCACCCTTACGCTGGCAGCATTCAGCAGGCAGACCTTCCCCTACTGCTGTCTGCTCCTGGCTAACTCAGGGCCTGTCCACAGTGCACCAAGCAAACAAAACAAAACAAAAACATTACAACTGTGAGTCTCAAAGCCCAGGTCTACAGATGTGGACTCATGCTACGGTGCTAAAAATAGCTGTGTAGAAGTTCTCAGTCAGGCTCTGAAGCCCACCCCTTCCCTAGCCTCTAAGACTCACTGCTATGGGTTTGTTTTTGTTTTTTGCAGTGCAGACGTGCACTCGTGACCCTGCAGTATCTGCAGGCATTTGCTCTGCTCTGTGGGAGGAGGCAGCATTTATGCTGGCCCCCTTCTCCCAGCTCATTCCCAATTGGTTGGAAGGCAGGGGAGATGGGAGCCTTGACTACCCTGTCTTCAAGGCTGCTGGCCCCGGGCCCTTAAAGATACAGCGACAGGATTTCCTTCCAAACACCATTCATTCCCAGGATCACGTCCCCCTTCTCCACATCCCCTTAAGTCCTTATATTGGACCTTTCAAACCTTCCATGGGCCATGACATGTGCCAAGATGGGCTGACCACTAGGCACTACTGCTCTTATGGGGCAGACTACTCCACCACAGTGGCCTATCATGTTAATGGCTGGTGGCTATCAGTAATGTTATTGTGTTGAAGCTTTACTCCTGTATAATTAACTGAGTGCCTCATCGTAAGAATCTACACCATGGGACTGATTTCAAGAAGGGCTGAGCACTTACTGTTTGTGTTGAATTAATTTGGATTGGGGGCAGATCAGTAACTTTTGAAAATCAAGCCCCATAGTTATTTCTCCAGCCTTCTCAGTTCAGCCCCTTTCACAATCACTGCATCTAGAAAACAAAATAAAAACTGAGAGAAATGAGTTCTTCAGAACATATTCTTCAAACTTGTATTAATTTCTAAAAATGTACAAACTCTCAAAAGTGCTCCTTCTTGCTGTTTGTTTTTCATTCTCTCACTGCTCCCTTGGCAGCTACACACAAGAGCAGCACATCAGTGGAGATAGCCACCTCTCCATGTTCTTTTTTTCCTGGTCCTGAAACTGCCTCTTTTTTAGGCCCAGTGCCCCCAATACACACCCTGCCCTCTGCCTCAGTGATGTCTGAGGAAGGTTTTAGGATAACTTTTTTTATCTGACCAACCCCAATGACTTACAAAGTAAACTCAGGTTTCAGAGGGGTAGTCGGCTGTATCAGTAAAAATTACAAGGAGTCCTTGTGGCACCTTAGAAACTAACAAATTTATTTGGGCATAAGCTTTTGTGGGCTATAACCCACTTCATCAGATGCATGGAGTGGAAAATACAGTAAGCAGATAAAAATATACAGCACATGAAAAGATGGGAGTTGCCTTACCAAGTGGGGCATCAGTGCTAATGAGGCCAATTCAGTTAGGGTGGATGTGGCCCATTCCCAACAGTTGACAAGCAGAGGTGAATATCAACAGAAGGAAAATTACTTTTTGTAGTGCTAACGAGGCCAGTTCAATCATGCTGGATGTGGCCCATTCCCAACAATTGACAAGAATGGGTAAGTATCAACAGAGGGAAAATTATTTTTTGTAGTGATCCAGCCACTCCCAGTCTTTATTCAGGCCTAATTTGATGGGGTCAAGTTTGCAAATTAATTCCAGTTCTGCACTTTCTCGTTGAAGTCTGTTTTTGTTTTTGTTGAAGAATGGTGACTTTTAAGTCTGTTATTGAGTGTCCAGGGAGATTGAAGTGCTCTCCTACTGGTTTTTGAATGTTACAATTCTTTATGTCCATTTATTCTTTTGCGTAGAGACTGTCCAGTTTGGTCAATGTACATGGCAGAGGGGCATTGCTGGCACATGATGGCATATATCACATTGGTAGATGTGCAGGTTAACGAGCCCCTGATGGTGTGGCTGATGTGGTTAGGTCCTATGATGGTGTCCCTTGAATAGATATGCGGACAGAGTTGGCAACGAGGTTTGTTGCAAGGGTTGGTTCCTGGGTTAGTGTTTCTGTTGTGTGGTGTGTAGTTGCTGGTGAGTATTTGCTTCAGGTTGGGAGGGCTGTCTGTAAGTGAGGACTGGCCTGTCTCCCAAGGTCTGTGTGAGTGAGAGATCATCCTTCAGGATAGGTTGTAGATCCTTGATGATGCACTGGAGAGGTTTTAGTTGGTGGCTGTAGGTGATGGCTAGTGGCGTTCTGTTACTTTCTTTATTGGGCCTGTCTTGTAGTAGGTGACTTCTGGGTACCCTTCTGGCTCTGTCAACCTGTTTCTTCACTTCCCCAGGTGGGCATTGTAGTTTTAAGAATGCTTGATAGAGATCCTGTAGGTGTTTGTCTCTGTCTGAGGGATTGGAGCAAATGCGGTTGTATCTTAGAGCTTGGCTGTAGACAATGGATCGTGTGATGTGGTCTGGATGAAAGCTGATGGCATGCAGGTAAGTATAGTGATCAGTATGTTTCCAGTATAGGGTGGTATTTATATGACCATTGCTTATTTGCACTGTAGTGTCTAGAAAGTGGGTCTCTTGTGTGGACTGGTCCAGGCTGAGGTTGATGGTGGGGTGGAAATTGTTGAAATCCTGGTGGAATTCCTCAAGGGCCTCCTTCCCATGGGTCCAGATGATGAAGATGTCATCAATGTAGCGCAAGTAGAATAGGGGCGTAAGGGGACGAGAGCTGAGGAAGCGTTGTTCTAAGTCAGCCATAAAAATGTTGGCATACTGAGGGGCCATGCGGGTACCCGTAGCAGTGCCACTGACTTGAAGGTATAAATCGTCCCCAAATCTGAAATAGTTGTGGGTGAGGACAAAGTAAACTCTGTACTGATGCTTCTTTAGCCTAGGCTGGTTGTAGTCTCTGTCTCGGTCTCTGCAGCTCATTCCTGCCTGTGAAGCATACATGTCCCATTGACATGTAACTTTTTATAGAACCTCTTCTGCTCCATGCCTATGTCTAGACAGAAAACAAACCACCATGGAACTGTCTTTCCCATAGTTACCTGGCTAAGTCAGGGAACGGAGAAGGGAAAGCCACCAAAGAACGGGATGGGAGGCAGCAAATAAGAAGTTCTAGCAGGAGTTTTCCCACAGACTGTAAAATATATATTTGTATATAAAACATCCCAGAAGGCTGCTCTTTCTGTTCATGCCTTCCCCACACAAATTCAGAATGGAGCAGTGTGATGGGGAGTGCTCCCCACACTGGCCCTTCACCAAATCAGCTAATTAGGCTGCAAACAGGGTGGAGTCCTGCAGGTCTCTGCCCTGGGTCAGGTTCTGTTCAATATCTTCATCAGTGATTTGGATGGTGGCAGAGAGAGTACAGTTATAAAGTTTGCAGCTGATACCAAGCTAGGAGGGATTGCAAGCTTTGGAGGACAGGATTAGAGTTCAAAATGATCTTGAGAAATGGTCTGAAATAAATAGGATGAAATTCAATAAGGAGAAACGCAACAAAAATGATTAAAGGTCTAGAAAACATGACCTATGAGGAAATATTGAAAAAATTGGGTTTCTTTAGTCTGGAGAAGAGAAGACTGAGGTGGGCCATAACTGTCTTCAGGTACATAAAAGGTTGTTATAACGAGGAGGGTGATAAATTTTATCCACTGAGCACAGGACAAGAAGTGATGGGCTTAAATTTGAGCAAGGGAGATTTAGGTTAAACATTAGGAAAAACTTCCTAACTGGAAGGGCAGTTAAGCACTGGGACAAATTACGAGGGAGGTTGTGGAATCTTCATCTTTGGAGGTTTTTAAGAACAGGTTAGACAAACACCTGTCAGGGGTGGGCAAACTATGGCCCCTGGGCCAGATCCAGCCCACCACCCGTTTTAAGCCTGCCCTTGAGCTCCCGCTGGGGAGCGGGGTCTGGGGCTTGTCCCGCTCCGGTGCTCCAGCCGGGGAGCAGGGTTGAGGGCCGCTTCACACTGCTTCCAAGCGCCACCCCTGCAGCTCCCATTGGCCAGGAACTATGGCCAATGGGAGCTGCAGGGGTGGCGTCTGCGGATGGGGCAGTGCGCAAAGCCGCCTGGCCGCAGCTCCGCATAGGAGCTGGAGTGGGGACATGGCCATTGCTTCCAGGAGCCGCTTGAGGTAAACGCCACCCAGAGCCTGCAACCCTGAGCCTCTCCACGTGCCCCAACCTCCTGCCCCAGCCCTGATCCCCCTCCCGCCCTCCAAACCCCTCAATCCCAGCTTGGAGCACCCTCCTACACCCCAAACTCCTCATCCCCACCCCAGAGCCCCATCACCAGCCAGAGCCCCCCACACACACCTTACTCCCCTGTCCCAGCCCAGAGCCCTCTCCCGGACCCTGAACTCCTCATTTCTGGCCCCACCCTGGAGCCCGCACCCCAACCAGGGCCCTCACTCCCTCCCGCAACCCAACCCCAATTTTGTGAGCATTCATGGCCCGCCATACAATTTCTATTCACAGATGTGGTCCTTGGGCCAAAAAGTTTGCCCACCCCTGGTCTAGATAATATTTAGTCCTGCCTCAGTGCAGGAGATTGGACTAGATGACCTACTGAGTTCCTTTCCAGTCTTACATTTTTATAATTCTATGAATGGGGCTGAAATAAGTGTGTTTGGGCAGCCTTAATTCTGGCACTTCCTAACTTTTCTGCATTTGACTTTGCAACCTTAGCCTTCTTTTAACATGACCTTTTTTTGTATGAAATACAGGATAAAGAATAGGGAGAGGACAACAGTGAAGAAGTGTTCTCATGAAATATTTATCTCGTCAGCGCTATCTATATGCAGTAATGAGGGGCATAAAGCATCAATGTAAAGGACATTTAGTTAAACTTCAGAATGGGTGTCCACCCTCCCTGACACTTGTGATTCAGATCCATGGGTGCAAGGCCAGCTTCTGAGTCCAGTGATGCCTACAACCTTGGATTCTCCAGGGTGATTTTTTTGTTTTTGTTCAATGCTAACCTCAGTTGTCATTTCTAATAAGGTCTGGGTTCGAGTGTGGCTGGCCATACATACGTACAACTTTCCCTCACTTGCAAGAGGGGCTAATCACAATGGGGTGAAGCCATTGAAGTACTGCCCCTAGCTAGTGCTGCTAGCCAATAAAAGAGGATGGGGAGCAGAGGGGTCATGGGGCCCCACCTCCCCTTTAGGTTATGTCTACACAGGAATTAAACACCCGAGGCTAGTCCAAGTCAGCTGACTCGGCCTCGTGGGGCTCGGGCTGTGGTGATGTAAAATGATGATATAGATGTTCGGGCTTGGGCTAGAGCCTGGGCTCTGGGACCTTCTCATCTCACGGGGTCCCACACCAAACATCTACACCACAGTTTTACAGCCCTGTAGCCTGAGCCCCATGAGCCCAAGTCAGTTGACCCAGGCCAGTGCGGGTGTTTAATTGCTGTGTAGACAGACCCTTACATACCAAGCAGCAGACCTGGCCCTGTGAGGAGGACAGTGCATGCCGTGATCTTTCCAAAGGTGTCAGAGCTGCTGTTCTGGCATGCTCTCCTCAGAAAAACTCTGATGCAACTCAGCCAGATCTTCTCCATTACAATACGATTCATCCACACACACCTCTTCAGCACAGGCAGTAGCTTAAAACCGATTAGGCCCTCCATTTCTAGCTCTTTACATTGTGAAGGTCACTCTGAAAATGTAAAGTGATTGCTAGGGTTGAAAGTCTGTCAAGGCAGGGGGGCTGGAACAATTTGTACAGTGGGGGGTGCTGAGAGCCATTGAACAAAGCTGTAAACCCCGTATATGATGGAAACCACAAACATTGCTGCCGCACCCCCAGCACCCCTAGTTCCTCCAGCACCCTACATGCCAAGGTGATTTTTTCCCAACAATCACAGGCCATCCACTGTCTTCCCTCAGTCACAGTGCAACAGCTTTCCAGACACATGGGGCCCACAAGGTCCATGGCCATGAGTCCCCCAGCTTGGGGGGATTGTCACAAGAGTCCTCTCACTGGCCCACTTCTAAATTGAAAAGCTATCTCTACAGGGAGAAGCAAGTCCCTGGTAGCAGATGCACATAGTCGCTCTAATTATGCTTCCTTATTCTTACCATCAAATTGTCTACTTTAAAGCAAATTGTCCTATAAAGAAACACCAGAATTCTGAGCCTTGTTATGTTCAGGGCTCAAGGTGTTCACTGTGATTGGCATTTTACTAGTATCTGCATGTGATTTGTGTTATCTGCCCCACTTTTCCCTTGCTGACTACCTAGTTTCCCAGTCACTTTTTTTTAATGCTCTGAAGGCAGTAACTGGCAGAGTCCTGTGATGTGAAAACAGATCCAGGTTTCAACATGTGGTGCCCTTGCCCCAGTTCAGAACATTTCCCCATCAGCCTAGTAACTTTCAACAGCTGGTGTAGTTTAGTCCAATCATTTATTTACATCTCAAACTTAAAGGAGTCAGCCACATCCTTTTGTGCTCCCGTTTGCCATAAGCTGAAAACTCCTTTGATTCAACAATAGCAAAATGCTGGAGTCCAAAGAAGAATTGTTAAATAACGAATGTGGCACTTTAATACAGATTTTTTTTAAATTAGTCTTTTGCTTTTAATAATAACCAGGATATTCTGTTCCGTTTCCCAGTTTACTGCCATAATGTTAACGACTTCATGGTGAAAAGCTATTCTGAGAGTTTCTTAAACAAAGCCTTAATGATATATGGCTGCCAAAGTTAGCTACTTCACAGCTGTAATAGCACATTCTAGGCTGTGTGGCAGCCAAGCTGTCTTTGTTACTGTATTAAGTGAGGTGTGAGTGCCTGGAATGCTACAGTAAGCAAGGAGCCATCGTGGGTGGCAGCTGCCTTCCCAGAGTCCTTGAAAGTCTACGCTGTGATAACTTGATAAGGGGTCTGCATGTGTTAGAGGGCATGACATCCACAGAAGGCTGGGTGACTAGAGCACATACTTCTCTGGACTCCAAACTCTCAAACTTTACAGAAATTGGGTAGAAAATGTGAACCAGATCAAGGTTTTCCAAAGAGTTCTCTGATTATTTCAACACAGATAACCTTGTTCCTTTCTGGTTCCGTTAATATGTTTACGCTGAGATTATTATATTTTAAAACACTGTCATCAGTTTCCCAAGAATGATGCAATTTGTTTGGTCAGAAATCCCACCAAGTCCTAAACTGAGGTGTCATTCCTCACAACAGGCCCTCACTCTGCTCACAATGACACTGGTATAAATCAGGAGTAACTCCTCTGAAGTCAACGACCTGGTGTAAGTGAGATCAGAATCAGACCCCACTGCTTTTATTTTCGATCTTTACATGGAGCTAAACAGAACTCCCTCGGAGGCAGCACTGCAATTTGACAAATGCAAATGGAATCCCACCCCCCTTCTCCCCATTTAAACCTTGTATATTTTACAGCGTTCTCCTTGGTGTCAGCCATAGGAGAACCTTTTTATATAAAGGAAAGACACAAAATAAGCTCTCCTCTTAATGACACACTCTTTTCGCTGTTTGTGCTGACAGCTGAAAGATAGACCAGCCTTTCCTTAGATTTAGATTTTGTTGTGTTTCCATTTCTTCAGTAAGAGGAAGGAGAGATATTTTTTTAGTTAAGTGTATGGTATCCTTTTTTTAATGGTTTGTGTTAATCTCCATGGGGCTTATTCTCCCCTCATTCACACTGGTCAGTGGAATTATACTGGTGTAAGGGAGATGAGAATCAGGGCCCATGTATTGTGTGAATGTTGGCATTCCCTTGTGATGAGTAAACACACTGTGTATATGGCAATTGCAGGTAAGGTAGCTGTACTTTCCAAATAAATGAAAACACTGATTTTAACTCGGGTCTTTGTTCCTAGAATTGCACATTATACAGAACATCTGCAGTGTGTGCCAAAATGAGATGTGTATTGTCACACGCTGATATAACATTTTAAGGCTATATTCTCATCTTTATGAACATGCATAACCTTCAACAACATTAATGGGAGCTAATAGACTCTTAGTGAGTCCTTGTAACTCATATTAATACAAGTTTGTATATTTTTTTCTTGGTGCACATGTCTAACTCCCACTGGTGTTGTTGAGTTTTGAGAGCATATCAAGAAGAAAATAAGCTCCCTTATGATTGGCTTGTTGTAAACTATTAAGTGATTTTATTTTATAATTACATCAGGGATACAAGAAAAGTGTCTCTTGCCATGGGATAAACAGACATACTGAACATGGCATCAATATCAGCAACATGCTTTCATGCTAAGAACTGGAGACTCATGCTTTGGACTGTAGTACATTTAGCTGGGGGCAAAATCTGCCATATTCCAACTTGAAGAGCTTTCAGGCAAAAGCAAGTACTGCCTTGCACGTGATTACATTTGGGTCTTCAATTTACTACACCTCTACCCCGATATAATGCGGTCCAATATAATGCGAATTCGGATATAATGCGGTAAAGCGGCGCTCCAGGGGACAGGGAGCTGAAGTGGAGCTGAGCAGCGTGCTCGTGGGAGGAGGAGGAGGCGGTGGAGCGGAGGTAAGCTGGGGTGGGGAGCAGTTCCTCTGCGCCCCCCCCCGTTACTTGCTGCGGCCCCCCTGCCCCAGCTCACCTCTGCCTCCGCCTCCTCCCACGAGCACGCCGCTCAACTCTGCTTCTCCTCCCTCCCAGGCTTGCCGTGCAAAACAGCTGATTGGCACGGCAAGCCTGGGGGGGAGGGGGGAAAGCGGAGCTGCGGCGCACTCATGGGAGGAGGTGGAGCAGAGGTGAGCTGGGACGGGGGTGCGCCCGGGGAGGGCCACAGCAAGTACGGGGGGGTGCAGAGGAACCGCTCCAGCGCATCTCCGCCTCCTTCCCTGAGCACGCCGCCGCCGTTCCGCCTCCCCCCCCTCCTCCAGGCTTGCCAGGCTAAACAGCTGACTGGCGTAGCAAGCCTGGGGGGGGGGGGGGGGAGAGAAGCTGGGGCGCGGTAAAAGTGGTTCCTCTCCCTACCCCAATGTAACGTGGTCTCACCTATAACACTGTGCAATTTTTTTGGCTCCCGAGGACCACGTTATATCGGGGTAGAGGTGTATTTTGAAAATTGAAAATACAAACCCACTCTCTTCTTCCTCTCCAGCAGATGAGAGAAAATCATAAGCCCAAAGCATAGGTACATTCCCTTTCTCAGCCTCCAATACTTTCAATAGCACTTCAATTCTTATCATATGTAAATTGGTTTCAAAATGATCACATCCAGATTGTATATACAGTAGGAAAATATTTCAGAATATCAATAGAGATTCTACTGTTTACAATGACAGAGATCTAGTCAATAGAGGTTTCAGTATTTACATTTTAGAATAACTTTTCTAGAGCTCCACTAATCTCATTATTAAAGAACATGATGTACTGAGTGCAGGGCCTCTGGTTTATTTCAGGATTCTGCTGACAACATACAGTGACTGAAGATGTTGACATGCAATGTAAGAGTGAAATGATAGTGAATGGATATAAGATAAGCAGACTACAAGACCAAAGAGATAGGAATAAACTTTCAAAGTTCATCAAAAGCAGTTCATACCCTCAGCATCTTTTTATATCCCTCCATCTCCAATACTAATGTATTCATACTGCGTACATTTCAGAAAGTAAAAATTTTTTTGCAGAGATTCTACACAATTTATAAAAATTGATCCATGCTTCCTGAAACTGTTTCTATTTTAAATGTAGCTAATCTGGTGCAAAAAGGTATATATGTTCCACTTGCCTTTTTCACATCATATCCACAGAAGCTGCATTCTGTAAGCACATGATTCAACAGTAATATTGATGCACGTTGTGACTTGCAAGTCTAATTGAAAATAGCCTCAAGGCTCCAAACAATTGGGACACAGTCAATTCATCTCTCTGAGCTAATGTTGCCAACTACACATTAGTATTGTGCTTCGAGCAAAAACCCATGGATTTTCAAGCTATTTCTTCTTATGCATGATTAGAAAACGCAAAGATGAAAATCTCTTTGCACACTCCTCTGTGCTTCACAAAGAGACTGAGTCAGTGGAGAAGAGGAGACTTGCCTTTAAGTTCAGACTGATGTTTTTCATATAGACATTTTTCAATGGAAATCAGTGTGATAGTATATGCAGAAGCTGAGCTGCAATTTAGGATTTGGGGCCATGGTGAGTAGCTGGCATGCCTCCAAGGGCATTCTGTCTTGAGTTAAAAGAATACAGGCATGAAATGCTATTTCTGTACACTGCAACTATTACAAATTATTATGGCATAGAAACATTTAGCTTGCTTGGTAGTAACAAGACAGATGTGTCAAGGTGCTGCAGTTCAACAAAAGTTCAGATGGGGTACATGTGGGATGTGGTATCAGGGTGTAGAATGGGCACAAAATAAGGATGTGATGAATCTTGGAATTATATTAGATTCATGTTGTAATCCAGCTATTTGGAAAGTATTTAAAATCAATCAAAATTGTTCCTTGGACAATTACCAATAGCAAATAATCATTGGGGATGCAGTGTTTATTCAGATTGCTGTTGGGTGCCTGCCTTGCATGTTTTTCTTGTCATAGAATCATAGGACTGGAAGGGATCTCAGTAGGTCACCTAGTCCAGTCCCCTGCACTGAGGAAGAACTAAGTATTATCTAGACCATCCCTGATGTCTAATAGAGGGCATTTGTCTTTATTTAATGTCATCCTGTTTATTTCTCACCATTTCTCCTGTTTGTCAAGATCATTTTGAATTTTAATCCTGTCCTCCAAACCACTTGCAACCCCTCCCAGCTTGGTATCATCTGCAGACTTTATAAGTGTCTCTCTATGCCATTATCCAAATCATTTATGAAGATATTTACTAGAACCAGATCCAGGACAGATCCGTGCAGGACTCCACTTGAAATGCCCATCCAGCTTGATTGCAAACCATTGATAAATACTCTGAGTACAGTTTTCCAACCAGCTCTGCACCCATCTTATAGTAGGTTCATTTAGGCTATATTTCCCTAGTTTGCTTATGAGAAGTCATGTGAGACAGTATCAAAACCTTACTAAAATTGAAATATATCACATCTACTGCTCCCCACACCCACCCATCCAGAAGGCTTGTTACCCTTTATGGATATTAGGTTGATTTGACATGATTTATTCTAGACAAATCCATGTTGACGGTTAGTTATCACCTTATTATCTTCTAGGTGCTTAACAAACTGATTATTTTCTCCACTATATTTCCATATACCAAGGTTAAGCTTACTGGTCTACAATTCCCTGGGTAGTCCTTATTCCCCTTTTATAGATAGGCACTCCATTTGCCCTTTTTCAGTCCTCTGGGATCTCTCCTGTCCTCCAAGAGCACTCTAAAATAATCGCTAATGGTGCAGAGATCTCTTCAGACAGTTCCTTAAGTATTCTATGATGTATTTCATCAGGCCCTGCCACCTTGAAGACATCTAACTTGTCTAAGGGCTTATCTTTTGCGAACAGGGGCTGCTAACAGGGAGTTTCGCAAGGGAGTTCTCCAGGTGAAGGAGGAGCTAATACAGCATCTGTGGGGTAAGTGACTGTCTGTAGTGTGTGTTTGTTTGTGATTGGGGGTTACTTGCTGTGTGCTGAGCTTGTG
The DNA here is from genome assembly GCA_003942145.1 of Platysternon megacephalum. Classification (NCBI taxonomy): domain Eukaryota; kingdom Metazoa; phylum Chordata; order Testudines; family Platysternidae; genus Platysternon; species Platysternon megacephalum. Next base: position 5,297,860 of record QXTE01000003.1, on the reverse strand, counting down.
TTTGTCAGTCTGTTTGTTTGTTTGGTTGTTTGAGGGACCGTGTGCTCTGGCTGGCAGTTGGAGGCAGGTCTGAAAGGTCGAAGCCTCTGGTAATTGGCTGAGCCTTAATCAGTGGGCGGGGCATTCACTCAGGCCAGGGCTTTATAAAGCCGCGCACAAGCGACCAGGGAGCTTTGCGAACAGGGGCTGCTAACAGGGAGTTTCGCAAGGGAGTTTAGAAGGGGAGTGGGAAGGGAGTGGGAGCCCCTCGCCGGTCGTAACCCCTTCCACGTGCCCCCCCCCCAGAACCTTTTTGCGAACAGGGGCTGCTAACAGGGAGTTTCGTAAGGATTGTTTGATTGCTTGTTTGATCAGTTTGCTTTGGGAGTGCTTTGTTCCAGCTGGGCCTGACTGTTATAAAAAGACAGTCAGCTGCGAACCAGCTGAGCAGCGAACAGCAGAGAGGCAAACAGAAGGAGTTTGCCTGGGAGTTCGCCTGGAGAGAGCCCCTAGAAGGAAGAGACCATGGATGCTGAGCAAACAGCTGTTGTGACCTGCACAGGATGCGCCATGTTCGTCTTCCTTCCACAGGATAGAAGTGACTATACCTGTACAAAGTGCAAGCTGATCTCCATCTTGGAAGAGAAGATTCAAGGTCTGGAGAAACGGATATCAACCCTGCGTTCCATAAAAGAAAATGAGGATTTCCTGGATAGACATCAGGATCAGCTTCAGCGGGCACTATGTTCTGAAGATTCAGAGCAGGCTACGCAGCGGGGACAGAAGGCCAGCGAGGATAACTGGCGGCATGTGACTTCCAGAAGAGGAAAGGGTACCAGAAACATCCATGTACCAGAAACACAGATACAGGTGAGCAACCGTTTTCATGTTCTCTCTGCAGGTACTAGTGCAGAGTGTGGAGTGGAAGATACGTCTGAGGGAACAGAGCAGAAGGAGACTCCACTGATTGGAAGGCATGAGATGCGCCGTCCTAGGGATGGGGGTTCCACGACCACCACTCCCAGGAGGAGGAGGAGGGTGGTGGTGGTCGGGGACTCTCTCCTCAGGGGGACTGAGTCATCTATCTGCCGCCCTGACCGGGAAAACCGAGAGGTGTGCTGCTTGCCAGGGGCTAGGATTCAAGATGTGACGGAGAGACTGCCGAGACTCATCAAGCCCTCGGATCGCTACCCCTTCCTGCTTCTCCACGTGGGCACCAATGATACTGCCAAGAACGACCTTGAGCGTATCACTGCAGACTACGTGGCTCTGGGAAGAAGGATAAAGGAGTTTGAGGCGCAAGTGGTGTTCTCGTCTATTCTCCCTGTGGCAGGAAAAGGCCAGCGTAGAGACCGTCGAATCGTGGAAGTCAACGAATGGCTACGCAGATGGTGTCGGAGAGAAGGGTTTGGATTCTTCGACAATGGGATGGTCTTCCAAGAAGAAGGATTGCTTGGTAGAGACGGGCTCCACCTCACGAAGAGAGGGAAGAGCATCTTTGCAAGCAGGCTGGCTAACCTAGTGAGGAGGGCTTTAAACTAGGTTCACCGGGGGAAGGAGACCAAAGCCCTGAGGTAAGTGGGAAAGTGGGATACTGGGAGGAAGCACAAGCAGGAGACCGCAAGAGGGGAGGACTCCTGTCTCAGACCGAGAAAGCGGGACAATCAGCGAGTTATCTCAAGTGCCTATACACAAATGCAAGAAGCCTGGGGAACAAGCAGGGAGAACTAGAAGTCCTGGCACAGTCAGGGAATTATGATGTAATTGGAATAACAGAGACTTGGTGGGATAACTCACATGATTGGAGTACTGTCATGGATGGATATAAACTGTTCAGGAAAGACAGGCAGGGCAGAAAAGGTGGGGGAGTTGCTTTGTATGTAAGAGAGCAGTATGACTGCTCAGAGCTCCAGTACGAAACTGCAGAAAAACCTGAGTGTCTCTGGATTAAATTTAGAAGTATGAACAACAAGGGTAATGTCGTGGTGGGAGTCTGCTACAGACCCCCAGACCAGGGGGATGAGGTGGACGAGGCTTTCTTCCAGCAACTAACAGAAATTGCTAGATCACAGGCCCTGGTTCTCATGGGTGACTTTAATCACCCTGATATCTGCTGGGAGAGCAATACAGCAGCTCACAGACAATCCAGGAAGTTTCTGGAAAGTGTAGGGGACAACTTCCTGGTGCAAGTGCTGGAGGAACCAACTAGGGGAAAAGCTTTTCTTGACCTGCTGCTCACAAACAGGGAAGAAATAGTAGAGGAAGCAATAGTGGATGGGAACCTGGGAGGCAGTGACCATGAGATGGTCGAGTTCAGGATCCTGATACAAGGAAGAAAGGAGAGCAGTAGAACAGAGACCCTGGACTTTAGAAAAGCAGACTTTGACTCCCTCAGGGAACTGATGGGCAAGGTCCCCTGGGAGAATAACATGAGGGGGAAAGGAGTAGAGGAAAGCTGGCTGTATTTTAAAGAAACCTTATTGAGGTTGCAGGAACAAACCATCCCCATGTGTAGGAAGAAAAGTAAATATGGCAGGCGACCAGCTTGGCTTAACAGTGAAATCCTTGCTCGTCTTAAACACAAAAAAACAGCTTACAAGAAGTGGAAGATTGAACAAATAACCAGGGAGGAGTATAAAAGTATTGCTCAGGCATGCAGGTGTGAAATTAGGAAGGCCAAATCACACTTGGAGTTGCAGCTAGCCGGAGATGTTAGGAGTAACAAGAAGGGTTTCTTTAGGTATGTTAGCAACAAGAAGAAAGTCAAGGAAAGTGTGGGCCCCTTGCTGAATGAGGGAGGGAACCTAGTGACAGAGGATGTGGAGAAAGCTAGTGTACTAAATGCTTTTTTTGCCTCTGTCTTCACAGACAAGGTCAGCTCCCAGACAGCTGCACTCTGCAGCACGGTATGGGGAGGAGGTGACCAGCTCTCTGTGGAGAAAGTAGTAGTTCGGGACTATTTAGGAAAGCTGGACGAGCACAAGTCCATGGGGCCGGATGCGCTGCATCCGAGGGTGCTAAAGGAGTTGGCCGATGAGATTGCGGAGCCATTGGCCATTATCTTTGAAAAATCATGGCGATCGGGGGAGGTCCCGGACGACTGGAAAAAAGCTAATGTAGTGCCCATCTTTAAGAAAGGGAAGAAGGAAGATCCAGGGAACTACAGGCCAGTTAGTCTCACCTCAGTCCCTGGAAAAATCATGGAACAGGTCCTCAAGGAATCAATCCTGAACCACTTAAAGGAGGGGAAAGTGATCAGGAACAGTCAGCATGGATTCACCAAGGGCAAGTCATGCCTGACTAACCTAATTGCCTTCTATGATAAGATAACCGGCTCTGTGGATGAGGGGAAAGCAGTGGATGTGCTATTTCTGGACTTTAGCAAAGCTTTTGATACAGTCTCCCACAGTATTCTTGCCAGCAAGTTAAAGAAGTATGGGCTGGATGAATGGACGGTAAGGTGGATAGAAAACTGGCTAGATGGTCGGGCTCAACGGGTAGTGATCAATGGTTCCTTGTCTAGTTGGCAGCCGGTATCAAGTGGAGTGCCCCAAGGGTCGGTGCTGGGGCCGGTTTTATTCAATATCTTCATTAACGATCTGGAAGATGGTGTGGACTGCACCCTTAGCAAGTTTGCAGATGACACTAAACTGGGAGGAGTGGTTGATACGCTGGAGGGTAGGGATAGGATACAGAGGGACCTAGACAAATTAGAGGATTGGGCCAAAAGAAATATGATGAGGTTCAACAAGGACAAGTGCAGAGTCCTGCATTTAGGACGAAAGAATCCCATGCACTGCTATAGACTAGGGACCGAATGGCTGGGCAGCAGTTCTGCAGAAAAGGACCTAGGGGTTACGGTGGACGAAAAGCTGAATATGAGTCAACAGTGTGCCCTTGTTGCCAAGAAGGCTAATGGCATTTTGGGTTGTATAAGTAGGGGCATTTCCAGCAGATCGAGGGATGTGATCATTCCCCTCTACTCAGCACTGGTGAGGCCTCATTTGGAGTACTGTGTCCAGTTTTGGGCCCCACACTACAAGAAGGATGTGGATAAATTGGAGAGAGTCCAGCGGAGGGCAACAAAAATGATTAGGGGGCTGGAGCACATGACTTACGAGGAGAGGCTGAGGGAACTGGGATTGTTTAGTCTGCAGAAGAGAAGAATGAGGGGCGATTTGATAGCTGCTTTCAACTACCTGAAAGGGGGTTCCAAAGAGGATGGATCTAGACTGTTCTCAGTGATAGAAGATGACAGAACAAGGAGTAATGGTCTCAAGTTGCAGAGGGGGAGGTTTAGGTTGGACATTAGGAAAAACTTTTTCACTAGTAGGGTGGTGAAGAACTGGAATGGGTTACCTAGGGAGGTAGTGGAATCTCCTTCCTTAGAGGTTTTTAAGGTCAGGCTTGACAAAGCCCTGGCTGGGCTGATTTAGTTGGGTTTGGTCCTGCTTTGAGCAGGGGGTTGGACTAGATGACCTCCTGAGGTCCCTTCCAACCCTGAGATTCTATGATTCTATGATTCTATGATCTCCACTTACTGTGGATTGATGCTGCAGCGATCTAACCACCGGCGGTCGATTTAGCGGGTCTAGTGAAGACCTGCTGAATCAACCACCAATGTCTCACCTGTCGACTCCAGTACTCCACTGGAACGAGAAGCATAAGGTAAATCGACGGGAGAGTTTCTCCTGTTGACCCAGTGTGGTGTAGACACCGCAATAAGTCAACCTAAGTTATGTCGACTCCAGCTACGTTATTCATGTAGCTGGAGTTGCACAACTTAGGTCGACTTAGCCCTGTAATGTAGACCTGCCCTAAGTAATTCTTGTTCTTTCCCTATTTTAGCCTCAGATCCTATCATGTACACTGATGTTGACTATGTTAGCCATTCAATCAAAGCAGACTTTTTTTGTGAAATCTAAAACAAAAAAGGCATTTAACAGTTCGGCCATTGCTGCATTTTCTGTTATTGTCTTCCCCTCCTCATTGAGTAAAAGGCCTACCCTGGCCCTGGTCTTCCTCTTGCTTCTAATACATTTGTAAAATGTTTTCTTGTTACCCTTTATGTCCCTAGCTAGTTTGACCTCATTTTTTGCCTTGGCCTCTATACTTTTGTCCTTATATGCTTGTGGTGTTTTTTATGAAAGTAGTTAAGGACATTGAGGTCAATGGTAATTGGGACAAAATACAACATGGTTTTACAAAAGGTAGATCGTGCCAACCAACCTGGGGACCTTGTAAACTGGAGTAATAGTAATAGGATGAAATGTAATAGTGAAAAGTGCAAGGTCAAGGGATTAATAACAAGAATTTTTGTTATAAACTGAGGATGCATCACTTGGAAGTAACGGAGGAGAAGGACCTTGGAGTATTGGTTGATCACAGGATGACTATGAGCCGCCAATGTGATATGGCTGTGAAAAAAGCTAATGCGGTCCTGGGATGCATCAGGCGAGGTATTTCCAGTAGAGATAAGGAGGTGTTAGTACTGTTATACAAGGCACTGGTGAGACCTCATCTGGAATACTGTGTGCAGTTCTGGTCTCCCATGTTTAAGAAGGATGAATTCAAACTGGAATAGGTACAGAGAAGGGCTACTAGGATGATCCGAGGAATGGAAAACGTGTCTTATGAAAGGAGACTCAAAGAGCTTGGCTTGTTTAGCCTAATCAAAAGAAGGCTGAGGGGAGATATGATTGCTCTCTATAAATATATCAGAGGGCTAAATACCAGGGAGGGAGAGGAATTATTTAAGATCAGTACCAATGTGGACACAAGAACAAATGGATATAAACTGGCCATCAGGAAGTTTAGACTTGAAATTAGACAAAGGTTTCTAACCATCTGAGGAGTGAAGTTCTGGAATAGCCTTCCAATGGGAGCAGTGGAGGCAAAAGACATATCTGGCTTCAAGACTAAGATTGATAAATTTATGGAAGGGATGGTATGATGGGATAGCCTAATTTTGGCAATTAATTGCTCTTTGACTGTTAGCAGTAAATATGCCCAATAGCCTGTGATGGGACACTAGATAGGGTGGGAGCTGAGTTACTACAGAGAAATCTTTCCTGGGTGTCTGGCTGGTGAGTTTAGCTGATCGCCATATTTGGGGTCGGGAAGGAATTTTCCTCCAGGGCAGATTGGCAGAGGCACTGGTCGTTTTTCACCTTCCTCTGCAGAGTGGGGCACGGGTCACTTGCTGGAGGATTCTCTGCACCTTGAACTCTTTAAACCACAAGTTGAGGACTTCAATAGCTCAGATGTAGGTCAGGGGTTTGTTACAGGAGTGGGTGGGTGAGATTCTGTGGCCTGTGTTGTGCAGGAGGTCAGACTAGAAGATCATAATGGTCCCTTCTGACCTTAAAGTCTACGAGTCTGAGTCTATATTCATCCTTCATGATTTGACCTAGTTTCCACTTTTTGTATGACTCTGTTTTCTTTGAGGTTCAGGTCACTGGAGATTTCCTGGTTAAGCAAAGGTGGTCTCTTACCAAACTTCCTATCTTTCCTAAGCATTGATATAGTTTGCTCTTATGCCTTTAATAGAGTCTCTTTTTAAAAATAGCATCATCAGAGAAATACAACTGGTATCAAGCAGCTTCACACCCTGAAGAACAGCAAGACAAGGAACCATGCCAGAAACTACTGAGTTTTAAGTAAAATATATGAACCATGAAATATATGAACATATATATAAAATATATGAAGCTGTCTTGTCTTTTTTGCGTACTGTAAGTGAACTCCCAACTCTCCTGAACTCTTTTTTCCTTAGACATATTTCCCACAGGATCTTACCTATTCTCTGAGTTTGCTAAAGTCTGCCTTCTTGAAGTCCATTGTCTTTATTTGGCTATTATGTGTATGCTTTATGGTAGTCTTTGATTACATGATCACATTCTATTTTTTCCACATACACCCTGCCTCATTCAGTGCACAGGATGGACAGTGCTCCCTGAATGGATAGTTATATTTCTTTTTCTTATCATTCAGTGTGTGGCCCAGGCCTTATTTCCTGCACACTATTCAAACCATGCCCTGAGTACAGAATGATTAATGTCCTCATGCTTTCATCATAGTATCTGAGGGTTTCACAAATATTAATGTATTTATTTTCCCAGCACGCCTGTTACCAGATTTTCCTGTTACTTTGGAGTATGCTCATTTATTAGGGTTACTCTTCTGGGGGTGGTTCTGTAATTCTATCAATGTACTGCTTGTGTCACTTGTGTTTTCATATGGAGCTCTACTTCTCCTTTCTGCAAGTTCCCTCCCAATGGAGCTATCCTGCAGGACCCAGGTTCCCCAGGGCTGGGTTCCTCCAGCCCCAGAATCAGATGAGCGCGCGCGCACACACACACACACACACACATATATATTAACAGAGCGCATCTGAGCGGTCTGGGTTGAGCAGCACTTTCAAGCTGCCACCCTCATATGCCGCAGGCTCAGCACGTCCCTATCCTCACTTTTACGTTACACTTGTTCTGGTAGTAACCCACTTGATGAGCAAACCCCACAGGATTTTTCGGCGCTATAGGGATCTTTAGCTTAGGTATGAGGAGCGTTGCTGCAGAGCAAATGGGGAAGCCAAAAACACAAAAGAGAGAGAGGGAGGGAGGGAAGCAACCAGCTTAATCATAAAAGTTATTTATTGCCAGGTAATAACCATACAAGGGGAGCCAAACAAACAAAACTGTTACAATATTCAATCTAACTTAAATTTGATTACAAAAGTCAGGTTTGGAAAACTATAACTGATCACACAAGTCAGGGTTATACCTAGAGTAGGAAAAAAAACAGAGAGAGAGAGTTGGGTTCTCACCACTCCATGGAGCTTGAACGGGTCGGGGTTCCCAGGTGGTGGTGGTAGTTGAGGGTCCAGAGTGCTGGAGACAGGCAGAGCCCCCAGCACGATCAGTCAGAAGAAGATGAAGTCCCAGTGGAACTGATGCAGATTTTGGATCCAGGTATCGGAGCATTTACTTGAGCATGGGTAGGGGTTTTTGTAGGGAAAGAACAATGGTTCAAGGGAGAACACTAGATTTGTTTATGGGTAAACTGATGGCTCGAGGGAGTATACCAAAGTTGTTTTGTTCAGGCTAGAAAATAGGAGCTGATCATTCCTGGCTATGGGTGGTGTTCCTTCGAGGGAGCTCACAATGCAATTAGGCAGCTTCAGTATTTTGGATACCAATAAAGGATTTATTACTAGAATTAGTCTGATAATTACTGAGCTGGGTGTGTGCAGGTGTGGGTTCATTAACATCTGGAGCAGGGATCCCCCATGATGCAGTGCTTCCCTGCTTTTCTGGTCCCAGAGTTCAGTGTGGTTTTTGCCTTGGAATCTCTGTTCTCCATTCTGTATGCTAATGGAGATGCCTCCCTGTCCCATCTTCAATGCAAATGAGGTTAGGGGAGTTGCCTTAAACTTGTCACTCTTGTCCCACGGGGTTTAGGTGTGTCTCCCACTGCCTTTTCATTGCTTTTTGTAAGTCTTTCTTCTGATTGGTTTTGGTTCAAGCAGAGGCTGGGGGAGGAGGGGTCCTTCATGAGTCAGACAGGCTGGATACTGTGCCCTGGTTCCCCAAGAACACAGATCTGACAGGTAACACTCCTATGAGAGAAGGTGGTATTGTTATCCCCCAGAGAGGAAGGATGGTCTGTTGGCCTGGGACTTGGAAGTCTCTGGTTCAATTCTCTGCTCTGCCATAGACTTTCTGTGTGACCTTGGGCATGTCATTTAGTCCCTCTGGCCTCAATTCCCCACCCATAAAATGGGAATAATAGTGCTTTCCTACCTCACAGATTGTTGTCAGGCTTAGGGTGACCATATTTCCCTAAGCTGAAAACGGGACACCGAGTAAGAGATGGTCAGTGCTCAGGGGAGTTTACTTACAGTACGCAAAAAAGACAAGACAGTTTCATATATTTTATATATATGTTCATATATTTCATGGTTCATATATTTTACTTAAAACTCAGTAGTTTCTGGCATTGTTCCTTGTCTTGCTGTTCTTCAGGGTGTGAAGCTGCTTGATACCAGTTGTATTTCTCTGACGATGCTATTTTTTTGAGGGTTTGCTTGTCTTTCAGCAACTCATCGTAGAATGCAGTATGGTCTAGAGAAAAGTTAACTTGCACACGCAAGACAGCCTTCATGGTGGCAACGTCAGATGTGATTTTTCAGGAGACTACACATCATTCATAATTGAAAAGACACATTCAACGGGCACTGTAGTACCAGGCAGACACAGCACAAATTCCACAGCCTTGGCTCGATCTGTGTATTCTACTGCATTATGGTCCATCTCTTGAAAAATCTTCTGCCACCTTTCAGTGATGGGCGTTCTTTGATCATTCCAGTCTGAAAGACAACTGGAGACAATTGATTTTTCACTGGACTACTTATGAAAGAGACGCTTCTCATCCAACATATTTAAGGTGGGAATTCTGGTGTGGCATGCAGCGAGGCTGTCTTGCATTTGCTCCCACTGCGGCATATTCCTCACCAGAGCCCACTCAAACTTTTTGGTGCACTCAAAGGCAGGTCCCCTGTGCTTTAAGTAGGACAGGCATGTTGTGTAAAAATTGTCAACTATATCATAAAACTCCTTTTCTTTCATTTGCCCGCATTCTACAAGAGCGTGCAGTAGATTCTTCACTTCTGTTGTGACAAATCTTTCTCCAACCCTCTCCGATAAGTTAACGTGCAGGGAATGTATGTGCAGTGCAACTTCTGTCACTGACAAATTGTTTTTCTCTATCATCTCCGTTATGGTTTGGACCATGGCAGTTTGTTTGCTGGCAAATAGAAGCCACAGCTGAGTGGCAGGATCATCAAAGATCTTCCTTAGAGGTGTCGGGCATTTATCTTGAGAGAGAAAATACGCTTTAAGCCCATCAACAATGAACAAAATCCTGTGTATTGCTGGTCCCAATGAGAGGAATCGCGTGCTGCCATGCTCTAGTAATTTGGTATACTCAATTTCAACAAATCGACAGAAGTCTTCCAGCTCTTCAACATGCACCCTGTAGATATGAAAGTATTTGTAAACCTTTACAGCAAAGCTCTCCACATCTAAAGGAGGACAGTCAACTGCAGTTTGGAGGAAGTTATGCACAATATGTGTACCACACCCAATACCAAATACCTCTTTTACTAAGCTGGCCTGGAGCTTTTGCCACAAATTGTTTTCCCCACAACGTCTGGCACCCCCAAAGTTAGTATTGGTGTTGTGTGCACAAATTCCAACAATCTTGTCACTAAGAGAGTACTACTCAATCACTTGCTGGATGAATGCACACTACAAATCTGATGTTTCTCCAGGTAGAGATGTAAAGTAAATAATTTTTGTGCAAACTCCACTCAGGGGGAGAAAAATACCGTATAAGAACAGCAAATAGTTTTTGCTTCATTTTGTTAGACGCATCCACACTAAGCATAATAAAGGAACACTTGTCCAACTCAAGCTGCACTTCTTCAATTGATAAAGGGGCTAAGATGTTGCAAACGATTGCCTCAGATTTTGTACGAGCAGATGAAAACGTAGGTTGGTAAAGTTTCCTAATTAATTGAGATGTACAGTCACTAGACCGGAAACCAGGTCCGTGCTGCACTGAGTGATAAGCAAACACTCCCCCACTGGCAAAAACTTTTTCAGCTTCTGTTCTTGCCTCAGAAAAAAATCCTGAAACACTTGGTGTTAAACACTTACTTTTATCAGCGTCTCTGTGATGTGGGAGGAGGGGGTGTGGGCTGCAGGCTCCGGAAGGGGGCTCAGGGCTGAGGTAGGGGGTTGGGGTGCGGGAGGAGGTGCAGAGTGCAGGCTCTGGACGGGAGTTTGGGTGCAGGAGGGGGCCCAGGGCTGGGGGAAGGGGTTGGGGTGCAGGAGGGGTTTCAACCTGGGGCAGGGGGTGTGAGCAGACATGCCAAACCTGCAGAAAAAAACACAGAAATTGGGCTTGTTTTTGGCTTAATTGGCTTGTGAGATGCTTGTTGGCTAGTTTTTGGCTGCTAGCTTGTTGCTTGTTTTGCTTGTAGCTTGTTGCTTCTTTTTTTGATTGGCTCCCGGCAAGCAGGGGCAAAGGGGGGAGAGAGTCAGGGGTGCACAGCGGGCCCACCACAGACTGCACACCGGGGGGATTTAGTCACATAGAGTGTTGGGGTTCTTAGGGATTGGCTTTTTTTGGCCTTGTTTTGAAATGGGATTAGCTTGATTTTTGGCTTATTGTGAAAGTCGGGGCGCTTATTTACTGCGTGAAAGTTGGCAACTGTGGGTGTGGGGTCTGGGAGGGAATTTGGGTGCAGGAGGGGGTTCCCACCTGGGGAGGCAGGTTGGGGTGCAGGCTCTGGCCGGGTGGCGCTTACCTCAGGCGGCTCCCAGTCAGCAGGGCTAAGGGAGGCTCTCTGCCTGCCTTGGCTCTGCGCTGCTCCTGGAAGTGGCCGTCATGTCTGGCACCTAGGTGGAGGCGCGGCCAGGCAGCTCTGTGCAGTGCGCGCTGCCTGCGCCCACAGGCACCGTCCCTGCAGCTCCCATTGGCCACAGTTCCTGGCCAGTGGGAGCTGCGGAAGCGGTGCTCAGGGTGGGGGCAGCGCGCAGAGCTTCCCTGATTGCACCTGCACCTAGAGGCCACAGGGACATGCCGGTTGCTTCTGGGGGCTGCACGGAGCCAGGGCAGGCAGGGAGCCTGCCTTAGTCCTGCTGCACCGCTGACCGGACTTTTAACAGCCCAGTCAGCGGTGCTGACGAGCCACCACGGTCCCTTTTCGACTGTGTGCTCCGGTTGAAAATCGGAAGCCTGGCAACCCTACCAGGGGGACAGCTCTGAAGGCAGCGCTGCCTGCACAAATCGGGGACAAATGTCCAGTTTTAGTGAAAAAGGAGGGACGGCTAGAACAGAGCTGAAAAAGGGGACCGTCCCGACCAAAACGGGTCATATGGTCACCCTTGTCAGGCTAAATACATTGAAGATGAGGTGTTCAGACTCTAAGTAATGGGAGCATATATGCACTCTAGATTTATTTTACAAAAGGGAAATTTAGGCATAGAGAGGTTAAGGTCAGAAGTGTCCAAAAAAAAGTTGGGTTTCCTCCTTGAGATGCCTAGTGCTTGATTTTACTTCCTATCTTAAAGTGTTATACCACCACCTATCACTGTAGTGTCTGAATACCTTCCAATAAAATTGAGAACAATAGCGAAGACTCTAGTAGATTTCATGGAGTGTCTGGCACTTCTTCCTTTATGGGGTTAGCACTCTGCATGGGGTAAGATGTTGGTTGCTTGGGGATTTTGGGGAATTGGTAGGGGTTAGAGAATAAAAGGGGTGTTTATGTTGTGAGTATTATGGTGGAAAGACTGTCTTAAAGGCCCTCTTACAGAGAGGTTTTAAAGTACAGAGCATTTTAGCACTTTAAATGTTGAAAGCACAGCACCCATTGACTTCAGTTGCAGCTGAGAGTGCTCAGCACTTCTGCAAATCAGGCCCCATATGTCTCAAGTTGGGCACCCAGGAAATGAGGAACACACAATTAGTGACCACCTGTGAAAAGTTTGGTTTGTTTGTGATTTGTCCAGCATCACGTAGGAACTCACTGGCGGAGGTTAGGCTGGTTCTTATGCTGTCACTTGGAAAGCATAGAGGCCATCAAATGTGTTATGCATGTCTGTGATGTTCTGTCCTGTGCCAAATCTGGCACATTATGAGGTAGGATCGGGTAGGAAGGACAAGTATCTCATGCCACCTAACCATCATGTTTTAGCTCTTCCAGGGGGTCTTTTCCATCCTACTCTCATTCGGTCAAAGTCAATGGCAAAGGCAGGGGAAAATCCAGTTTCCTGGGGCAGCATTCAACTGACTTAACCATGAGACCTTCCTTTCTCTTCCTGCCATGTGCTGCTTCATTCACTACACACCTCCCAACTTCTGCAACAAATGAGGTAGGGGTCCTAAAGACAATAGCCTCATTCACTACACATCCCTCATTCCCAGAGCACTCTCTCCTGCATGCTGAAAGAGTCCAATTATACTTCTCGGAGTCCCTCAATAACCCCTACGTATCCTTTCTAAGGTCATAATCAAAATGCCAATTCCATTTCCTCATTTAATATGTTGATTTGAGAAAAATACATCTGATAACTTGACCACTGGAAGCACTATGATACGACCATCAAATATATGCAGCAGCTGACAACTTTCTACACAGAGTTATACACCTTTTATTTTTTAACAAATGCATTTTTTTTTTAAATTACGGTTAATAGAAATTTGTGGTCCAATCAGAGTATGCTACAGACACAAGCTGAAAGTTTCATAGAACTGCCAGAGTCTTAACATCGTTAATGACATGGGTAACAAACAGGAAATAGGATCCTGTAATTTAATTTTGAACAGTGATTTATTTCTGATAAGATTGACTTCTAACTTTTCTGTCTCTTACACCAGTTTAACGCCATTGGGCCAGAGTCACAGCTAGTGTAAAAGTCAATGGAGCTATGCAGATTTAGCGCGATGAAGAGCTGGCCCACTGAATTTCTCTCAATAACTCTTCATTTACACTAGTGTCACTGAGATCAGCATCAAGACCAAGGCATTTTCCCCACAGGTGTTATTCCTATTTTCATTAGACTCCTACTGATTTCGGAAGTCATCTGTGAGCTTCCCCCTTTGTGCCAGAACAAGTTCAAAACAGTGAAATGAGTAAATTAACCTTCAGGAGGAACTGCACCCCAGAGGACACAGCTGGGCTTGGTGAGCTTCCTTTGCAATTTTCTTCTCCTCAGGGTTGGGAACTCAGAGCTTGCCCCTGCAATTCACAATGAAAGACAGAAATAAGAATGACTTACCAGATAATGACAGACCAATATGTACAGTAATTAGCTTTTCTGTTCCACTCTTTAGTGGAGATTGACATCAAGGGTAGATCAAGAGAGTGGAAACAGTTGGATCACTGTACGCATTTAAACATTAACCCACTAATTCCATTTCCCTGTGTAAAATATTGTACAGTCTGATTGTCAATGCAAAGACCATATTTAAAAACCAATTCATTGTGTATTCTAATGAGTTTATTTAGTACAAGCATTTCAATTTTAAAAAAGTATAGTCAGAAGCTGTTTACCCAAAGTACCTGATTAGCGATAATTTTTGTCTATCTGAAGAAAGGTCATGTCTCCCATTGTGTGTCAAAAACATTGATGTCCCTCCTTCTGCCAAATGTTATATTCCTGTCCCCCATCTGTGCACAGAAAAACAATATTTGACTATAGTTGGATTTATTGCTTGTACAAGTAAAGAGGCAAGGCCAGTGAACAGTTTTCTCTCTATGTATCAATAAATAGAGTTAAAGGCTTTGAAATAAGGTGTAATGGGCATGGGCCATGTATTTCATGTCCCGTATTTTAATGCTAAATTTTCTAAGTTGGGTGTAATGAGTGCAGCTGGAAAAGCATACCTTTGTGCCCACAAAATGATTGTGTGCGCAGTTCGTTTTGTGTGCAGAAATGACCATGTGGTGCACAAAGATGAACAGGTTTTGGGGGTGGAACAGGTATGCTTGCATCACATCTATGAGAGGGGCGAGCTCAACTTTGGCAATGGGAATTTTAGGGCCTGATTTTCAAAATGTAGAAACCATGCATGATTGTGCCTGAAGCTACTGCACCCTTAAAGGAGGTAATTGCATGTACACTTGTCTAGCTAAGTTCCTAATTAGACTTTTTCACATGCATTTGTCTGATTTGCACCTTGCATATGCAGTCTGGGTAAATTGTAAAGCTTCGTCTTTGAAAATTTGGCCTGTCGTGTCTAATTTGGCCTCTCGTGTCGGATCATGCATGTTGTGTCTCACTATGCTGTGCCTGACTTGGCACTTCCGTTATAGAAATCCTGGGATTGTGTCAGGCTCAGGCCTAAAAATCACCACTTCTGTTAGAACCAAAGGCACCATGGCTAATTTCAAAAGGTACGTCTAGAAACAAGTCATCACATCCACTGCAACTCTCAAAGCCCTCTTAGGCTGAAGCCTAAGAAAGCTCCCCATCCCTGCCCCTCACTCTAGGAACATGTCATACTCACAACAGGGAAAACTACCATAAGAAGCATTCCATTAGTTGCCAAGTTCTCTGACTCACCTTTTCCAGAGTGAGGGTGAGTCATTCAGTAATCAGCACTATCAATAAGAGAACAAGTTCCCTCTGTCTAACCCTTTAAAGACCCAATAACTAACAGGAACAGTCCCTTCAGTAGGAAGATAGAAGCAGGAGAAACCTCCATATTTCCCAGGACTTAGTGTTTCACGGGTCCATGTTGTTTACTACCAGTCTCCAGTCCTGCTGTCTGAGTCTCCAAAATCACTATCACTTGGTAAGAAGACAAACTTCTTCAAACAAGCAGTTAAGTAAGAGGAGTGTGCTTCCTTACCTGTAGGGATTTTTTTCTGGTTGGTCCTGGGAGTAGAATAATGAAAATACTCAGAAAAAAGACTAGATCAGCAGTGACTTCTCCAGATATTGCTCCTAGGTATAATAAATTCTTAGTTTTATAAAACCTAAATTATGGGCCAAATTTGACCTGAGATTCTCCTTTTAAATTAATTACATACTGCCTGCAGTACCTCTCTGGGAGCTCCTACCTTTCACTTACTGATCTGCTGTGCATGCAGTATTTCCAGAAATAACAGTAGGCACAGTGAGGGGACTTTGCATCACTGTTGTGGGTATGCAGTGAGATGGAGAATCTTACTCGTGGCTGCTCTTACATTGCAAGCTACCCAGCCTTTTACCCATTTTAATATTGCACCTTTGAATTCATGAAAGGAAAATATGTATGTACTCGACTGTATGCCTGGACCTTTTACTTTATTACTGGGAGCTGTAGCCAGAACTGAGGGCTGACACACTGCTGAATTAAAGCTGAATTGATATCATACCATACCATATACTGTAATTATATCTGTACATCAAAAATAAGATGTATGAAAGGAAGCTATGGGCTAGACTCTGACTTTGAGAGCCAGTGGTACTCTACAGAGGAGCAGTGCTTGCATGGGAATCAGCATTCTGCCTGCAGAGGACAGAGGTATGCAGAATGCCTCCAAGGTGCTGGAGGAACAAACTCAGAAGCAATAATTATTGCATGCTGCAAAAGGCCACAGAATGAATTCACTCTAACACTGGTCTCCTGACACTAGCAGATGCACAGGGATGATGGGACAATGACCATACTCACAACCTGCTCAGTGTCTTTGCCCACAGTAGCCTCTTTTCTGCTCAGAGCATAAACACCATCATCCTGGCAGCCAGGTCCACTTTGACTTTACCTGTGTGATGTTTTGTAGAGTCTGCTGTCATTATGTGGGTATGGCCTATAGGCAGTGATAGTATGTCTGGGTTTAGGACTCTGAAGGGAGAAGCAGGACTGTTCTGGTGACTCATGGTGGTTTACGCTGAGAGGCTGACTAACCAGGGCTCAGTATCTCCAAGCCCAGAGTATATAAGGGTTTGTCTCTGAGTGGTGAGAGGGAACTCGGGCAGGGACAGAAGGATGTTGTATGGGGAAACCCTAGGAACAAGTCAAGAGCATAAGAAAGCTTAAACCAAGTTTGTATTGTTGCTTGGTGTAGTTTGGATACTAACCCTGGGAGTGTTGTGTTGAGAGTCGGGGGAGGGAGCTCTTCTCATTCACAGGATTCTGTGGGAAATCTCTCCAATCCTAATTAATCTGAAGCTGCAAAACGCAAAACAATATTTTTTTCTGCTAATCTTTAACCATCACTAATGAAAATAGCAGCCCAGACATTGCAGAAGTAATGTTAGATATCACTTGTCTGTTGTCAGGTCTTTTTTCGAATGTGCGCACACAGTAGAGTAGGTTATGAAACAAAGATTTATTTTTCTTCCTTAGTCTGTTTTCTTTCCATGAGTGTTAGACCTATGAAATCAATAACAGATTAAATTGTGAAGTAAGAGGAATGTAAACCTATCTGAGTAGTTAACAATTAACAGTTCGAGACTGAGAGCAGGATTTTGTTCATTTCAGAAATCACCTGGAGCCATTTGATTTGCACTAATACATACAGAAAGTTGGAATGTATGACCGTGTTATCCTTGTGCTTATCAGTTCATGCATGAACATTCACATTTATAGCAAATCCAGTTATGTCTGGACTTCTTTCTCATTTGCTTTATGCAAGTATGCTATTCAGTCATAGAGTACAGGCCTTCTAATTAAGTCTCAAGGTCAGGAAAAGCTGGGAAAAAATGACCAGACTCCTAACTAAAGGCCTTTGGAGTCAGTAATTGTTTAGAGTAATGTTTTTCTCAGCGATCCATAGACGGACGCTGGTCCCTGAGATCTTCCTGACACCATTAGGAAGGCAGCAAGCCGGACCCTGGTAATCAAAAAGGTTGAGAAACACTGGTTTAGAGGAACTACTCCAATGTACTTTCCAAAAAGTGACAGAGCTGGTACTAAGAGAACAAATTTCCTGGACTCTCTCCAATTTATCTTTCCTAAACTGTAATGCCCAGAATTGGACACTGTACTCCAGCTGAGGCCTCACCAGTGCTGAGTAGAGTGGGACAGTTACCTCCCATGTCTTACCTTCGACTCTCCTGATAATATGCCCAAGAATGATATTAGCCTGTTTTGCAGCTGCATCGCACTGTTGACTCATATTCAATTTGTGATCACCTATAATCCCCAGATCCTTTTCAGCAGTACTACTAGCCAGTTATTTCCCATTTTGTAGTTGTGCATTTGATTTTTACTTCTTAAGTGCAGTACTTTGCACTTGTCTTTATTGGCTTTCATCTTGTTGATTTCAGCCCAATTTTACAATTTGTCATGATCATTTTGAATTCTAATCCTTAACTTAAGTTTTATCGACTATCATAAGTCGCTTTAATAACATTGCTGCATCCACAGTCATTGATCTTGCATTGACAGAGAGAGCATCGCATCGTCGGTAGCTATCCTATTGTGCAACTCACCACCCTCTGCCACTGCATTGAGAGCTTTGGGAATGGATCAAAGTGCATCATGGTGACGTGCTTGCTGTCCTGTGATGCAGTTCTTTCTGTTCCATCATTCCACGAGCTTTCTACTACCTACTTCATTTTGCGCTGTTTTTCAACAGCCCTTGTAAACTGTGCACCTGCCATCTCTGTCTCACAGCGTGGATCCTGAGCTACTGACCATTGTGGTGATCAACGTCATGAACACAACATGGCTGGTCCTGCAGTATTTCATGAGCTGCGAAACAGAGAGTGAATCAGTGATGGCTGCCCTGCTGTCTGCCATGGAAACAAATAATTCAAGCTTGCTGCTGACGTTCACGGAACAGCTTGCCATGGTGGACTGTTGGTACTGAGCTTGGGAAAGAAGCACTGAGTGGTGGGATTGGATCATGATTCAGGTATGGGATGATGAGCAGTGGCTGCAGAACTTTCAGATGTGCAAAGCCACCTTCCTGGAACTGTGTGCAGAGCTCTCCCCAACACTGTGGCCAAGGACACCAGAATGAGAGCTGCCCTCACTGTGGAAAAGTGAGAGGCGATCTCTGTGTGGAACCTGGCAACTCCTGACTGCTACCAGTCAGTTGCAAATCAGTTTGGAGTTGGAAAGTCCACCATGGGGGTTGCAGTGATGCAAATGTGCAGGGCCATTAATCACCTCCTGCTATGAAGGACTGTAACTCTAGTAATGCACAGGAAATAATTGATGACTTTGAGGCAATGGGATTCCCTAACTGCAGCTGGGTGATAGAGGGAACGCATATCCCTATTTTGGCCCCCGACCACCTTACAATGGAGTACATCAATCAAAAGGGCTACTGCTCTAGTGGATCACCAGGCACGTTTTGCTAACATCGGTGCAGGGTGGTCAGGGAAGGTGCGTGACCTATTTCGGACCACTGGACTATATAGAAAGCTGCACACTGGGACTTTCTTTCCAGACCAGAAGATTCCAGGGGGGATATGCAAGTGCCCATAGTGATCCTTGGAGACCCCATATATCCTTAGCTACCCTGGCTCATGAAGCGTTGCACTGGGAACCTAGACCGTAGCAAGGAGCACTTCAACTACAGGCTCAGCAGGTGCCAAAATGATCATTGAACGTGCCTTTGGCTGATTAAAAGGATGCTGGCACTGTCTTTTTGGCCTGTTAGACCTCAATGAGGAAAATATTCTGATGGTCATTGCGGCCTGCTATACGCTCCATAATATTTTCAAATTGAAGGAGGAAAAGTTTCCCCAGGAGTGGGATGCTGAGGCTGATCAGCTGGCTGCTGATTTTCAGCAGCAGGTACAAGGGCAATTAGAAGGGCGCAGAGGGAGGCTATTCGAATCAGGAGACTTAGAAGGAGCATTTTGACAGTGATTCCTAGTAATGTGTCTTTATGTGATGCGTTCAGCTAGGCAATGTTTACTTGCCACCATGAATTACCTGATGTGCTTGCTTCTTGAGCATTAATTGCAAGGAGCAAATAGTCCTATCTGTAGCCAATGTGTTTCAATGTTAGGACTGAGCAATGTATGTATGTATTTCACAAATAAAGACTCATTTAATTTCAAAGACTCAAGTTTAATAACAGGATCAAACCCAAACTTTTGGTCAAACAGGAGACATGACAAAGAAGAACTGTCTCGTGGTTAGGGCTCTCACAGCTGGGTGTAACTCCAGCTTTCATTGGGAAACCAGTTCCCAGGTTTGGAGTGCACGTAGTGTGAGGGACCCTGAACACACAATTAATGCGGTGGGGGTGTTTGGGGAGGGCAGGGTCTGGAGTTCTGTAGTGGCTGGAAGGGGAGTTGGGTACAGATTTGCTGGGATTACAGGCCAATGAGGGACTTCAACATCTCTGGTCCTCAAGGAGCTTTATCATCCGCTCCTGCCCCTATGTCCTTTCTTGGCTATACAGCTGCAGTCTTCATTTATTGTCTCCTGCCATGCTCTTGTTTTGCTCTCTGCTGCATCTGTTGACTGCAGCACCTCGCAAAACAGACCCTCCTTCCTCCTCCTGGGTCGTCACCTTATCTGATGTAGGCACTCTGCCGGTGTGGAGGAGTGTGTTCTCAAGGGCACATCTGCAGAAGGCAAAGAAACAATGAACAGAGAAAGTATTGTGAGGGCGCTCACAGCCGAGAATCACAAAAGTTACGCACACCTTTTTCTCACTGCCCTTTGGCTAGCACACAGGTCACCATGAGTTCCAATTATGGTGAGTTCATAGGGAATGGGGGGTGGACAAGGGGGAAAGGGCAGGAGGGGACAAAGGGTGGGTTGCAAAGCCGGTTACTATAAGCAGCTAGGTAGCCTATTCTGAATATTGGTATCCTTTCCCACAGGCTAGGGTAATTGAACCTGATATCTCACTCCTAAGGGTAATGCAGGATGCAAGGGTGCATCTCCTGCATATGTGTGGCTTCAGACCAGCTCTGTATGCCACTCACTTGTGTGCCGCTCTACTCTCTGCAGAAATAATTGCCGGGTGGTGCGGCAAAGATTTCTACAGTGGGGAGAGAAACAAGATAGCTCTCCCAAGGAACCTTTGGCAGAATACCTACAGGAAAGTTTCCTAGAGATCACTATGGAGAATTCCAGAGACAGGTCCCTCACACATCTCCTTGTACATTAACAAACTTTTCCGCTGTGGCCCCACTACATAGATGAACAGACTATGTTGTTAATTTCTTCCAGTACCTTTCCAGGTATCAAAATTAGGCTGACTGGTCTGTAATTCCCTCGGTACTCTTTGTTCACTTTATGAAAGATATGTACTGTATTTACCCTTCTCCAGACTTCTGGGGTCTTCAGGAGTTCTCAAAGATAATTGCTAACACTTCTGAGATTGCTTCAGTTAGTTCCTTAAGCACTCTAGAATGAATTTCATCAGGTCTTGCTGACTTGAATATATCTTCCTTTTCTAAATGTTCTTTAATTTGTTCCTTCGCTATTTTGATTTGCATTCCTTCCCCCTTGTTAATATTGGTTCTGCTGAGTATCTGCTCACCATTAATCTTTTTAGTGAACACTGAAGCAAAATAGGCTTTAAACACCTCAGCCTTCTTGATGTCATCAGTTATTAGCGCTCCTTCCCCACTAGGTAGAGGACCTAAACTTTCCTTCATATTTCTCTTACGCCTAATGTATTTAAAGAACCTCTTCTTATTTTCTTTTATGTCCCTTGCTAGGTGTAACTCATTTTGTGCCTTAGCCTTTTTGATTTTTATCCCTGCATGCTTGTGATATTCTTTTGTACTCCTTCTTAGCAATATGTCCAGGTTTCCACTTTTTGTAGAATCCCTTTTGTATCCTGGGGTTCAACCCAGTCCTATGGCCTCTAGGTGTGGAGCCCTGATTTCCTAAAGGCATTCTCTCCCTTTGCCTCCCAAACAGCGATCTTAGTCTTGAGCACCTGATCATGAGGTGGGGAAAGCTGAGCTTGATTTAACCCCTTGTTTACTGAAGACCAGGTAATGCCCTTGAATTCCGTCACAGATGGTTTTTTTGTGATGTGACCTGACCATCACGAACTGGACAGAAAAGTGTCATTATTTGGGGGGTAAACAATCCCAGCAAACTTAATGAACTATGAAATATTTAGGAACATAGACACTGACTCTGTAGATGCTCCAGAGCTGGAGCACCCACTGAAAAAAAATAGTGGGTGCTCAGCACCCACCAACCACCCGCTGATCAGCTGTTTGGCAGGCCCCACCGAACAGCTCCTTCCCCTCCCCTCCAGCGCCTCCTGCCTGCCGCCTATCAGCTAGAGGAAGGAGGGAGGAGCAGGGTTGAGAAGAGGCGGAGTTAGGATGGGGTGTGCTTGGGGGAGGGGGCAGAGCAGGGGCGGAAAGAGGTGGGTCAGAGCCTTGGGGGAGGGGGAGGGGTGAGGCAGGAAGAGGCGGAGCGAGGGTGGGGCCTTGGGGGAAGGGGCAGAGTGGGGGTGGGCATGGAGCACCTCCAGGGAAAGCAGAAAGTTGGTGCCTCTGTTTATGAATATAGGTGTGGGCTCATCCTGTGTGTGTGTGTGTGTTTGTAGGACAGAAGCTGGAAGGGGAGAGGAAATAGGGAGAGGAAATATTTGTTACTCCAGAATGCCCCCAAAGCCCAAAAGTGTAGTGTCCTGCCAATCATTTGCAAAACTCGAAAGAGAGTTGAATAATAACAAGAATGAAGCAAAGCTGGCCTCAGCTGTAGCCTATGTCTAGCCACACACCATGTCATGGCAAAACAAACTGGCAGTTGACATTTTAGTTGTGCTCACCCACAGCATTTTCAGAAAGCAAAACATTTTTTCTCATTGGTTTTTGTTAATGTTCTGTTCAGAGGAACTACAAATGAACCATAGGAACAGACAGAACTGAACAAAACAAACTGAAATTGGTACGAACATGCCCATGGCTGAGGGCAATGTGCATCTGAGGGAGGAGATGTGAGGCTGAATTCTGCAATTTATCAACCAAGACAGTGGTTTCCAACCTTTTTACGCCCAAGAACACTTTTTGAATTTAAGGGCAACCCAGGATCTACCTCACCCCTTCCCCGAGGTCCCGCCCCTTCCCCGAAGCCCCGCCCCACTCATTCCATTTCCCCACTTTCTCTGTTGCTCGCTGCACCACCAGAGATTGCAATCGACTGGGAGAGTCTCTAGGATCGACCAGTCGATCGCAATCGACCGGTTGGTGACCACTGAACTAAGAAAACTCGTATCACAAGTTTCATCGCTGCTGTATCCACCTTCCACAGCAGGCACGCTGCTTTATGTTAGTTGACACCAACTTCCCCTCTGTGGTTTCACTTGCATTGTTGGACCCTAGGGCAGGGGTGGGCAAACTACGGCCCGGGGGCAACATCCGGCCCACAGGACCATCCTGCCCGGCCCCCAAGCTCCTGGCCCGGGAGGCTAGCCCCCAGCCCCTCCCCTGCTGCCTCCCCTCCCCCGCAGCCTCAGCTTGCTCACTCTGCCGCCGGCGCAATGCTCTGGGCGGCGGGGCTGTGAGCTCCTGTGGCAGCGCAGCTGCAGAGCCCGGCCTGACCCGGTGCTCTGAGCTGCGTGGTGGCAGCGGTGGCAGCGTGGCCCAGCTCCAGCCGGGTGGTGCGGCTGTAGCGCCGCCAGCCACCGGTGCTCCAGGCAGCGCTGTAAGCGGGCAGGGAGCAGGGGGGGGTTGGATAGAGGGCAGAGGAGTTCGGAGTCGTGGTCAGGTGGAGAGGGTGTGGATGGTGGTCGGGGCGGAAACAGGGGGTTGAATGGGGGCAGGTGTCCCGGGTGGGGGGCAGTCAGGAAGGAGCGGGGGTTGGATGGGGCAGCAGGGGGCAGTCGGGGTCAGAGGTTCAGGGGGCAGTCAGGGGACAGGGGTGGTTGGATGGGGCAGGGGTCCCCAGGGGGCAGTCAGGAATGAGAGGAGGGGTTGGATGGGGCGGCGGAGGTCCGGGGGGCGGTCAGGGGACAGGGAGGGGTGTGTGTGGATGGGGCAAGGGTCCCGGGGTGGGGGGCCGTCAGGGAACGGGGGGGGGGTTCGATGGGGCAGGAGTCGGGGGGGGGGGGCAGATAGGAGGGGGGGCCACAACCCCCTTCCCTAACCGGCCCTCCATACAATTTACAAAACCCAACGCGGCCCTCAGGCCAAAAAGTTTGCCCGCCCCTGCCCTAGGGCATTGTTCGCTTGTCCAGAAGTTCCAGCATTTCTTAATTCAGGTACCAGCCCCACACTAGTAGTTTGGGTGTAAAGTGTGTGGAGATTTCTGTGCCATTTCCTCATTGTCTCTCACTCTTGGGGCCAAATTGCACTCCCATGCACTGCTTTGACAGTAGCAGCTGTGCCTTCCCCCCACTCATATACAAATGAGATGTTAAAATCAGAGCAAAATAAACGTACTTTCGCAAATCTATGTCATTCACAGCTGTAAGTGTAATGGAATTGCTCTTCCAGGTGATATGGGGCAACTACCGCACTGTCAGAGATTGTACAGTGCAACGGCACACAGACTTCACTGAGCCGCCTGTCAGCTGCAACACAGCACCGAGGAGTGCTTTCAAAAGTGCCCTCTGACAACCACATAGAGCCTGATCCAAAGCCCACTGAAGTCAAACAGGCCCTATGTAGAGCTATAATGAGTTATGATGCCCCACTTAGGATGCTGAATTAAACCTGCCTGCAGGTGCGCACACACCCCTGAAGGCAGAATCTGGCCCAGTTTGTTGTTCACAGAGGAAACTTTGGAGGTTCTGTTGTGTATTGGGGTCAATTTTGTTTTGTTTTCCACTTCCCTCTTGCTTCCCCCAATCTGTCTCCTTCTGAGGAATTTTCAGACTCTTCCCTTGTTTCCTATCCGGTTTGGGCCCATATTTACTCTATATGTGGGGGTGTGTATCTATAACACACATTCCCAAGTTACTCTGCAGCAGCTTCACTGATGCAATATTCTTGGACCTTTTCCCTCATCCATCAAAATAAACAAATAAATAAAAACACAAAAGACTATGTTAAAATGCTGTTAGCGGATTAGTGATCTGACATAAAGCCATAAAATCAAGGGTGTTCAGAGAAAAGTTTGGCCCAAAGTATCATCCTTGAATTACCCCTCTTCTAGGCAGCTCTGTTGACTTCAGTGTGGTTGTGCCAGGCTTATGCCAGGACATAAAGGAATAAATTATCTTTAAAACTGCCATATTTTCCCTTGCTTATTGCAGGAGTCTTAGAACTCTATTTCTGCAGTACCTACATTGAATGGTTTAAGGACAGAATTTTAGCCCTAAGTCTGATGTTTTTCTCCCTTGTATTTGTACATTGACATTTCAATTACCTTTTCTTTTTAATTTTTTTTTTTTGTGGTTGAATTATTGCAAGAGTGACCTGATGGAAACCAGTAGAATGGAACAAGGAAAAAAGTCTGGCAGGCACGGTTCATGGAAAATAAATCTGACCTCTTCTTTACTGGGGCCAAAGTTAATGGTTATAGAGATTCTTTATTCCTATAACATGTTCTCCTTCTCTGAAGAAAGTGGGTAATTGTTTTGTTAAATTAAAACTTAATGTGAAATAACCAGACTCTTTACTCCTGACAGGAGAAATCTCTTCCATTATTTCCTCCTGGACAGGAGAACATCTACCATCTTATGCAACAGCTCTGAGCGTTGTTGGCATTGCATCTTCCTGCCACAGAATAAAGTATGGCTGAACCGGGGGCTTCTGCTCACAGGACAGCTGTTGGTGATATTTGGTTTAAAAAAAAAATTATTGGAGAAAGTAATTAACCCCACAGCAGCAGTGTCAGTGCACCACTCCCCCTTCACCCCAACGCACACATACACGTACACACACGCACACACGCAGCAGTCTGCCATACGTCATGAGAAAACCTTTCTGGACACAAGGCCTGGACCTGTCCCACAGCATTTCACCCCCTCGGCCCTCCAATCAGTGTTGTTGGAATAACATTACAAAGGACTAAGATAAGCCTAAGTGCATCTCAGCTGATAACTAAGAACTCGGCTTACTATTTAATCACCTCAGCATCCTCTGTTAGCTCTCACTTTTCAACCCTGCTTGATGTGAAAGGAAGGGACTGCACTTGCTGGGAGAGGGTTCCTTTATGGGAAGCATGGGCCTCACATTAGCATGGTGACTTCTGTCTTCCAGTGCTGAGTGGTGAGTAGCCAGAAAGAACTGGGTCTATATTAAGTCTAGAACTGGGTCTATATTAAGTCTTCAGTACAGGTCTTATTCTCTCTCTAATTCTGTTCCTTACTCCTTATAGCCTGGATATGTTGTTAAACTAGTGACTGGTGAGTGTGATAAGCAATGGAACATTAACTGCTAGAGAGAGAACCTGGAGTAAAGGAAGGACTTTATATTGTCTATGTGATATTCCAGAATGGCAGCTCTGACAGTGAATGGGTGTAGACCAACCTTCATTTCAAAGGCCAGAAAGAACTATTATGCTTTTCTAGTCTGTCTTGCATAACACAGGCCAAGGCATTTTACACAGTAATTCCCACATTAAGCCCATAACTTCTGATAGGACTAGTGTATGTATTTTAGAGAGACAACTAATTTTGATCTAAAGGTTCCAGGTGATGGAGAATCTACTGCATACTTTTATACATTGTGCATGTTATCTCCAGTTCTAGTTTCAACTTTCAGTCATTAGATATTGTTTATGCCTTTGGCTGATGGATTAAAGATCTCTTTGTTATCAGATGTATTCTCCCTTTGTAGAGGTGTATAGATCATGATATGGTCATTTCCTAACTTTTTGAAGTAGACGGAGCTCCTTAAGTCTTTCACTGTAAGGAAGGTTTTCCAGACCTCAGGTCATTCTTGTGGCTCTTTTTTGATCACCTTCCAGTTTTTTCAACGTTCTTCTGTAAATGGGTGGCAGTTTCTAGTACCCTGACTAAGAATGATGGGCCTCTTTGTACAGCCATCCTTGCTCGGGTGCTAGAATCCTGCATAAAAATGCGGAGTAACTACTGCTATCTCATGCTGGGAGGTGGATCTTATTAGCTCCAACCAGGATGTGAGAGAAGTTTAAGTATTTCTCTGAGACACAAGCCATGTCTACACTACAAAATTATGTCGACCTAAGTTAGGTCGGCACACAGCTGCCATTGTTGTTAAATTGCTTGTGTGTGTGCATACTTGGCTCCTTGTGTCGGCGGTGTGTGTCCTCTTGCATCAGTGCAGAATGCAGTGCACCATGGGTAGGTATCCCACCGTGCAACTCACCACCTTCAGCACAGGGTCTTTTGGGAAGTTCTTGCAATGCCCGATGGGCCGAAACAAGTCGTGCAGGGGTGACTGGGAGCATGGGGTCAACTTCCCATAATATGGTGTTCTCCATCCCATAATTTTATCTGCAGCCCATAATATTTCACACCTTCTTTTCACAGTCCCACAAACCTGTGCATCCCTCCAGCATGGAGTCTGCACTGCTCTGCACTGTTGTCATGAGCATTGCAAGTATGGGGCACCAGATCCTGCAGTTGTAATGAGGCGCAGTGGCCTCATTCCAATGCAGAGGGGGTTAACTTGCCTTCTTGGGCTCAGCTAACCCTGCCCCGTCTCCCTTGCAGGAAGGGCAGGGGCAGGACAGGAAGTATAACAGCAGGGCCCTGCAGCTCATTTGGGGCTGGACTAGGGAAGGAGCCAGATGTCCTTCCCCAGGAGCAGAACCACCAGCGGATCCCACGACTGGCTGTGGAGGATGACAACTCTCCCAAGCCAGCATGGAGAGAAGGCTAACTGCAGCCTGGGAGACTGGAAACCCGAAGAGGGAGTGCAGAATGGGCCGCCTGGCAAGGAGACTGGGAACCAGGCCACACTGGCTGTGCAGCAGCCAGAAGGATATAGTCCAGGGAAATGAGACATTGGTCCTGTTGTGTTGCCGGGAGGTGAGGAAGAGAACCTGCATTTCCCTGACAACCCCATGACAGGGTCATCTGTTGTTTATAGGGCCCTGGACTGGGACCCAGTGTGGAGCAGCATTGACCTGGGTCCTCCGACCTCAGGGCTGGGTGAGCACTAACCTTTAGGCCAGGAGGCCGGAGCTACAGACTGGCTCAGCCCTCACCCTGAAGGCCGGAGCTATGGACTGTGTACTTGCTCAGCCCTCATCCAGGAGGCCTGGGCTATTTCTTGCTCAGCTGCAAGCCAGAGCGCCTGATAAACTAATCCAGCGTGAGTGCCGATTCCCTGATGCCACTGAAGGGGCTGCCCTCACCCTGAGACACAGTGACCTTACAGCAGTATTTGTGGACCCAGAGGGAACATGACAATTCCTTGGAGGCTAGATTGCTGTGGGACATGGAAAGAAACAAGTCAAGGTTGTTGGTGGTGTTCGTGGAGCAGCTGGATATGGTGGAGTGCCAGTTCTGGGCCTGAGAAACAAGCACTGACTGGTGGGATCACATAGTCATGCAGGTTTGGGATGATGAACAATGGCTGCAGAACTTTCAGATGTGCATGGCCACATTCCTGGATCTGTGTGCTGAGCTCACCCCAGTCCTTCTGTGCAGGGACACCAAAATGAGAGCTGCATTGACAGTTGAGAAGCGAGTGGTGATTGCACTGTGGCAACTTGCAACGCCAGATTGCTACCTGTCAGTCGGGAATCATTTTGGAGTCCGGGAAATCCACCACAGGGGCCGTTGTGATGCAAGTGTGCAGGGCCATTCATTGCCTCCTGCTATGGAGGACCATGACTCTGGGTAATGTGCAGGACATAGTGGATGCTTTTGCAGCGATGGGGTTCCTGAACTATGGTGGGGTAATAGATGGCACGCATATAGCTATTTTAGCACCAGACCATCTTGTCATAGAGTACATCAACGGAAAGGTCTACTTTTCTATGGTTATGCAAGCACTGGCGAATCACTGGGGATGCTTTACCAACATCAGTGTGGGCTCTTCAGGGAAGGTGCATGAGACACACACAGGACTGTTCAGAAAGCTGCAAGCAGGGACTTTCTTTACCGACCAGTGGATTATCATTGGGAAAGTTGAAGTGCCAATAGTGATCCTGGGTCACCCAGCCTACTCCTTGCTCCCATGGCTCATGAAGCCGTACACTGGTCACCTCAAGTACCAAGGAGTGCTTCAACTACAGTCTCAGCAGGTGCACAATGACAGTTGAATGTGCCTCTGGTCATTTTAAGGGTTGCTGGTGTTGTTTGCTTACAAGATTGGAACTCAGTGAGAAAAATATCCCAATGGTTATAGCTGCCCACTGTGTCCTGCATAATATCTGTGAAGCGAAGGGGGAAAAGTTTCCACCAGGTTGGAGGGTGGAGGTGGAGTGGCTGTCTGCTGCATTGGAACAGCCAGATAAGAGGGCTATAAGAAGATCTCAACAAGGAGCATACGGCTCAGGGAGGCTTTGAAAGATCATTTTAATAGTGAGCCACACTTGTGTGTGTTACTATGGTATACTCTACCTGGCCTTTCTCTTTTGTGGCCTGGAATAAATCTTGTAGTGATTGCTGTGTATGTAGGAATATAACATTGTTCATGAAGCTATTAATATTGTTTGTGAATGACGTAATGGGTGCTGTGACACAATGCAGTGACAAGAAATTGATCGCTGTCAGACCTGCTCATCACCAGACAGCATATGTTGAGAACTAATAAAAATGAATTATGTTCCAAAAAATAGAATTTAATTCTCTAACATGAACCAGGCAAATAAAAACATACATTTAGAACTTAATAAAATGTAATAAATTAAGGGAACAGAACTTATGAAGATGAAAATAGTAATTTCCATTTCAGATACATATACACTAACCTGTGAAAGATATGGTTGGTGTATGTGTAGCCATTATTTTCTTTAATATACCCCCAGGTGGAGTGGTATAGGGTAGTGCACCGGCCCCTGATCCATATGGAATGTTGAGGGGAGGGTAGAGAGGTCACAATATAGATTTCTCTGTGGGTTGCAGAGGGAAACAAGCGTGGGATTGTTGAACCTGCAGGACTACCAGAGTCTGCAGCATCTCTGTTTGCTGCCTGAAAATCGCAAGCATCTCTTGTTGCATGTCCCTCTCCTTTTCCTGTGTCTTTTTTCTCTCCACTCTATCCTTGTCCATAGAGCCATCCCTAGGGGGTGCGGGACCTGGGACATAGGCGCCAAGATTCTATCTGCTGGGGGGTACTCCCCCTGGCTCTTCCCAGGCCCCACCCCCACTCCACCCCTTCCCCCAAGGCCCCACTCCTGCCCTGCTTCTTCCCACCCCTCTCCCACCTTTTCCTGCCCCCACCCCCTCTCTTCCCTACCCAGTTCTGCCCCCTCTCCTGAGCGCACTGCGCCCTCTCTCCCCTCCCCTCCTCCCCAGCGCCTCCAGATGCTGTGAAACTGATCCGTGGCAGGCGGTAGGCACTGAGAGGAAAGGGGAGGCACTGATGGGCGGGCAGGAGGCGCTGGGGGGAGGTTGGTAGGGGGGCTCCTCCCCACCCCCCCGCCTGCCGCTCACCTCCCTGTTCGCCTCCTCACCCCGCTTGCCCATCTGTCTTCCACCTCACCTTCCGGCCAGACGCCTGCCTCCTCACGAAGCGCAGGGCCCCCCCAAAGTGTGGAGCGCGGGGTGGTTGCCCCAATTGGCCGCACGCTAGAGCCGACTCTGCTTGTCCATGCTGTCTGCAAGGGTGATCCTCCAGGCCCTGTGATCATTCTCTGATGCAGCACTGGTTTTCAGTCCTTTTCTTTCTCCTCCGTATCTGGCTCAGGCATTCCGCAGGGGAGAGGAGAACCCTGAAGGCCGCAGTGGCAGCAGCAGCAGATACAACACATGGAGGTATCATTGTCGGCGTATTCATGACAGAAATAGAAACTGAAGATGCTGAATTCATTCTTCTTGCTCCCCAAAAGTAGTAAGCACCACATTCTCACCTCTCCTTGGGATTGATACAGCATCGCGCCAGTCACAGCACCAGCCATGATGAGTGTGGCCCTCCAGAAGTTTAGGACATGAGGAGGGAACAGTTCGCTTGCATGATACTAGTTTTATAGGGCAATGGATCTGAATACTGGCACCATTTTCCGCAGGCAGTGGTGATTTTAGCTGATCTCTCTCTCCTGAGGGTAACAGAGGCAGAAAGAGCACAGCTGCTGCTGGCAATTCAATACTGCCCAGGCCCATACGCTGCTAGCGTGTGTATTGCAATGGTGCCTGCTAAAGTAATCGCTGAGGAGCGTGGGAAAGTGTTCTACCGAGGAAGAAGAAATAAAGCAGCTGTCCTCAGAAACCTTCAGCAGAGGATTGCAGAGTATCTCCATGAAAGTTTCCTCGAGATCTCTACGGAGGATTCACAGGACCTCCCGATGCACATAAACAAACTCCTCCTCATGGGTCCCACTGCCTAACTCTGCCTCATTTGGTTGTTCCAATACCTCTTCTAGCCCAATTAAAAATGAGCAAATCAAAAGATGTGTCCTGCTACTTTGGGGGGTACCATCCCTGTAATTTCAAAGTAAACAGCACACTTACCATAGGCTCCTTCCCCTGCATCAGGCTTGCCTGTGCTCAACTGTCAGGACAGGCTGGACTGTGGTGGAGTCAAAAACAGGTCCTGACTTGCTGCACAGCTGGAGCTCCCAGCTGCTCGTCCTCCTCCTTTTCCTCATCCACCACCTCCTTCTTGCCATTCATTGCAGGGGCCTGTGACGCGGGCTTCTCAGAAGTTTTCATGGTGATGTTGGAGCTGGTCGTGGAGTCTCCGCCGAGGATGGCATGCAGCTCTTTGTAAAAGCGGCAAGTCTGTGACTGCGCACCAGATCAATTGCAGCTCCTTGGCTTTCATGTGGCACTGCTGCTCATCCCTGTTGTAGCCCTTCTCCTGCATCCCCTGAGCAGTCTGATTGTAGATGTCCACATATCTATGGCTGGATTAGAGCTGTGCCTGCACAATCTCATCTCCCCACAGGCCCAGGAGATCAATACCTCCCGTGTACTCAAGACAGGTACTCCGCCGGCATGGTCAGCTGTGCAGTTGCACACAACAATGGAGAGCTGCTAGGTGTGTTCACCAGGCAACCAGGACAAGGAATTTCAAAAATTTGCAGGACTTTAGAGGGGTGGGGCAGCTTCTGTTTACCTGAGTCCTGGGCAGTGGAGTTCCCAACAGTGACCAGAGTGCTCAGTGTGGGGAATTGTGGGACAGCTCCGGAAGGCCAGTAACAGTCAACACAAGTAATAGTGTTTACAGTGATGCTGCATCAACCTAATTACATCGACCCTGACTCTACATCACTTGGGCAGGTGGTGTTATTAAGTCAGTGTGGCAGGGTACTTACACTGGCAGGAGCCAAATTTAAGTGAAGACACTTCCACAGGTAGGTTGATGTACACTGCCTTGCATTGACCTAACCATGTAGTGTAGACCAGGCCACAGTGAGAGACTGGGACAGACAGAGCAGGTGCTGCAGGAAAGCCCTACCCAAGTTTGGGGAGAAAGCTCTGCCTGAGCTTTGTTTTATCATTGTTGCTTGAGTTACAAATAAAGGCATGCCCCAGGAAGAAAGCAAGTTTGGACTATATACACTGTGAATGCTCCCGTTGGAGCAGGGTGGGACCTCTGCCTGCGTACACACACATTCTCAGATCTCAGCCTCTTCAGTCATGTGTAGGGGTGAGTTTGATGAAGCAATCACAATGGTAAATCAAAGAAAAACTCCACCAACAGAAAGAAATGCTGGTGAGTAAATTACAGTCTTTATGAACAAAAGTACTATTTGAGGATAAATACAGGTTGTATTGGCAAAGCCAAATGAGATGCCTGGAGTTGTCACACTGGAATGTACAAATAACATGTAATGAACACTTATATAGAAAAAGTGGAAGAACTAAAGGGCAAATATTGTGCATAAAAGTAAGATGGATTTTATAAATGCCTGGCAATGTCAATCTCACATTGAGGGCACTGGCTTATTATTGTCATTCTGGTATAAGGAATAGCCATTTTTGAGCATTGGGCCACAATGCGCAATAATATTCCTGATATCATGAGGCAGGATTTCACTGCATAAGTACAGACAAATGGCCATAAAACCCCCCAAAAGAACAAGATTAGAAAAGCACATGTATTATCTTAATGGAGACTGACTAAAAACCCCTCATGTCTCCCAGTTTATCAATACAGCCCTTCAGGATGTCAGCCGTTTAGAATCTGAACTGTTCTGTTCAGATGAAGCACACGCAGAGTAAGGCACATGATGCTATACCAACTGCAAATCCTTTAGTTCTGTTTTAAACTACGAACCAGCAATGGTAAATGACCCTTATGAAGGAAAACTAATACAGTATGAAAGAGCCATAAGAATGGGGAGTGTTTAATTTCCCAGGGCTTTGATGAGTGAATTTTCCACTCATCACACTGTAGGTCAGGAACCCATGTCCATTCCAAAGTTAACACTATTGTTTTCTGATCTTTGAACCCTAACACCTGTCAGTCCCACATTCCCAGAGAACAGGACGAATGCTGGTATTTCTGTTTAACAAAGAAAACATTTACAGAGTGATCCTTCACTGAAAAACTGCCATCCTCTTGAGCTACCAATGGAATAATTTAAATGTAGCTGAAAGTTGTATGGGAAATATTATAAAGCAGCATTTTATCTGCCTCATCTTGTTCTGTTGCACGGGTATAAATCTGAAAGAACTCCATTGAAATCAGAAGCATTGCTCTGGATTTACATAGGTGCAACTGAAAAGAAAGGTTTCAAGAATGCATCTCTCAAATCGAGTTTCCAAGACATTTTACGTTTCCTTTCAGAATTCTGTGCATCTGTACAGTAAAAGGCTAAAACAAGAGCTGTTTAAGCACAAGGAAATGGCCCAGATCACTCCCTCATGCAGGAAAATCCACAAGAGGAAAATTCCAAATTCAGTTGTTCCCTGAAGTTTGCCCAACCTCCATCCCCTTGGAAGAAGCAGAAGATTTAGCTCCCA
This sequence comes from Platysternon megacephalum, assembly GCA_003942145.1. NCBI lineage: Eukaryota > Metazoa > Chordata > Testudines > Platysternidae > Platysternon > Platysternon megacephalum. The sequence goes on along the minus strand of QXTE01000003.1, from coordinate 5,264,427 downwards.
AATCCCACACATCTGCACAGATGGTGGTAGATCCTCAGGAGGCATAGTGCCATTGCTGTGGAAGCTCTGTGCTGCTGCCCTGTTTCAAAGCGTCTTGCTGTTTTCCCTTGCATTCATGTCAGCACAGCTCCACCAGAGCCTGTGATTGCCCATCATGTCCTCCTTTTCATAATTTCCACAGCACTCAGTGGACTCACTCAGGGGTGCCCTCTGCAGGGCCTGGGAAGGATGGTGTCACAGAGACAGCAGACACCCCCTTCAGTGCAGGAGGAGGAAAATCATTGAGCAGAACTTCTCTGCACTCAGATCAAGGGAGCACAATATAACTCATGTTTTGCCTCTTTATGTGGGATATAGTCTCCCATTGATGTTCAAGGAACTTTTGCCATCAAGCAACTCCCAATAATTTGGAGACATAAGTTTATGGGCAGATAGGGCACTACAGTGACTGTATTTCTTCAATCAGCACCTCTGTATGTGTTGCTACTGTAGCTAGTGCAGTTTTAGTCCTTGAGAGACAGAACGAGGACAGATATCTAAATAGCTGAAATGTTCTTTGAAAATGTTTTAATTCCAGTAAAGGTAACCTGTACGTTGTATGTTTTGGTTTCTGATGGCAGCTGCTTGAGATTTAGATTGTCTGTCTGGGAGCCAGAGTGTAAGACACTCTCACTTGTTTCTTGACTTTTAATAAAATAACCCATTCCTAAGAAAGCCTGAATCTGAGTGAGGAACGTGTCTGTCTAATAATCTGTGCAAGAGAGAGACACACTGAATTTTGAATGGCTGATGAAACACTATTTCAGCTGGATTAACCTGTAACGATTTCTCATGTGCAACTGAAAGAGAAACATAAACAATATGTAGTTTAATATATATTAATGAAGAATTACTAAACCTGGTTTCCCATGAGAATAAGAGCTAAAATTGTTAGTTTAGTAACGGCCACTTGTTTGTTTTGTGCCTATGTGTGCCTGTGTTAGCTTTTGCATAACAGTTGCCATTAGTTTGTATACTTCAAGGTCAGATTGCATTTAGAGAGAAACTTGTCTGGAGGGAATAGACAACCATAAGGGTTCCATAACAGAAACAAAAGCTGGGCAAATAATTGGTAACAAATTATTTATTCTGTGAATTTCCCCTCTTACTGTTTGTAAGTTGTCCATGAATAGATAATTATTTTCACTACCTCATTCAATGTTCAAATTATTGGCTGAACATTTTTTTGTTAGTTCATGGCTATTTTTGTGAGCAGTTCTTTGAGAGTATTTAATACTAAAATCCAAACAAAACAGGTTCAGCAGAAGCAGGAGATATCCAAGCTTCTCCAAACAGCCCTCCTCCCTCCCTCCCTCCCATGCATCTCAACCCTGCCTGTCTTCCAGAGACCGTCTCTTGGAGTGAGAGAGTTCACTTTCCATGTAGTCATTTACAATGAACAGACAGTGGAGAATCAGGCACTTAAGCATGAGCCTAAATCCTGTTGACTTCAGTGAGATTTCAGTGGGATTTAGGCAGATGATTAAAGTTAGGCACATACGTAAGTGCTTTGCTGAATCCTGGCCTGAGTGTTTCTGCAGTGAATAAGTGTGGTGTCCCTTCTACAACCAACCCTTCTACAGCCTCCTGCCTGCTCATTAAACATTACATGGAGCCAGAAGTTATATTGAACCAATTATTTTCTCCAAGTCCACTAGATTTGCAAGAAGACCTTGCAGAAAAATCACACCAGTTTAAACAACAACTTTAAATGTTCCTCTTTGTTGTGGGGCCTGCAGGAGATACCTGAAGTGCATTAATATTTCCCTGTGTGAGGCCCCCTCAATTTTGCAGGTATATGATGCTTTCACAAGGGAGGTAGTAGAAGGGGGGAGGGATAGCTCAGTGGTTTGAGCATTGGCCTGCTAAACCTAGGGTTATGAGTTCACTCCTTGAGAGGGCCATTTAGGCATCTGGGGCAAAAATCTGTCTGGGGATTGGTCCTGCTTTGAGCAGGGGGTTGGACTAGATGACCTCCTGAGGTCCCTTCCAACCCTGATATTCTGTTAAAAAAAAAGATTAGGTACAGATGATAGACAAATTTGATAAGTATTGTAGCTTTTCCCCAGAAAAATAATTCTTCTGAAAAATGCTTATTGTTTGGGGGTTTTTTTCTATGCATTCAAGGACAGTTTGAACCACTTGATGCATATGTGAATGATTTAATGTTTAAAACTCAATCATGTGACTCTGGAGACCTACATGACTCCTTATTACAAGAAAAGATAGGTTTATATGTGGAATACAAAATGACATAGTGAAGCACAAACTGCTGCAGGAAGCTGATTTTTAGGCTTTTGTAGAGCCATTGAAATTAAGAAAATGAAGATTCAGGTTCTAAGTGGCTCAGTGCGCAATAAGTAGTTACTGTTGTAACGATCTTGGGGTTCATTAAATAACCAGCGAATGAGAAAGGAATAAAACTTTAATAAAACAAATTGGAAAGCATCTCTGGTGAACTGCTGCACACAGTCATGCGGTGTTCCCAACCCCTGCCTCCAGGGCACATCTCCAAATTCCTATGTTCATAATACTGTCCCTTATGAGGGAGTGTCTCTCAATTATAATCTTCTCCAAACATATCTATACAACTGTAGCCCCTGGGGCACGATTTCAAAAAGAGAAAAACAGAAATGAAGGAAGCCAAAATAATAAAATAGGAGAAAGACTGTTTGTTCTAGCAGTGATGAAAAAATAATTGCTCTTAATACCCAGGAGTCTTCTAGGTATTCAAAAATTAAAGAAAAGTGTAATATATTTTGTTCTGGCCTGGGGTGAGTCCTCATATATAAGATATGATAACTCACTACCTACATGTACTTGCTTAAACAAACAAACAATCAAAAAAAGATCCAGGGCTGTAAAATCCCCAAAAAGACAAAATGATGTTTCACAAAGACATTTATGTATTGTTAATTGATCTCTACTCTGCATTAAAGGAGATTAATTTCAAAACTACTAAACATAAGCAGCAAAGTCATGATTACATGTATGAAATCACAATTTGCAAGGCATGGATTACCAGGGCCTAATTTTCCAAAGATAAGAACCTAATGTTAGGCCCCTAAATCCATAGTTGGACACCTGTCAGACTTCCAAAAGTGCGGAGCACATGACAGCCTCCATTCAATCAGTGGGACCTGTTGGGTGCTCAGCACTTCTGAAAATCAAGTACCTCAGGGATTCCCAATCTTGGTTTGCGGCTTGTTCACGGTAAGCCCCTGGTGGGCTGCAAGATACTTTGTTTAACTGAGCATCTGCAGGTACGGCCACTCGCAGCTCCCGTGGCTGCGGTTCGCTGTTCCCGGCCAATGGGAGCTGCGGGAAGCGGCGCGGGCTGGGCCACCTCTTCCCGCAGCTCCCATTGGCCGGGAACGGAGAACCACAGCCACTGGGAAGTGCGAGCAGCCGTACCTGCGGATGCTCAGGTAAACAAAGCATCTCGTGTCCCACCAGGGGCTTACCCTGAACAAGCCGCGAACCAAGTTTGGGAACCCCTGAAATACCTGAATATGGTTTTAGGCCCAAAGGTTCGATCGCCAACAACAGGTCCCACTTCTGAAGTGTAAAATGACCACAGACAGTATTCCTAAAGTTGCTATGTCTACACATGTAGCTGAACCCTCACTATAAAGGACCATTATTGGCCATAGTGGGAGAGTACCAATCCACATATGCATGACTGAATAAATTATATTTGGCTAATTAAACATTCTTGAAACTATTAAGCAGCTGTATTTTAATGTTATTTCTAAATTAGAAGTGTTGCCTCAGGCCCTATCTACGCTATAAGTACAACTGTATTTTTATAACTAGGTCATGACACTCCCATTTGACCCAGTTATAACAACCATCGCTGAGTTGTGTTCATACAGCAGCCTTTTCCACAACACAACCATATGCCAATTGTTTATGCATCCACCACTTAGCACACTGCCTAAATGTGTTTGCAGCAGGGCATTGTGGGCAGCTGTTCCATACTGATTCCCCAAAAGGGTAGCATCCAGTCTATATGCTCACTGGGGCAGCACAAATAGTGTGTGGGGCAATGTTGCTTGGGTCATGAGATATTCGACATCACTGAGAGCTGGAAGGAAGGAAGATTGGCCAGGATAGGCACAGTTAGGGGATTCTGCCTACACAGCAAAATAAGTGTTATTACTTTGTTATAGGAAGACAGCCCTGTGGCAGCCAATAGTGCTGGTGAGGTCTACACAAGATTAGCTCTCATAGTTACTAATAGAGAATTAGCCAGGTTCTGTATGGACACAACTCATGTCATTACCTCAGTTAAGTTGTAGTGTAGAGAGGCAACTGATATATATCTAGAAGGGGGAGATGTAAAGATAAGTTCCCTGTTACAAGAATGGAAGATACTATACTTAGGAGATAATGCGATGTTAGCTTGGCAATGACTGTGAGTACCTGTGGTCAGGACCGTCCTTACCCATATGCAAAGTACGCAGTTGCATAGGGCACCAGGAAATTTGGGGCACCACATTTCCTGGTGCGCTGCGCAGCTGCATGCTGCTCCAGCCCCTGCTCTTCCCCAGGGCCCCAGCCCCTGCTCCGCCCCACCCCTTCCCTGCCCCAGCCCCACCTCTTCCTGCCCCTGCCCAGCCCCACTCCCACTCCCCTGAGCTCTGCAGCAGGGCTAGGGCTGCACTCACCGGTGGCGGGAGTGCAGCAACCCAGCCCCAGCCGTGCCGCTGGTGAGTGCTGGTTCTCCCCTGTCCCCCAAGCCAGCACTGCCCCCCTACCTCCGTGGAGGCCTGAGGCCTGCTCCCCGCCCCCACCCCCCCGTGGAGGCCTGGGGCCAGCCCCCCCGCTCCCTCCCCCCCCCACGGAGGCCTGGGGCCCGCTCCTCACCTGCCCCCCCCGCAGAGGCCTGGGGCCCTCCGCCATCTCTGCGCGCGGGTGGGGGGGGGCTGCATAGGGCCCCAGAATAGCTAGGGACGGCCCTGCCTGTGGTTAGCTTCTGAGCATGAATCTAGAGACAGTGAAAAGATTCACCATAGTTCAGCTAATGTCTTGAAAAATATGGATATCAAGTAGCTTTGAGATATCTTGATGGTGCATCATGGCCACTTCTAAATCTAATGATTAGATAGATGTTCAGCATTCAAAAGCAGCCAGTAAGGTAGGGTTTTAGTGGAAGGGCCTCCATTCTTCCTCTGTACTGGGAACAGAATAAGCATATGGGAATTTTTCTTGTGTGTAATGCTGATCCATGAAAGCTGTCTTTAAACTTCACACAGCCTCCTGACAATATCAGATTACCCCATATCTGCCAGGAAAAAGCAGGTCGATATTTCAAAACACGAGCCTTCCTAAAATACTCTGCAAAGGATTTGCATTCCCACCCCAGAAATCTACATCAGCCAATCATGACTGACTGCATAATCCAGTGGAGGCCAGGAAAGCCTGGGTATCCAGAGGTAAGGACAACTCATAACATCCTGAATGAGGTGATGGCTGTTGAAAACCAGCTGAGAATTTGCGTTTTGGTTGGCTGATCAAACCAATATAATGATGATCTAAGTGATAAGCCAGGATGATCTAAGTGATAAGGGAAAGGCAAGCTCTCTGGTTGTTTCACCATTTAATGTACCTGGTTTGAGTTAGGATGGGTGGTTTATTGATTAGAGCATGGGATTTGGAGTCAAGGCTCCTCCATTCTATTCCCAGTTCTGCCACTGACTCACTATGTGATTTGATCAGCTCAATTAAAACTGAGCTGTAGAATTGGTATAATAATACGTATCTCACAGGAATGTTGTGAGACTTAAACTAAAGTTTCTGAAATGTTTTGAAGAAGGTCCTTGGATGAAAGGCACACACACAAACTATTATTAGTACTTCTAAATGGAAAACACAGAAATGAACTGCAGTCATTTTAAGGATTAGAAGCTTTTCTCAAACTATTTCAATGTATATAGTTAATAGTTAGTTAGTTTGCCCTTCTGTCAAACCAATATAACGTCAGAGGGATGGCATTTTTTAACTGTTGTAGACTAGCCAAGGTCACATTCCATTGCAAACCGATTGTCTTCCAATGCATACCATTCCTTGGGATAGATAAATAATGAGTTAATGTTTACAGGCAATACTGTCAACAGAAAATCCCCTAAAAAAATCTCATTTTAGTATTGATTTCACTGTATTTTATCCCATATGAACACTGAGGGAAAGAACAGGCAAATGCGAATTAGACTTTCATTTAGAGGTTTATCAAGCAGGATTACTAATATGGTTACTTTAATATAATTAGTTTAGGTTTTAAAGCAAATATGATTTTCTTCTTATGGAAACTCTGCCAGTTGCACATTAAGAAAGCGACAGGCCATCATAGCAAGCAGAGTTGATTTCACTTACACTGATACTACTTAGACCAAGGCTTAAAAATATGTTTAGTGCACAGGAGCACAAGATCTCTTGAAATTTATGCAAGACTCTGCACCTTGCTGTGATTGATTTTACAAAGAGCTTTAATTAATATCTACGGGCTCTTTCATTTTTGAACCACAGGGCACCAAAATTCAGCAAAGATGGTCCAAGACTGCAGGCATCTTCTAGAACCATATGCCCATCACACCCAGCCCTTCTCTCCTGAGCTGATCTTTAGTGTCTGCTGTAGAGTGTGCTGATCCTGCAACCACTGCTCCAACACTGTATCCATCTAGATCAGTTTACACCTGGGATGAATGTGGCCCTTTGTGTTTTTTAAAGCCTTCTCAATGGAAGATGCTCATTATTGCCCCAATTCAGCAAAGCACTCAAGTATGTGCCTAAGCTCCATTCACTGGACGTAAACCTGTGCTTAAATTTATACATGTGCTTTGCTGAACTGGGGCCACATGTCCCTATTATGTATTCTAAGTAGCATGGTGCATCAAAGGAAACATGAGTTCACTAGGTCAATCACGGTCTTGCGTTCTTCCCCATAATGGAAGAGTCATTTATTTTCATGTTTAAATCTTTTTTGTAGATTAGAAATCTTTCCCTTAGGAAAAAGATACTGCTTTTCAAGTTGGTTTATTGGCTTATTCAAAGAGTGCTCAGAATGTGACTCCAGCCTTGCAGTGATCAGGAAGCAAATGTTCAGGAGTGTATTAAAAATACAAGTTGCAACTTGTGCACTGTTACTGGTGGTATGTGCACAGTAGTTAACCTTTCCATGGCATCACTCCAGGAGGAAATATTTTGTATATCAGCCACCGTTCCATTCTCTGGGAATGTATCAAGTCCAGCACGGCAAGCTTTGAACCATTTATTTGTGTGCTGTACTCTAGGGCTGAATTATAGGTATATTAGTGCAACTGGTAAGAATATTATGGCACACTTCTTTTTTGCCATGTGCCCCAAGTCAACAATGTATTTTAAAATCTCTAAATCCTGGCCTTGAGAGGCACCCGTATAATATAAGCTCGAGCATGGAACCCTATAATAAAATTCACTACTCTGAACATTCTTCTCTTGATTTTTCTTTACCTTTTCCTTCTGCTACTTTATTTTAGTGCCATTCATCTTCTTTCCTCCCCCTTGCTGGCATTCTCTTCCCATTTACTACATCTTTACTCTTCCTATGTATCTCCCCCACTTTTTCTTCTCACCTATATATCTGTCTCCAGACCTACTAACACTTCATTTCCCTCCACCATCTGTTTCTTTCTATTTCTTTTCCTCCCTCCTTCCCTTGGTCACACCAACTCACTTCCTCCCTCCCTTCCCACCTGCATTCATCCAGTCTCCATTTGCAATGTTTGCAGCATCTGGTGCAGTGCACTTGGGATGCAACATACCCTAGTATGCATGGTTGCATGAGAATTCAGAATGAAGGATGCTGCTGAGGGAGAGTGCCAGAGGGCTCCTGAAGAGTACCAGCATGTTGCTCTGGGAAGGATTTCAGGGCACCCTCTGTCATGCGGAACCGTGGAGTCTACCTTGTTAACATACACTTAATCCTCTTGCCATTTCATCATAGTGGAGGGAGTGTAAAAAACCCAATATCCTACTGTGACGTTATGAGTACCGTCACACCTACCCCCTGCTTTTAATTTCAGACAGCTTCAATCACAGGAGGAAGAATGTGTTAATTATGGCACGAACTCTATGATTTATTTAAATGAAAACAATCTTTGGGTCTAAGACAAAGGCAAAAAATGCGCACTCTTTCCAATGACATTATTAGGAAAGCGGTTTTGAAGCCAAGACTGCCTAACAGTGTACAGCAGCTCAGCTGAGACAGGGACAGAATGTAGTGTGGAGTGAGCTGTCTCCCTGATACATATCACACAAGAACCTTCACAGTCGCTGATTACAATGAATACATAGTTGACATTACTGGAGACAGTTCAGTTGAAGACAAAAAGTTACATGAACACAACATTGCCTTTAACAATATGCCTGGTCCTTGAAAATGTAGTAAACTCTTAGCAGAAATAAAACAAACAAACCAACCCTGTGTGTGTATCTGGGAAACTGTGGATCCTCCCTTTCTTTTGCCTGAGCTGGAGGAAGGACTGGGTATATGCTTCTCCTGAGGCTCAAAGCAGTTCAAGGTTTGGAAGAGCGTAAGATGCCTACAAGACCTGTACCTGTGTTTTTGGAAGTAGAATTGCAGAAGTGTAAAGCGTGCTTTTAATTAAGGTAATACATAAAGATGCTGGGCCAACTTCAGCTCTGGTGCCAGTGGACATAGCTTTATTTAATTCTGCCAAGTTATGCCAGGGTTGAATTTGACCTGCAGTGTAAGGGTGGCAGAATTGAGCTCTAGTTAATTAAGGTCAAAATAGTGCTTGATTCCTTACTTGAAACTCCTGCCCCAAGGGCAGCACAATCTGTGTCTGCACTCCTCCTAGTGCAGGGAGTGCTTTGTCCTACCACCTCCAGGAGAGCAACCCGGAGCTCCAGGAAAGGGTGGGAGAGTCAGGAGCAGGAGCCCACTCCCTGTTTGCACCAGCCAGCAGAACCAGCTGCAGAGTGTGGAGCAGACTATATCTGTCTGACGGAGAGTGCAGTGTTCTCGTTTACTTTGTGCACCTGGGACAACCAGGGACCCATTGTGGGCCAGTGCCTTTTAGGTACAATCTGGTCATAACATTTAAATACAGCACATTGTGCTAGAGGTCAGGCTACCTTTAAAAACCATGTACTTAATAAGTGATATGTCACCAGCTACAAGTGTCTGTAGATCAGAGAACATAACATTAGTTGTGCATGTTCCTACAGCTGTTAAAATACTTTAATATAATTTTCCCTTTCCCCTAGTAATCAAATGTCAAAGAAGGCAACCTTCAAGTGTTACAAATATAAGACACTTGTAGCCACTTGCAAACCACCATAATTCCTTGGCTTATTCCATTTATTATTTTATTTAGTCTTGTGCTCTTGTTTAACACACCTACATTTGAGTCAAATCCTGAAGGCCTCCTTACTCTGTGTTTACTCAGTCATTACTCAGGCAAATGTGACCTTGAAGTCTGAGAGTTTTGCTTTGGTAAAGAATGAGTAAAAAGCAAGTAAAGGTTTGCACATTTGGCTCATGGTACCCAAGTGTACTGTGTTGCCGTAAATATGTGGAGCTGGGCAGCAACATCCAAATAGCTGGGACATCCAAGCTCGGATACAGCATGTTGGTAAGATCAATCAGAGTAACATGCGGAATATGTTATTCTGATCAGTACTGACTCACCACGCATATAGAAAGCTGAAGTACTTTGAGTCAGGAGGAGAAATAAGATTTCATGCCATGAAAATTAGAATGGAGTGTGTGTTTTGAGAACACATTGCGCGTGAGTGTTCCGCTTGTCTTACCACTTCCTGAATAGCTTTCTCCAAACCCTTTTGTTTGAAACACAAGAATCCTATGTCTCCTATGTGGATTTTTTTGGTCAGATCTTGAGTCAATTCATTTCCAGGTGAGCATTCAATTTTCTTTTCGGTTGTTTTTGTCTCTTCCTTGTCTTTAAAAAAAAAAAAAAAGGAGAAAATCTTATTAATACAACATCTGAGAAATATCAACAAAAAAATTCTGGAAAGTACTAATACCCTTGTGAACGTGCCAGTAGATAAAGTGCTGCAGCAGTACATATCCTGACCATTATATGCTTAAATACATCATCCGTCTCAGTTCTGTAAACTAAAACAACAATATCAATCTTAGCCTCAAGGCACTAATTCATAAAGCCCCTGTGTGGGAGTACGTGATGACACACATGAGTGTTCCCTTAGAAACAAAAGCAAGCAGGTTTTCTTTTTCCCCTGGCTGGACAATATCCATCCCCAACATGCCTGTGAGCAACACTCACCACCAGATAAATTATGTGATCCTTGTGTTTACTTGGAGGTGACTTGCTCTGTGACAGTTGTTAAGTCTGTATCTGATTTTAAAAGTGGCTTTCACTGGAAGGTAAAAGGTACTAGAGCTACATAACAGACCATGTAGTATTTTGCAGACTGTCGCTCCCACTGATATTCCTGTGGGGTGTGTACTTGGCAGTGAAATAGATAGAAGATAAAAGATAGAAATTATGAAGTGTAAAAAAAGAGTATTTGCTAGGAGGTCATTGGCTAACCTCATGTTCCTACATTATATGCAACTAAGATCTTTTCCAGTTTGACTTAAATTGCAGGAGCTTATTTCAAACCTTCCTCAGATGTCAAGAACTTGATGACGTAGCACAGAGGTGTATATTTGTGATACTAGAAACCTTTGTGAAACACAAACACTCTGATTTAAACTAGAGATGAGTGAACCAATTCAGTTAAAGTAAGAACGTAAACCTTTGTCCATTCCTTCAACAGAAACTTTTAAAAGTTAAATCAGCATTTGATCTAACTTTTCTGAGTTGGTTCCTAAGCAGCTCAGTAAAGGTATGGCACCTACATGCCACCGTGATGGGTGCTTTAAGACCCAAATATGGTAATGAGCACATACAAAAAAAATGTGCACACCCTTTTGCACATATCTAGAAAAGGTGCACATGTGTTCCAATCCATGCAGGAAAATCAGGGTTGCCCATAGGGAGAGCCCTCTCATTTGGGGACTTTCTCCTGTGGGAGAGGCATTGCACGCTTAGCATGTGATTAAGGAATGAAGTTCTCTGCACAGGCACAAAGCATCGCCTGAAAGTAGAATCATTTGCTCTTGTAGCCTGTTGTTCCTCCTGTTTCCCTAGGCAAACCAGTGAAGTGTGAGAGGGAGGAAGAAGGAATCAGACAGTCAAGGAAGAGAGAAGAAAGCAGCCAAGTCCTTTTTGGTTTTTGTTTTCTGGGGACCAAAATGGGTTGAACTGACAGCGAGCCCTCTTGCAGCCCATCACGGTCATCCTTCCAGCCCTCCAGTAGGCTCTAGTCCGTATCTCCTGTGGGAAAGAGGTGCCAATGCCCATACCAGATTACTCAAAACAAAGTATCTTCTGTACTTTCAATCTGATCCAACGCTCCAGTCTAATGGAGCTATGCTGAGTTACACCAGCCAGGATCTAGCCTGCAGTGTAGAGGCAAAGGTTAGCACATTCTTTGGAAATGCATCATGCACCTAATTCCTTGCGTGCCATTTTAGGTGCTCATAGATTATGTTGTTTACTAGAGGTGCAAGGTAGCTCCCACAGTAGTCTCTGGGGGGAAAATGCAAGGCTTTAGGACAGCACTGTGAATATTTAGGCTGGGATTTTCAAAGGAGACTAAGGGAGCAAAGCACTCAGATCCCATTGGAATTCAACAGAAGTATAACTCCCACTCCTTTGACAATCCCAGCCCTAGACAGCATTGTCAGACTTTCTACTTAGAGCAAAGCAAAGTTTTATTTCCAAAATGTCTCAGCACCCAAAGAAGCCCACTTCTTGCTATTTGTCCTGCAAGGCTCTAGCACCATGAGGAGTGTCAGCATGACATACCCTGCCCAAGCCATCCCCAGTTTAAGCCCTGTCCTCCACTGAGTATTTTGTAGAAATCTGACTTGCTGTGTAAAGTAGTCTGTCCCCCAGCTCCGTTTATTGCTGAGGAAAGGACTTAATGTATCAGTAACTCTTCAAAGAGCAGGGTAAGCAGTGTATGTTCAGCAACTACTCTTGAGTAGTTAATGTTTTTCTTTTAATCTGTCTCATGAGTGCTTATCATTGAAAGAAGAGATTACCACATGTAGCATGACACGAAACTGCTTGGCACACACATTTAAAAGAATTAACAAACTAAACAGCACCAAAGCAAAATTACCTTATAAAATGGCATATTGTGTCCTTTGAACTGGTTTCAACTGGTGCCAAGAGCATCCAAAAATGAGTAAATGGGGAAATGTCTCTTTGGTGTAACTTTCCTTCATGTCAGTCTTGGCCTTTTATAGTAATGATAAAGTACCAGACATGATTGACTCTTTACCTGTCTTTCTAGTTTGTGACTCATGCCCGGCTAGTCTTATAGCGGAGCTGTTGTTGCTTCTGTCTATAATACATAGTAAACATGCTAATCATGATATCTCTCTCTTTCGCCCTGTCCTCCCTAACTTTGGGAGAGGGTTGTGGTGGTTGTGGTTGCAGTAGAGATGCCCTGGACCCAAATACCCCTAGCTTTAGAAACGTTTGGATCTACCTCAAGTTCATTTCTAATAGCATTTTTTAAAAATTAATTAATTACTTCCCCCCCCACACACACACACAAAGCTTGTGTCTTTCTTTTAAGGGTACTTCTGATTTTAACAAAGTGTTTGCAATAGCTGGACACAATTTTATATCTGGAAAGCTTTTACCCACTTGAAAAAAAAGCTACATTTCAATTGTTGACACTTTTCTTGTCTTGACAGTGACTGCACCATATAATCCAGTGCTGCCAATCAGATCTGAACAAAAGAAATAGCAGTTGTCTGACTGTGAATCATTTCTTCACCTTGATTAATGTAAATATTGAGTTTGTACAAATAATCCTGACAATTTGAGACATGCCCAACTTGCTTTTGTAACTAGTGCTAAATGTTTTCCATTCAATACCAGGACACAACCCGTTTGGGCAATGTCATTTATTTTAACACTCTTTTTTTGGGAGTGAGTGTATTAGAATACAGTACCTCTAAACAGAGCCAGTCACCATCTGCAAAAAAATAATTATTATCTGCAGATGAAACCTGAGCCAAAATCCATGGAAATCAATGGAAAGGTTCCAATGGAGTGTGGATTTCGCCCATATTCCTTAGAATTTTAAATGAGTTCTCTTTTTCCTGTGATTGCAGCCCTTTTGTATTCATTTTCTGGAAATATTCTCGTGAATGCATTTACGGGAAGAAATGTTCAATGGAACAAAGGACATTTAAGCAAGCACTTCAGCATATTTGTGGAAAGCAAATTCTGAATTCGCAGTTATGTGTATTTGCACCAGAAACCCGATGCTAGGAGTTGTGTTTATCCAATTAGGGGACAGAAACATGTTGTGTGTCCAATGTCCCATCAAAACAGTTCAAGTGTTTCATTCTATACTGCTTGGAAACAACCTACTGTCCAAAAGTTTGTCACGTCAGCTGACAAATTCACAAACAGAAGAAGAAGCAATAAAGTATATTATTCATTACAAATTATTTGTCCAGCTCTGATTCCATGTTATTGGTTCAAATCTGTCAGAAACTGGTATTAGTTACTGAAACACACTATCATGTGATAGCACCTAATTGGCTTATGTACAATGAGTTCATGGCTTCACTCCATTTCCTAGTAGACAGGCGTTGTCAGAAAACTATCAGCAGTAGCCCTAATTGGCTAATTATCCTCAGCTTCCTGGCCAGGGACTGAATCAGCATGGAGTTCCTCCTCAGTCTTAGGGCTTGTCTACACTACCGCGCGGGGTCGATCTAAGATATGCAACTTCAACTACGTGAATAGCGTAGCTGAAGTCGACGTACTTAGATCTACTTACTGTGGTGTCTTCACTGCGGTAAGTTGACAGCTGTTGCTCTCCCGTCAACTACGCTTGTGCTCCTCATTCTGGTGGAGTACTGGAGTCAACGTGAGAGCGCTCAGATCCGGCGGGTAGTGTAGACAAGCTCTTAGAGGTAGGGTGACCAGATGTCCCGTTTTTAAAGGGACAATCCCGTTTTTTGAGACTTTTTCTTATTAAGTCGCCTATTATCCCCCACCCCCTGGCCCGTTTTTTCACACTTGCTATCTGGTCACCCTACAAAGGTGTCATTTCCTCCAGGCTGAGATGCATTGACAAGGACACATGGGGACTGCTCAGCTGAATCTATGGGTATGTCTACACTTGGAGTTGGGGTGTGATTTCCAGCTCAAGGAGACTTTCCCCCGCTAGCTCTGATCAAGCTAAAAATAGAGTATAGCTGCAGCAACATGTGTGACAGAACAGGCTAGCCACCCCGAGCATGCCCTTGTGGCGTCGGTGGGTATGTACTTGGGGCAGCTAGCTCCTTCAACTCCCTATGATGGCATGGCTACAATCTGTGACCTAGAGTGAGTATGTGTCCTCAAGCAGGGGATCTCATCCCTAGTTCCAAGTGTAGACATAACCTAGGAGAGGACTTCAATTTCGCGGGTCAAATGGACTGGTATCTCTCAGCACCATTACATTTTCATAAGCGGACAACACCTAGACAAATTTGATAATTCTGGCCTCAAGTTATGCACCTAAATCTATAATGTCAAATTTAATTGAAAACCGTAGTTTTCACTGGCGCAGAGCAGCCACGGTTCTCACTATCACTCAATGGGAGCTGTGAGTGCTCAGCAGCTCTGGAAATCAAGTCACTTATTGAGGTGTCTAACTGTGAATAGAACTAAATTTTGTCACCCATATTTGAACATTTTGGCAAATGTGGCTAAAGATTCTAATTGACGGTGGTGTAGCTGAGATCAGAATCTGGCCGTATGTGTATATGAGACTATGCCTGGGTTTTATACATGATAAGAATGTTGAAAGGTTCGGAAGGGTTCATAAAAGAGCTACAAGAGTGATTTGGGGACTAGAAAATCTGCCTTACAGTGAGAGACTTAAAGAGCATAATCCATTTAGATTATTGGAAAGAGTTTTAAGAAGTAACCTTATCACCTATAAATTACACACAGAGAAGATATCTGGTAGTAGAAGGCTCTTTAATCTGACAAAATCCAATGGCTGCAAAATGAAGCTAGCCAAACTCAAACTAGAAATAAGGTGCAGATTTCTAACAGTGAGAGTAATTAACCATGAGAACAACTTCCCAAAAGATGTGGTGGATTCGTGAAATCTTTAAATCTAGATTAGATGTCTTTCTAAGAAATATGCTCTAGTTCAACCAGACATTAGTCCATGGTGCAGGACTAACTGGGTGACATTCTATGGCCTGGGCTATATAGGAGGTCAGGTTTGATAGTCACTGATCCCTTTTACAGTGTTGTCAGCTTCTGCAATTCTAGCCCAACTCTCACAATAATGGATGTTTTACATAGTGTCAGTTCCTGGGGACAATGGGTTACATGAGCATCTCTGCTTTAATTTAAAAAAATAACTTTCTACTGGTTCTGGTTATGGAGAGACGCTTGAAAATGTGACTCATGGGTGAAATTTTTCAGACAAAACATTTTTCGAACAAGTAACGCAAATTTGGATCTACCAAAACATTTCACAAATGTGTGTTAAATTCACCAAATTGTTTTGGTTGAAACCCCATCCCGCCAAACAACTGAAGCATTTTGTTTAGACATTTTTGAAACAAAACGTTTTGAGTTTTTGATTCAAAATGACTTTTCAAATTTTACTTCAATTTTATTTTTAAAAAGGTTAAAAAAAACCCTCAAAACCAAAAAGGTTCGTTTCAGGTTGAATGAAACGTTGTTCAACCCAGCATGAATTTTTTTCAAGTTTTTCAGTTAGCTGACCAAACCAGAAGAATCAGTTACTCACAGAGTTTTACTCAAATGCTCTCCAAAGGTTCAGAAACCAGAAGGCAAAAAGAACCAGAAATGTATTATTTTTAACCCAGTCTCATGATTTATAACCCAGTCTCATGAGTTTTGGGGCCTGACTCATGATATTTCATTGTCTTGTGTTAGCAATAATGCCTTAAGGGCTTTGAAATCTCTGAGTCGCTACAGCAGAGCCTCGCTAATTTGCAAACTAAGGACTAAATGAACAAATAATTTTCAGCAACAATGCATCGCAAAATGGTCTCTGATCATTTATCTGAACAACTGAAGATCAGTTTTAATTGTTTAAATGCTGTTGTATATTTTGTAATAGTGAAGCCGTAGTAATATGAGGCCTCACAACGTCACACTGCTGTTAAATCTTTGCTGAGAAATTGGGAGAGACTGCCATGATTTTGTGCAAATTATAAATCATGTATGTTAGTGACTTGTGAATCAGTGCAGTTTTACAGTAACTGTCTTTATAGGTTTCCTAGCTCTTTTTTAATCTGTGGCCCTGTTAGCCATAGTTTTCAGCAAACTGTGTCTTTTTAAATTTCCCAGGCTGATGCATCATGCTCAATTACATCAGTCACCTCCTGTACTCCTATAACTGAGTTTAACTCATTCTAGCAATGACTTGTCACCTTAGCAAATTCAGAAAGAACCAATTTACTGCATAAAGCCTGTTAACTACAACTAGAAGAGTAAACCTTCAGCTGTTTACAGATTATTTTAAAATATTTCTCTGTATTTGATGATTTATAAATCCCATGTAACCCATTTTCTTTCAACAATAAATGACAAGTGGAAAGCCCCTCCTCAGTTCTCTTCCCAGGACTCTGACAGTCTGGGAAAATTTTCCCTTTAGGCCACTTGCCTATTTAAAGTGTAACGTCTGATTGATTTTACAAGGGAGGAAGGAAGAGTGAGGGTGTCATTGTGTTTCAGAACCTTTATCAGGAGTTTGGCCAGCCCTGTCCTGGGTAATTTGCTTGTTAGCTTGATGAGAGACCTTGCAGGTGTTACGGAGAATAAGCTACATGGGATGTAGAGAGTATTTGAAGATACACATCCTTGATTCTGTGTGTGTGTGTGTGTGTGTGTGTGTGTGTGTTGGAAAAAGATGACATAAGCACATAATATAATTGTTTGAATAATGATTTGCTAATGCCATTTCAGGGAAAAAGAAATGGAGGATTTAGTCCCCCTCTACACCTACACACATTTCTGTTCTGAGGTAGGAGAATCATTATTGTTAATAGAGTATCAACTAGGGGCCCCAACTGAGATCCGAGACCTTTGAGCTAGTGTTATAAACACGCACAGTAAAGAAAGTTCTTGCCACAAAGTTCTTACAGTCTAAATCAGAGATACAGATAAAGGCAATGTCTTTACCTCCATTTTACAGGTGGGGAAATGAGGCACAGGGAAATTATGTGCTTTGCCCAAGGTCCCATAGGAAGTCAGTGGCAGATCTGAGAATTAATCCAGATCTCCTGAGTCCCAATTCAGTGCTTATGATGAGTTCACATTATGGTATCAGCTAGAGCGTCAGGGCCAGAACTCAGCTTGTGTAAATCTGCGTAGTGCCCTTAAGGTCAGTCTATTTACTCCAGCTGAGAATCTGGCTCATGGTATAAATACACTGTGATACTAAGTATTCCTTTCTAAGGGCCTGATCCTGCACCATTAAAGTCATTGGGAGTTTCAGTATTGGCTTGTGAGGGAGCAGGATTGAGGCAGACATTTTATCCATCCAATAAAATGGAGACTATCTTAAAAAATAAGTAATAAAGTGGAGAGTTATTACACTTAAATGCATGTACATTATGCCCATCGCCTCAGTATTGGAATACTGGAAACAAGAAGCAGAATCAAAACCTTGTTATTCAAACAAAATATATTTTCTTTTTAGCTTGTTTTATTACAGTTCAAAAGAAGGAAACACCTGATTTTGGGGCAGAGTGGTGAAGATCAATGTGGGAGCTTCCTGATTCTCTTACCCATAAGCAGAAAAGCAGGGAGATGCAAAGTGGTTCATGGGAGTAGAACATAACCATGGAACTGGGATCTCAAACAGAGGGCAGATGACTGACAGGAGACCTCACAAGGTGGATGTTTCCCTGGGAGGGTTTGTGTGGAGTGTCAGTGTTTGAGGGATTTCAGTGTAATATCTATATATGCAGAACAGAAGTAAATGAGATAAGTAAAGAGGCCCAAAGTGTATCCTGAAGGCAGTATTTAAAATGTCCTTTAAAAGGGTTGTCCTTGTACATGTGGTTTATATAACAGCATGATAGATTATCCTTCCCCAGTAGAAAAGATGAAAGCTATTGAACAGTCTTCTGGTTAGTCTGCATGAAGATAGCACAGCTGCTTCTACAGCTATGATACACCTGGCTGTAATATAACACATACAGTACTCCAGTAAAAATTGCCTGCCTTAGGAATAGCTAGAGAGTTTGTCTTATAAGATTAATGCTTCCCTGTCAATATAGGTAGATTTCTTTGTGTCTTTGTTTAGCACATGTGAAAAAATGTATTTCACAGTGGGTTTTTGACTTTTGAAAAAAACACATCTCTTTCATAGTGAAAATGTACTGTACATTTAAGAATCAGGTACCAAACTTTCAAACTATATTGTAATAAAAAGATGGAAAATATTTTCCTTCTCTCTGTTTCCTTCTTTTTCCACTAGTAAGAAAAGCACCCTTCCACTTGTTCTCTAGGCACATCTGATATATTACAACAAAATCATTTAAAATCCAGCATAATCTTCACATTATATAGCCAAAATCCCCACCATAGATTGATAAATCAAAAATACCCCACCCTTTTTATAGCTCTTGCCACGCTCCCCCCTCCAGAAATGATCAAAACCTTGGATGGGCTTTGCAACATTCCCAAAAGGTAAACAGATGTAGCTTATTTTGGACTCAGGTGGATGGGAAATGAATTCCAAAGTTGAATATGGATAACGTTTTGTGGAAGTTTCTGTCACAGGAATACAGTCATTGAGTGTTCTGGCTGGGAAAGAGGTTAGTGCAGTAGTTCCTCCCAGGCCACCGAAAAAAGAGGGTAAGCATTAGAGTGCTGTTCAGGCACATCAGAACAGGGAAGGGTTAAAGTTTAACACTACATTAAATTCTTATTAAATCCTAAGGCATGGTGGGTGGCTCAGGTGATTTTCAGAGTCTGCCCAAATGCTCCACATCCAAGTCTGTCAAAATGAAACTGTGTATTCAGTTCAGCAGAGAGAGGATTACCACGTTCCCCAATGCCAGAGCATTGCCCAAACTTCATCACCCCGCGCTGCACAAAGAGGAGAAGGCTGGCTGCTGCCTCTTAAATGACCCAATAGAACCCTACTCACCTGGAGACTGCATTAGGATCCTTCCACCCCTTCAGTAGGGAGGCATCCTTCACTAAACTTTGTTTGGATGTTATAAAACCTTCAATCTAGGAGACGGGCAAAGTTCTGTTGTTTTAGCTGAGCCACTTCACCCACCCCTAAGAGATGGAAGATTAACGTGGAATCTGAGTGTCTCACATTCAAATGGGTACACTGCAAAAGGGAAAAGTGTTTGTTTATCTTACAATACATTTATTTCCTATATTAGAGTAATATTTTAGACCACAAACTAATGGCCCACACAGTTAGCTAGTCACATGGTGCTGGTTCATCATCCGTATTCCCAACTGCTCAATTGCAAGAAAAGACAGTGAATAATATATTGAATACCTTTGGAATATTGCTTTTCCATGTAAGCATTGCTTGCGTTGCGGCAGGGATCTCAAGTGCTTGTGAATGGGAGGGGAGGTGATCCAGGCAATCATAAATAGGAAGGGAGGTGTTTGGATTGGCAGGGGTGGTATGCACAAGACAAACAAGCTATTAAAATGTGGTCCATTCAGTGAAAAAGTTGGTGTGTTAGATTATGTGTTGGATGCCAATCTAATTGTGAACAGCAAATTGTATCAAGTTATGTTCAGATGCTATAAGCAAATATAGATGAAGTGATCTGGTATGTGAGAGCAGAGCAGAGCTCCCTCACCCATTGTTTACCTGTTGGCTAAGATATAAAGCAAGTGTATAATGACTGTTCTGTTTTGTCCCTAGTAACAGTTAGCTCAAGATTTTTCCAAAGTGACTAGCAATTTTGGCTGCTTCAATTTTCAGGTGCCCAGCTTGAGACTGTGATGCTCTGTGGGGAACAGAACCCAGGCTGCGGGATGGCCAACACCTCCATGCTGCCACCCAGAAGCCATGATATGGGTGTATGCATCATCACATAGACCATGGAGATAAACACCACCTTGGAAGGCTGGACTAACAGCTTCCCTTGTGGCCCCTGATTGGCCCAGGCATCCCAAGAGAAGTTCCAGGAAGTGTTTGTGCAACTAGATGGACTCCCCAGACAGCTGTAGTGATGGACCTATCTCTCAGCTTGCTCCTGGACTCTGACCCCAACTTGGAATCTGGCTTCTGCCCTTGAAACCTGACTCAGATCCCGACCCTCAGTTTCAGTACTTGAACTCTGTCTTTCACTTTGCCCACTGGTTTCAGTGCTTGGACTCTGGCCCCATTTTTTGACCCCTGGTTTTGGTGCTTGGACTCAGACTCCAGCCTTGACCCCTGGCTTCAACGCTCAAACCCTGACCTAGGCTTTTGGATTTGGACACCAGTCCTGACCACTAAGTCTGTCGTGATAGTGACTCTAAAGGGATCTGTTTTGGAGAAAGTCCTGAGCACCTGCCCTCAAAAAACAGACTCCTTTAAAATGTCTCAGATTGTGTATCCAAAAACAGAGGCACCCAAAGTCCTACGGCTACCTGGGTCTCCCATATCCCAGGCGAGAGCTCTAACCCCAGGACTAGAGTGTCAGTCCCGCTCGCTCGCTCTGAGCTAGTGAACACTTAATTATTTATACAAAGTGGAACAGCTCCAGCAGGGGAGCTTGAGAGAGAAAAAAGTTTTGTTGAAAAATTTTCTGTAAAATCAACAGTCACTGTGGAAAATCTTGGCCATCCTCTTTAAAAATTAATCTTCTGGTGAAAGACATTGTCAGGAATGAGGCCTTCAACTAAGCCAGTCTCCAGGCAACCTACCAAGTGCAGCAGGCCTGTAGTAGGCTGCCTAATTGGCTACACCGTCTGATTTGTTGCAAGAGTCAGCAGACCAGCTCTTAAGCCCAGCAGCAGCCATTCAGCGGCTGCTCAGAGCATTCACCCATGGCTGCAATAGCTCCTGAGCCTGCTTGTTCCAGGCCAGCCCTGCTCCTGCCTTGTTCCAGCCTTGGATCCAGCCTTGCCTCACTCCAGGTAACCCAGTTGTGACCCCCAGCTCTGATTCCTGATTTCTGACCCTGGGCGCCTATTTGGCTCCAACCACTAGGCATGACCGCCCACATCTCAGTTTCTGACAGTTTGAGCAGGACAAAACACCAACAATAAGGGGACCAAAGCTGATACAGCGAGCATGTATTCTACAAAGCCCAATCTCTCTCTGACAGAGATAGTGGGAACTCTACAGATGTTGCAGGCCCAGATTCCCAGGTACAGAATGCAGTCCTGCAAGCTCAAGCCACACCGCCTTCAGCTCCAACTCTGGCTCCCCACAAACCCAAGCTCCCCCTGCCTGACACATTTAATGGCAATCATGCCAAATTTTGTAGGTTCCTAAATCAGTTTTGGCTCCTATTTCTGCTATGCCTGCAGTTGTACCCCCGTGGCCAAACCCAAATGGCATAGATTATCAGTTTACTTACCAGGAAGGCCTTGTCTTGAGCATCTCTGCTCCTGGAAAAATCAAGGGGACAATTTGAGGACTTAGTCCTTTCCCCGCTGGGAGGGGCAGCGGGGAAAGGAGCAGAACACCAGCAGCTCCCTTGGTGGCTGTACAGTGCCTCTTCTTTCCCCCCTCCCCCCACCCAGCCCTGTCTTCTGGCGGGGCTGCAGCTGGGAGCCGGAGGAGACCCTGCCTGGAAGGGCTGGGGGTGGCACAGCTGCGCCGGAGTAGCTGCCAGCGTGGGGCCACATTCTGCTGCTCCTTTTTCCGGTACGCCATACCAGCTTGTGATGGGGAACACTCGCCCCGCACTGGACAGGAAAGGGTTAATCGTACATTGTGGGCTGAGGAAACCACACCCCCTTCACCCTACTGGGCATGCTCCAGGTGTATCAATATAAAAGGGAGCAGCTCGGTTCAGTTGGGGCAGACTGCCATGGAGGAAGGACGTACGCTGCCCGCTCCAGCCAAGGCTCAGCGGAAGCCTGCGACCTTAGGAGCTGGAGATACCACAGCCCAGGCAGACACCAAGGCAACCCCAGAGGCCTTGCAGAGTTCGGAGGAAAGGCAGACCAGAGAACCTAGAGATAACAGGGAGGCCCAGACCACAGCAGCAGGGATGACAGCAGGAAGCAGCCCAGGGGAATCCGATGGCAGACTGGTGAGTTAGCCGATGCCTTGAGTCAGCATGTTTCGGTAGGAGCTTTTCCGCGCTGACTCAGTGGCCCATGCTACAGCTACTACTGTAGGGTCCGGTGGAGAGGGAGGGCCCGGACCCACCTGCAGGGGGGCACAACCCCTCCCCGTGTGTCTGACATCGGCCGCTAAACCTTACTGCCCTACGAGCAAGGGCTAAATTATTGATTTGGGCCACTAGGCCTTACTGACTTCCGAGAAGAGACATATTTCCTGACTCTGGCCATTAGGCCTTACTGCTCTGCCAAAAGGGGAAAAATTATTGACTTGGGCCACTGGGCCTTACTGCCCAGTGACAAGGGCGAATTTATGGACTCTGGCCACTAGGCCATACTGCCCTGCTGATAAGGGTGGGCATATAGACTCGGGCTGAGTGGGACGTAGATGGAAGATACATATGCCCTCACGCTCCTTTTTCCCTAAAAGGGGCGGGTGCACTCACCCCACACCGACCGGGGTTTCCGCAAAACCTGTCACACCTGGTGGAGAACGCAGGCATCACCCCAGGCCTAAGGAGAGACCAGTAGACCCGAGGGGAGTACAGGTTCTTCCCTTGATCACCCTGACGGGCTAGCAACCCGAGATTATTGGATACCAGTATGGAGTCAGATAACGTTTTGAAATGGCTCCTAGAAAGCCAGCAGCAACAAGCTGCACAACAACAGCAATACGCTCAGCTGTTGCAACAGGTGACGGACCACCAACAGGAGATGATGCTGGAGTTAGCCACCCAGCAGCAAGCCTACCAGGAAAGGCTTGTCCAACAAATGGCAGCATTACTGTGGCCAGGTGGGCCGTCGATCAGCACTCTAGCAGACCTGGACCTGGGATCTCTACTGCCTGGCCTCCCTCTAAGGCTCATGAAGATAGGCCTCGAGATCATCCCCGGGCCCCTTCTCGTGACATTTGGATGGGTGGCCACCACTGCATTCTAGCCCCTTATTTAACAGGGCAAGCCCAGGCAGCCTACCGCAATCTTGACCCCCAGGACGCCCTGGACTATGTAAAGGAGAAAGCGGCCATATTAGACCAGACCGGTATCAGTCCGGAGACGTACTGCTAGCACTTTCGCTGGGAACAGTACCCTGCAGGGGCTAGGCCATGAGCGGTGGCTCAATGTCTCTGGGACTACGCTTGGCGATGGCTAGAGCCCAACCAGCAGTCCAGTGCTCAGGTGGCAGAAACAGTAATCTTGGAACAGTTCACCCAAATCCTCCCTGCCGGGGGGAAGGAATGGGTGCGTAGACATTGCCCCGCAATGCTTACATAAGCAGTTGAACTGGTGGAAGATTACTTGGTAGCTGAGACTACAGAACCCCGAACCTGCAAGACGGAGGAATCCATGGGGAGAGGTCAGCCAGCTGGGGGGAAACCCCACTCAGCCCCCTTGGGAGGACTGCGATGGCTGTTGGGAGTCCTGGGCAGAACCACTGACTCGAATCCGAAACCGACTGCCACCCGACGTCTTACACGGTGGGAGGAGACACTACCTGTTGGGGTCAAGCCAACTTGAATTGACACGCCGCCCGGCGGGGCAAGAGACCGTTGTTATGAATGTGGTCAAGAGGGACATTTTTGTCGGGATTGCCCCTACATGGACTGCAATTATGGGCAGATCTGGGTAGCCAGCCCCAGGCCCGAAAGAGGGGCCCCGGAAGCTCAGGGTACCGGTGCTCATAGAAGGGATATGACAGCGTTGATTGACTCCAGCTGTAGTCAAACTCTCATCTGGGGCAATCTTGTGCCAAACTGGAGCCACGCGGAACCCCCAGCTATGTCCAATGTGTCCATGGAAACCTACATTCGTATCCTACTACCCAAGTGACGCTGGAGATATACCACCGAAGAGCGGACCTCTCGGTTGGTGTGACCCCTAGACTGGCCTATCCGGTGATTCTGGGGCAAGACTGGCTATGGTTCCAAGAACTATTGCAAGAGTCCACCCAGAACCCTCTGGCAGGAGAAGGTGAGGGGCAGGTAACAAGAGGGTTTCTTGGGAGGGATTGGGATGATGATGACCCAGGGGAAGGACCCTCCGGGTCCGCCGAGATCCCCATACCCCCGCCTACACAAACGGATTCCTCTGTCAATGAGGCACAGACAGAGCTTGAACATGCTAGCTACTTTATCCAGGAACAACAAGAGGACCCTACACTTAAGCACGCCTGGGAACAGGCCACCGCTAGGGATCAAGAAAAGGGGGGTGCTACCCTAAAACCCCAAGGCAAGACCGCCTCTATTGGCTGGTGGAAGAGCCACAGACTTGAGAAGTACTCCGTCAGCTGCTGGTCCCCCAAAGGTTGCGCCAAGGCCTTTTACACCTTGCTCATTCAGTGCCCTGGACCCCTGCAAGATTATAGAACAGGTAAACCCAGTGGTCTTCAGGTTGCAGATGCTTAACTCATTGGGGATCCACCCCATCTTTCACATTTCACTTTTAAAGCCCTACACCAAGAACCCAGACCCATACCGCTCCAACCCACCAGCACCACCCATAACAGTCCATGAACAGGAGGAGTACTTGGTCCACCGAATCCTTGACTCTCTGCAAGTTAGGGGATGGCTCAGGAGCTGGGGGACTGGGAAGGATACATTCTGGATGAGAGGTCTTGGGAACCAGTAAAGAATATCCATGCTCTGGACATATTGTGAGTTCCATCAGAAGTGCCCTGAGAAACTGGGTGCTGAGGCCATAAAGAGGCACCCAGCCCTGCTCCTGCCTTGACCCAGTTTTGCCCCTGCCTTCCCTCAATTCAGGTAACCCAGCTCTGACCCTCGGCTCTGGCATCTGACCTTTGACTCTTGCTCTGACCCTTGGGTTCTATATTTGGCTACTGACCCTGGCTCTGACCACTAGCCATGACCTCCCAAATTCTGGTCTATGACAAGGACAATCAGGTGGTTTTGAACACAGGATTGGAAGCCCAGACCTCCTGAATTCTAATCCTGCTTCTGTTACTGATTCACTATGTGGCCTTGTACAAATCAATTAAACTCTCTACCTCAGTTTCCCCAACTGTAAAAATGGGGATAATATATTTACAAGCCTTGCTAGGGGCTAAGAACTGCGTACATGCTATTTTCATTGTTCCAGTGTCTCCTCAGCCCAATGTGCTTGCCTGGCCCATGCACCAGTTGTATTGCCTTTTAGACTAAACTCTTTGAGGAAGGAACTGTCATTTTCTATGTTTGTACAGCACCCAGCACAACTGGGTCCTGACCTGCCCTTGTCTCAACAGCAGTATACATGTTTAAGAAAAGTAAATATTGTGAGGTTTAAGTAGTTAGTGCTTGCAAAGCTTTTAGAAGAGGATAAGTGTGCATTGAAGCAAAATGGTTGTAAAACACTAGCAAACCAGAACTGGGAGCATTTTACGGTCACTTGGCACAGGTATCAATGGCTACCCGAAGTGCAAGGCAATGGAGAGTCATGCCCAGGCCCTCTGTGCTCAGTCTCATTATTATTGTAGGGTAGAAAGAGCTGGCTGCGGCTGTTCAGATTCTGCAAACCGAGTTATTTTCAAAGGGAGAAAGTGAACATGTCCATGGTGTAATTAAAAGCAGGGGGAGTGAGCTGCTGTGTTAACTCTTTTCCAAACACAGCTTCCTGGAGGGACCCTTGAGCATTGCCCAAGCACAAGGCTTGAGTTCTTGCCAACCCTATTTGAGTGGGGGGTGGAGGGGAATGTTTTCTTGAGAAAAGCTACCCTATTAAAGCTTTCTGTTGCCAGGGGAATGAAGGGAAAATTCAGGAAAACTCCTTTTTATGTTCTTTATGATGTTTACTCTGCTGCATAGTGCCAAAAGAGGGATGAGAGAGACTACAACACAGCACAGGGCTGCAAAAGCTGTGTGTACTTAATAGGGTGACACACATGGCTGTGTTTCTCTTTGCCCTCTGCTGAGAGCTGTAGGGAAGATCTGGCCTAAATAACGAAATGAGAAATCATGAGACTGACTGCTAGTGCTCATCAATCAGCTCTCCCCCCCTCCCCGCCTATCCCACTGCTCTGACAGGAAGTACACAGCGGATGTTTAATGAAAAGGCTACTGCAGCTTATCTTCACGTGCAAGGGACTTCTTTGTGAACTCGTTTGCTTTGAAAGATATGTGGCCCAGTACACTGGTATTGTTGGCTCCCATTTTAAGGATGGCCATATGATTCATGTAGAAGTTGTGATATATTTGCCAAGGAAAGCTTCCCTACCATTCACTCACTCTGCTAGGAATAAAGTTAGCAGGAGGTCATTGAGGTCATAAGATCTGGCTGTTATTGCATTTTACAGGAAGGAAGATATGTTGTCTTAAGATCAGCTTATCAGCTGACTTTCCTGTGAAGAAGACAGAGACTATTTTCCTGTGCATCACCACCCCCGTAATTCCCAAACGAACCCTCTCAGTTTGAATCTCCTGTCAGCTCAGCTGTGTGCAGCTCTAACAGTTCAGTATTAAGCAAACAAATAAAAAAGCCATTGTAAGGCCATTCAGAATCAACATCTCTTATCAAGCTGACTAACAAGGAGGGATAAACCTCTTCTTCAGTGCTGCCTGTCATCTC
Source organism: Platysternon megacephalum (assembly GCA_003942145.1). Lineage (NCBI taxonomy): Eukaryota > Metazoa > Chordata > Testudines > Platysternidae > Platysternon > Platysternon megacephalum. Next base: position 5,237,459 of record QXTE01000003.1, on the reverse strand, counting down.
AGTCACTTGTTCTCTCTTGGTGTCAATGAACAACTAAATCTGTTGTGATGAAATGGAGTTCTGTTATAACTGTTTGAAGAGTTCCTTACAAGGACATTGTAAGCAACAGACAAGACTTCTTAGCTCTCTATTTTGAAGGTGATGATTGCTTTTCAGTTTGTTGTTTTGAAACTCAGATTTACACTGGGGTTTTTTATTGTTTCTTTACATTTTTGTTGTTGTTGCCAACTCTGATTTTTCCATGCAATTATAAAATCACTGGCCATAGGTTTTTTTGGTGTTGGGGTCCCCACTGCCCAAAGTCCTGCTTTCATAAGGTTTTCAGTTGGGGAATGGTTGTCTGTTTCCTCTCTCTGTGACAAATGCATTTCTGTGATCAGGAAAAATGCAGATGTTACAGATTCACTAAGGCATGGTCTTATTAGCTAATGATTCTTAATCTTTGAAGGATTACACATATTGAATAATGCCATTCATTGATAAACAGTTCAAGGGCATCGTCCTGGTTTCTAAAGTATTTACAATGGCAGCTTTAATTGATTATGTTCATTTCCTGTGCACCCAGAAAAACTGAACTAACCCTCCAGTGTTTTGTGCATCTTAAAAGAGCTGATTAATCTAGCAAGAAACCACTCGTCAGACAAAACTCTCTGGTTTCAAATTATTCGTTTTATGGGACAGAAGCAACTAAAAATCCTGCATTACACAGGAGGCCTTTCTTTAATATCCAGTAATTTCTGAAATGATAATCTAGTAAGATTTTCATCCAACCAAGCATGACTTTACTTTGCTTTTGTCTATGTTGAAATCCTGTAGCCTCTAATACTCCAAGCCTTTGGATTCCAGTAATAGTCAAGAGGACAGAGAGGGGTTGAAAACTGGGTCAGCATGGACCCGATTCCATTCCCACTGAAATCAATAGGACTCTTGTAATTGACTTCAATAAGAGCAGGTCAGGCTTCATATCAGCTTTTCCTGAGGCAGTTTCATTAACAGTGACTTGAGCCCCTCCTCGAAAGCTTTTCGGCATCTACATCCTACTGAAAATATTCTGTGTCCAGGTTTCCGTGCCCAAGGCAGGATCCACTCATGCAATTTATATTCGGCAGAGGAGAAGTAAGAAGCCTAAATTGTTAGTTTGTGCATATTACTGTGCATCATTTTCATACTTGGAATATATTTTAGGTATTTTGAACACTTTACGTACAATATGAAATATGCTTGTATCTAGTACTATATCGACTTTAAATTTCAGTTTTTATTCTCAAACATGTTAGCAATATATCTTACGTATTAAGTAAAAGCAGCTGTATACAGATATCTAATATTCTGCCTACCAGAATATTCCACACATTATCTAAGAAGTTAAACACATGGAATACTGAAGAAATGGTTTAGTAAAAGCTTTAATAGATCCTTAATGAACTCAGCAGTATAACTCTAAAATACCAAGACATTTTTAAAGTGCATAGGATATGCTAAAGATATGGCATTACATAAAATGGACCCATACTGTTCTGTTTATCCTAAACAAATTGGGAAAGCCTCAGTCACATTGAATTTAAATCAGAATACTGCAGACTGAATTATCGCAAAACTCAAATGCGAGGCAAAAGAAAGGGGAAAAACTTTTGTGGTTTGTTGTTGTCTGAATGGCTTTTAGTTTCAACTTTTTAATTTGCCACATGCCAGCTTACATCTATGAAGCAACCTTGTTTGAATTTCTACAAAGAATCTCATTCTTTTTCAATAAAAAGATCTGGCAATAATTCTGTTGGCACTAGATGAAGAGCTTGTTTATTCCACTGGTGATGGCTTCTGTTGTTATCTAGTTTAATGAAAGATCCATAAAAAAAAGCCCCAAATAAACAAACAAACCCTGTGAAAATTTGTGGATAAAGATTATGTACATTTGCTTTGTATATATCCAAAATGCATGTAGAACTGACCGGATGATGGTGATGTGGTGTTAATAAAATTGCTTCTTACAAGCAGTGGCCTTTATTCAAAGGATACTAGATCACCAGTGTAATGAGTTACTGGGCCTCAGACAGACCTGTGACTAAACTCAGTGTTTGCACTTTACAGTTGTTCACACAAACTCTATAGGTTGGCTCAAAAAACGTATGAAAAGCATATTACTTATGGTAATAAAGCAGGTAAAACATTTTCAGTTATGAAACAAAATACAGCATGAATCTTTCTACCATTTGTAGTTATTAAATTCTATAGGCCTGTATTATTATTATCTATTTTAATATGTAGTTTGTTTCTAGATTTAAAAAAACAACAACATACAAACAGAAGACAGTGAACAGAAAGAATTTGTGATTGTTACATACTTACTTACTGTGAAGGATTCTTCTGGAAAACATTTCTTATGCTTAGGCTCATAAGCATAAGAAGCCTCTCAAGACACACAAATGGCCAGAAGCAGAGAATATGCTTGCTGAGACCTGTTGTGACCTTAAAATGCAGCTGAGAGCACAGTAATAAGGCCATGAAATATGGCTCCTAATTATCACAGAAGGCAAAAATCTGTGGAAGAAGGGCTGTTTCCCATTGATCGTGGTCCTTCCATGTTTTCCCCCAGAATCTTCCTCCCCGGCAGCACAGCTACACTATCTTCCCTCTACGCCATTGGTTGCTCACTCCTGCCATGCAGACAGGGCCTTCAGTTAGATCTCAAAGCTGTGTAGGGAGAGATACTGATGCTCATATGAGCAGTAAATTCAGCTAAATTGTGGATTTGCCATTATAGCTGAGTAAGGGACAGCACATAGTCAGCATTTGTTCCCCAGTTTCTTCAGGGAGGAAGTCATCTATGCCACACCTTTACCTGGCACAGCTTAATTCCTCCTCTGGGTTGGCCTGTGTACTGAAGGGTGGAGTGAAGACTCTGCCTATCTATGCAGAAGGAAGGAGCAGCAGCCCCAGAGAGGCTGCTGTCCTCCTCCCCCTTGATGCCAGTTGTCCACATAGGAGAATCACAATCTTGTCCTTAAATTGCACTCTGCTCTGAGAGGAGATAATGCAGTGCAGAGCAACTGTTCCCTGACCCCTTCCCCCTTTGGCTAACCTTGCCCCTGAGTCAGGAGTTCAGCTCACATGATGCTGGTCTGAAGGGAACAGAGACCTTTCCCCTCCACAAGCCCCTCAAACCTCATGTCTGTGGCAATGTCCTGGTTTTGCTGCTCTGCACACATGTAGCAGAGAATAGCAGCCTGTAGTCAACTGGAAGAGGTTTTTAAAACAACCAGAAGAGGCCAGGTTACATATAGTTCATCACTGAGAAGGCACTTACTGGGAGGGGAACTCTATTGTCAACATTACTTTTTACTTTCTCATCAATGTTAACTACCTGATTTATTGCTCCAGACTAAAAAGCTTGAATAATTTATGATCTTCAGGCATTTTTCCTTGTGGAAAATAAACAATTTGCCCTTCTCCTGAAACACAATACTGGGATAAATCCATTTCTGGCCTCACTCCACTGAAGCCAATAGAGGGATGCCAGGGATGATTTTGCCCCTACAGTTAAAAAACAAATAATAATATATGATTCCCACTTACTGCATTCTGTACATGCTGAAAGTAACTAATTGCTTTTAAGATGGGCCATGCCCTCTCTCCCTCCCTGGTTCAATGGAAGGGGGGAGACTTTCAAGAGGGTTTCTTTTGCTCATCATTTGCTAAGAGAGAATAATAATAAATTATATGACAAACTGACCATGTTGTCTTCCTGTTAGACCTAAAATAGGATTTTGATAAAATCTAAATAAGGCTTCACCTCAGCAGCAGTTTCCAGAGCACTGCATGAGTAAAATTATGTTGTGTAAAAACCTAAGAATGGGCACTTCTGCAACTTTTGGAAAGCATTTTGCACACAATTAATTAAGCCTACAACACTGCTGAAAATTAGTCTAGTGTGCACTGCAACACAGGATGCTTTCTAAATATTCCCCAACACTTGAAAATATACAGTGAAAATATGTATTAACACTATGTAATTCTGTGTTTCCCTTTTTAAAGTCCTGATCCTGCAAAGCAATCTGCCTGCGGGACTCCGCATGGATATAAGGGCCTGTGTTGATGGATCACTTTACAGAGTTGGGGCCTTAGTCTGCATTTTTATTTTTTGAAGGGATCAACATGCATGCCTATATTTAGGCACAATTGGGCTCAGTTAAAAGGTGCAATCAATAACTCAGCATTTCCTTTACAGTCACTTTGTGCTTTTACTTTATTTTAAATGAAGTTTGGGTTTTTTGATGCTTAACTTTTAAATATAAATTTACCAAAGAAGTGAAGGAGAATCCTTGTCCTCAGGTGCACATCCCTTCCTCTCCCACTGAAAATGGCCCAGCCCCCTCTTCAATTGTTGGTCCCTTCCCTCCCCTAACCCAAATTCCTCTCCCAGCTATCTGCACCTACCACAAGGCAACTAAAACAATGCCCAACGCTCTGATTACTGATTCATTGACTCCTCCCTACTCCCAATCCTCCTGCAACCATGCTCAGAAGTCATTCAGAACAAGGAGAGGGTTTCTGGAAGCAGAGAAGATGGTGAAGCTCAGATTCTCAAGATGGATTTTTCACTCCAGACAAGCATCCTGTTTGGCCCCATCTTCCAGCTGCTGGAATCCCACCCCACTTAATGATCTAACATCCCCCTCACCCAGTAGCGGCGCCAGCTTTGCTGGCGCCCTAGGCGGCGGAAGGTCCCGCCCCCGAAATCCCGCCCCCAACAGCGGCGGCGGAAGGTCCCGCCCCCAAATTTTTACGGGCGGCGGGGGCGCAGGCGCCCCCAAAATAGCAGCGCCCCCGGCGACCGCCTAGGTCGCCTAATGGAAGCGCCGGCCCTGCCCTCACCGCTTCAAAATTAACCTAGTGTGTAAGGACCAGAACACAGGTCTGCAGGGCCTGGGAGGGCTGATATTCCTACAATGCCACCAAGAGGTCATACAGTAGCACAGCCAGGGAGCACTATGGAGAGTAGGTGTAACCCACACATCTCCTGGGTGTGGTGTTCTGTCTCCTCTAGTGGCGCTGAGACAGAGAGAGAGATTAATGAGTCTGCTCTACAGCCTTAGCTAATGGCCACGTGGCTTTTAGCTCATGCAGGAGAGGCTCATGCACTAAGCTCCAGAGGCCCCAGGTTCAATTCTGCCTACCGGCGTCTGTCGGTGTTACATAGGTACCGCAGGAAGTGCCGCCTAAGAGATCCAGAATGACAGTACCCTGAGGCCCTCTGTGTGACTAAGCACCCTATTTAACCCCAGGGGTTGACCCAGGAAGTTGTCTGGGCAGTAATACAGATCTTGGGCTGCTGCAACGCCAAACTTTGCTTGATATTCTGGTCTCTGACTCCGACCCTGATTCCTGCCTCTTGATTCTAACCTGGTACTGCCTCTGGCCTCTGATGCCAGCCTGACTCTGACCATTCCCTTCAGGTGCCATCTCTGGTCTCTGACCCCAATCCTGACTCTTGCTTATGGAACTGGGCTCTTGCAATTCCTCCATCTCCTGCCTAGTGACTACAGCCCCTGGAGGGCAGACCTCAGCCCTAACCACTAGATAAGACTGCCTGTGTCCTGGTCCCTTACACGCAGTTTCCAGGTGTCATCCACTAGAATACTGATTAGATTAGTATGAGTTAATGTAGAACTGAAATACAGCATGATGGAAAACACTATATTTGCATACTGCACCTGTTAAGCACTACTATTTTTCAATTTATGTGGTTTTGGTTTTATTTAACTAGGATGTGAGGATGGAGAGGGGAGGGCACTTCTACCTGCCTGTTTGATGATTCCTGCACTTTTGCCTAATTTACTTTCCCTAACTCATAACAGAGATTGGTTTGAGCCCTGAAGCATGATATTTCATATCACATCTCAAACTCTAGTTTTTAGTATTTGCTATTGTAACTTTGGATATTCTTGTTATCCATACAAAACCCAGTCCCGCCCACTTTAAATCTTGCTAAATACTAGACATTCATAATAAAGAAAAAAATCCGCATTCAAGGACAGGCAGCCAACAGCTGTTCTCCCAGTTCTTGGAGACATCATCACATCACAAAGGCCCCTTTAGGATCACCTCCTATAGAAGGTCTACATCTCAACAGGCTAGTGGGTCCTCTTTTCCTCATTCTGCTTTCTCTGTCTCTTGTTTCTTTGTCTTTCTGTTTCAATCTTTTCTTCTCCTTCATTTGTCTATTCTCCCTCCTTTTGTTAACAAGCTCCAATATGGCTGTGATGCTGGCAGATCAGGTGCCAGATCATGCCAAAGCCCCGGGTTAATTCACTTGTGTATTAGTATAGATCAAAATAATTGTTAAATATATAAGGGTATTTGGTGTTTAACCTTCATGAAAATTAATGGGATGTTAAGGGAAATGCATGTATCTGTATCCTGTTCTAATGTAATAGCAAATATTTACATTGTAAATAACCCTGTACTAAATAACCCATCAAACCTAGAGGAAACCTTGTGGGATGCAAATAAAGAACTTTAACAGAAAAGTGCTAATTTGAAGCAGTGGTCATTGTGTGTGATGATCGGAGGTCAAAAAATCTAAATGCATTCCTCACTCTGTCGTCAAAGGAAAACCCATGTGGGTAGTGACCCTGCACAGCAGAGGTCAGATCTAGTGGAAATGGCAGCTCTGGTTTTATGTGCTCATTTAGCAATGACCAACAACATTACATCAACGTTTTCTTCCTGTCTTTTAAATTTCTTTTCCAAAGGCTATCTTAAATTTCCCCTAGAATTGATTTGCCACCATCTTGACATTGTGTCACTAGAAATAAACATACAGCTGAGCCTTTCTGGTACATCCGGAAACTAATAACCCCTTTGGTGCTAATAATCCTCCACAAAATACTTAAGGATTCAGGCACAGCTACTATTTTCATTATACCATCTGACTCAGCCCTGAGTCACTATTGGGTTCTTCACAATTTACAGAATCACAGAAAAAGTTAGAACTAGAAATGACCTAAAAGATCCTCTAGCCCATGTCCCTGCTGATTCAGGACTGTTGTTCCCTTACAATATATTCTCCATTGCTCTCACCACTCTGATTGTAAGTGACTGGCTCAAATAGGGCCTCTACCAGCTGTTGCTTGGGAGACTATTCCAGAGTCAGCTAAACCTCTTGTTTAGGATTTTTCTTCCTATTCAAAATATTCCTTTAATCTGTGTCATCCTCCTTTATATCCCTCTGAGCATTCTAACCCTGTCTCATCCTCCCAGATGTTAACACCCTACAAATACTTGCAGGCTCTCTTACGCCCTTATCCAAATCCCATTGAATCCAATGGAAAAACATCCACTGACTTCAATGGGCTTCAGATCAGACCCTGAGTCCCTGTTTAGCCAAGCTATCAGTGTGGGTTTTGAGTTCTCTTCATCTCCACTCATGAATCCTTCCTTCTAGCCCCTGAATCATTTTTGTTCTTCTCTGAACTCCCTCTGATTTGTAGGTGTCCTTCTGGTATTGAGGGGCTCAGAACTTAGTGCAGTATTCCAGGGGAGGTCTCACCAGTGTCATAGAAAACTTGATATGGTCGGTGTCATTATGCCTCTGTCTACATAGCCTAACACCACATGGGGCCAGATTTTTAAAGGTATTTAGGTGTCTGAAGACAGAGATAGTAGGATTTTCAAAAGCACCTGGACGCCTAACTCCCACTGATTTATGGGAGCTGGACATCCTGAGCACTATTGAAAATCCCATTAGGTGCCTAAATACCTTTAAAAAGATGTCCCATGGGGAATAGGTACCACCATATTGTATTACACTTCCAACTCATACATAATTTATTACATTATGTACCGTGACCACTATATCTCACGCTGTGTTACTCCTGCCAAGTACATATAGGGAGGAAATATATGTAGTTTGGATTATTTCCCCCCCCAAGATGTTTTATTGTGGGTGTTCCACTCTCATTTGGTTACCACTAATCTCTCCACGTTTATTTGTATTATTGCTCTGTCATCTCTGCCGGTCTTCACAGCACCTCCTATGTTAGTATAATTTGCAAATCTAACTAATGTGCTGTTCAGTGAAACAGGCTCTAACATTTGCTATAGCACCCACCACCCTAAAGATATAATTTTCTGTATATCATAAAACACTGGTGATACCCAGTCAGCTGACATAACTGATCAAATGCTCAGTTCTTCCATTTCATTGTTACTTGCATGAGCCACACCACCAAGTATGGAGCACATTAATGCTCCTCTAGCTGTGCCTGACCAACAAACCTTATTTTTTTCCCTCCCTCCTCACTTTTCCATTCATGAGTGTTCAGATGGAACTGAGAGAAGCCAGGCTGGATAGATGAGCTCTCTGGTTCTTTTTTAACCCTCAGAATTTTTTTTTGCAGTCCCTCATTAACCATATTGGTCACTTCTTGTGTGATGGGTTCCCCCCGGTGCCACTTGGAACTGGGTTACCACTGAGCGCGCCTGATCCACCAGCCTGGGTTCTCTTTCCAACTGTACTGCTGAGGCAAGCCTGCCAAGCCCTTTCCCAGGCCGTATTTTACCAGCACTCATACAGGTAGGGACACACCCAGCTGTAGCTATACACACAGATGCTGAGATCAGCTCTGCATGGGAAGGCTCAGCTAGGGAACTGCCTAGTACTCAAGTGCACACACCCCTCTAGAGGGTAAACCCAAAATTATACTATCTTGTGCTGCACAGAGAATTGTACAGCGTGAGCTCATGAAATTCACCCCCTCCTGCGATGTGTAGGAAGATATGCAACAGCTTTTTGCCCCCCAGTTATGAATTCCACACACTGGGTTTTAGACAAAACAAAAGCAAGTTTATTGGCTACAAAAGATAGATTTTAAGTAATTATACGGGCTAACAAACAGATCAAAGCAGATTACCTATTAAATGAAACAAACATGCACTCTAAACTTAGTATACTAAAGAAGCTGGTTATAAGTAGCAAACTCTCACCCTAAATGTTGTTTTAGGCAGATCGCAGAGATTCTTGAAGGCAAGCCGCACTTGCTTGTAGTTTAAAATTCCAGATATTCTTTTCACAGGCTAGAAAACCTTCTTTCCTGGGCTCAGCCCTTCACTCCTCGTCCAGTCTTTTTGTTCTCAGGTGTTTCCAGCAGTCCTCTTTCTTGGGCGGGGAGTCAATGAAGAGCAAACCTCAATGATGTCACTCCCCTGCCTTAAATAGTTGTTGCATATGGCGGGAATCCTTTGTCTCCCAGTGTGGTTCCCACCCCCCGGTTAGTGGGAAAATATTAGTATTACCATGGAGTCCAGTACCAGGTGACTTGGTCACATGACCCTCACAGCCATAACTCAGAGGCTGTTGGCAGCATCCCCAGTGGGAGATTAGCATCTTCAAAGACCTATTTTTTTCCCTAACGGCCCTTCCCAACCGGCCATCCAGGCTGATTGCATTCTGTCTAGTGGGCGTTCCCCAGGTGTAAACACATTTGTAATAGATGCATAAACAATATTCCTAACTTCAGATACAGAAATGATACATGTATACAAATAGGATAAACATATTCAGTAAATCATAACCTTTCCAATGATATCTCACATGATCCATCTTGCATAAAATACATCTTTGTTATGCCAGAATCATACCATAACCTATCTCTATGAAGAATATGGGGCAAAGTGTCACACCTTGTTCCTAATTGTAATGGGGTTCAGCCCCTTGGCCCCTCTCCTCCGTGAATCAGGGACACTTCAGTCTGGTGCAACACTCGTGTTCTTTATTCGTGATCAGTTCCCCACCACTGGTTTCCAGCTATGTACAGGCTTTACCACTGCTTGGCCTACCACAGGCCTGGCCAGCAACATGCTAGGCAGCAGCTGACCTCCCACTCTTAGTCTCCACCTCCACTTTCTCTCACTTTCTTCCAGCCTTATAGCTCCTGCTAATGAGGCTGTCAGGTGTGGTCAGTTACCAGGCAAACATAGGACAGTTCACCCAGCCCCAATCCATTCCCCCTGATTAGGACTGGGGTGGCAGGAGCTGATTAAGGGCTTCTTCAGCAGCATCCTACCACACTAATATTTTCCTTTTTCAGAATCATTTCCCACAAAAATAGTCATTTTGGTTAAAAAAAAAAATTGTTGAAAGGAAAGTTTCTATGAGAAAAACAAATAATAGCAGAACTGGTTGGAATTATTTGTATTGTGGTAGGAACTAGGAGCCTCTGTCATGGACCAGCTAGGCACTGTGTGATCACAGAACAAAAAAAGATATTCCCTGCCCCACAGCGCTTACTAAGTATAAGGCAAGAGACCCCAGATGCATACAGACAAATGGGTGAGCACAAAGAAACAACGAGACAATATTGGTCAGCACGATAAGCAGTAGTCTCAGCACACCAGCAGCCTAATCATTGTCAAGTTGCTTTTTTTTTACATTGTCAACTTTTTAGTGTTATTAAATGTATTTAAGTATAATTGCCATAAGTTTGCCAGGTGCTTGTGGGTATAATTACTAAACATGATGGCAGTAGGATGGGTTTTTTTGTCTTATGATAATATAAAGATGTTATAAAGTTGTGTGTTAAGTGCCTAAACCCAACGTTTAACACCTTTAATCAAATTGTTTGTCTTACCACCCACTTGCCACTTTCTAAACTGTGGAGAAAGTATGAAAACGCATCTGAATGTTATTGCACTGGGACTGACAAGGCAAGCATAATGGTGAAGCCTGACATACTGAAATAGCAATAACACACTAGAGTATATCCTGTTGTGGTATATATACTTTGCTCTTTAATTCCTCCCTTGGGCAGTCTCAGGATGGAAGTGTTTTTCTCAGAGGAAGTATTCTCCCTACTGATTTTGTGAAGATGCAGCAATTTCCCTACATGGGATAGTTCTGTACAGTAGTTCGGGATCCCTTTGTTAGTTATCTCACTGTACAATTAAACACTAGCGCTCTCTATGGCTTCCCACTGGTAGTTTGTAAAATGGAGAAGGAGCTATATAGAAGTTCATGCTTAGAGTTATGTTAAGAGGAATATTAAGGGCTGAATTCTGCTCTCAGTTACATGGGTGCAGCTTCACGTGGGGCTTTCACGTGATAGCCGACTTTGGTCCTAATGGTACACAGTTCAGCATTCTAAGATATAACTCTGCCCCGCCCCTTTGTTTGATCTTTAATTACATGATCAGATGCCATTTATCAAATGAAACAGTATAAATGTCATATAATTTTGCTATCAACACAGCTGGCATGTATAGAATCTTGCAGTGCTGTGTAGCACTCTGTGTTTACCATGAAATTGTTATCTGAAAAATACACAGTGAACCTTACTTACTCAACATGCTGCATATTAAATAAATAACGTGGAGTAAGAGTGAAAATTGGCTGGCATATTTGGAACTCCTAAGTTCGCAGCTAAGTTAACTTCAGAGTTATCTTCCCAAACCCCTCGAACTGCACTTAAGAAAATGTTCACTGTGGGGCTGCAGCCTACCACCACCACCGCCACCACAGCAGCAGCATTTCCTTCACTGGGGAACACTGTGCTCTTGTTCATGTTGCAGAAGCTAGAATACATCAGATGTGAATCTAGTCTAGTGCTGGTTACTGAAATTGCAACTTGTTGATACCTTTTCATCTTTACAGGTGTAATGCAATGCTAAACTGTATTCTACTGTTCAGCCATTGGGGTGGTGCTGTTTGTAACATACCTTATCTGGGCATACAACAGGTACACCTGACAGTGTATGAAAGGATCTTATAATGAACACATCTGGTGTATCTCACTGGGAAGGAAGCTCTGTAGCTAGTCCATATCTGATACAAGAGCCTAACCAGCTAGTAGCAGCCCTGCAACCTACCATGTAGAAGCGGCACGTGACAACAGGCATTTTGGTGAAGAACAAATTCAATATAAATCTCTGCATTTACCTATCTCAAATGAAAAAGGGTGTGCGGGTCCGGTTGTATGGCACAGGCGCTGTAGAATCCAACATTACCAGGCATAGGTGCTGACTTTTAGTTTTCCCCAGGGGTGCTCCACCCCACTCTGCCCCTTCCCCCAAAGCCCTGCCATCACTCCATCTCTTCCTGCCCCTGCTCTGCCCCTTCCTCCAAGGTCCTGCTCTCACTCTGCCTCTTCCTGCTCCCACTCTGCCCCCTCCCCCAAGGCCCCACCCTCACTCCACTTCTTGCTGTCCCCGCTCCAACCCGTCCCCTGAGGCCTCCACCTGCCCACTGCTCGGCTGCTCTCTGCCCTCCCCCAAGCGCCTCCCCAGCTGCCAAACAGCTCATTGGTGGCCCTGCCAAATAGCTGCAGCTGGTGGGTGCTGAGCACCCACTATTTTTTTTCTATGGGTGCTTGAGCAACGGACCACCTATGGAGTCAGCACCTATGTTACCAGGGACCTTCATCTGTCCAAAATGAGAAACTAAAAATTGGAGTGGGAAAAATGTTCATTATTATAAGTAGGGTTCATTATTGCCATGATTCTCTGATTGGGTTGTACGGTAGGAGGAACAAATTCTCTGCTGGTATAAATGGGTGCAGCTCCATTAACATCAGTGTAAGTCACCCATTTACACCAGCAAGGAATTTGGCCCTAAGCGGATCACAGCAAGTATTTTTAAAACGTGCCACTGGGGAAGGCTTGCAAACATCTGAACAGTATTTCCAAAGGGTCATTTCTTTGTAAATTAATTTGCTTGGAATTTTCCATATCTAAATCTTTCATCCACTAAACTGATTGCATGTTGAATATAATAGCTTTTTTCTTTCCAAAACTTGGCATTCTGCAAGTTAAGAATGTCTGCAGATTCTGGGTGTTTATGGAGCATTTCCATTAGGGTGCTTGTTTACTCTGGACTCGATCCAGGACACCAGGCTGGTCCTAGATGGCTGTTGCTGACAAGAGAACAATGTATGACTGATCATGTGAGATTATTCAGATCACAAAGCACCTACACAATTTATTTGTGCACTGGGACTGCTTAGAAGCACATTAACATATCCTCAAGATTCAAACCTCTTGCTTTTTTGACTGGGAAGAATATAAAGAGCTACCAAGGGGCCTAGCAGAAACATGAGGCTGTGAGGCGATACGTGACTTCCCCAGAGACTTCATAAGGTTACGGTCAGTGACTCCCTTTCTCAACATGTTTGTGTGGCAAAGATTTAATTTGCAGCACTTGGTGTTCCCCCCATAGTTCTTTGAGCACCTTTGAACTTCAAAGTCACTCATTTCTGACCAAAAACTAAGAGGAAAATGTGGCATTGGATCCAAGCTGCAGGAAATATACAACTGACTTTATTTACATGGCTAATTATGGGCCAGTTTCTGTCACCCTTACCCACCCTTATCTGTGAGTTCTTCCTTACAACCCAGAGAAGACCTCTGAAATCCATGGGCAGATTCAAGGTACTATTCATGGGGCAGAATCTGGCCCTGTACATTTGCAAAGCAGCCTCACATTGAACTCACACACACTCATAATGCCTTCCATCTGAGCTCTGAAAGCACTTTACAAACATCATGGGAGGGGTTTTCAAAAGCCCCTAAGGGAGTTCCAGTGCTATCAGCAGAACAGAGCATCTGACTCCTCTAAGCACTTTTGAAAGTTCCCCCTTAAATATCTGAGTTTCATAGCATCCCACTGAGGCAGGGAAATATCATTATCCCTGTTTTGAAGATGTGAAAACTGAGGCACAGATAAAATCCCAAACTGACACAGGAATTCCATGGCGGAGGTGGGAGCAGAACCCAGCTCTCCTGATCCTCAACCACTCTGTGCTGGGATCTACAGGCCAAGTGCTGAATCAGGGCTGAGAATAGAGCACTACTGATCTAGATAGGCCCCAGCTTTCAACAGGTGCAGAGCATGTTCCCAGGGGAGGAACAGTTTAGAAGGACACTGGTAGCCATGGGAAGCAGTTGTATGCCGTACCAGGAAGCAAGGCTGATATTGAGAGTTATCAGGCATGGCCACAGCTTTGTGACGCTTGCTCTAGCAGCAGGGATTTGGATTCCTATTCCCCTGCCCTCCTTTGGGAGCTGAAAACCCTAGAAGAGATTGATTGAACACGACCCCAAGAGAGCGATGAGACACTTCTAAACAGTGACCACACCCCAAACTGAGGAGCTCCAGACTGGTAGGAAGTGACCCTGGGGAAAACATGATTTGGGATAGCTCAATAACTGGGCCAGACCCTTTGATTAAACCCTTAGGGTCCTGGTGGAGTGGGTGGGCGGGCCTATCTTGCTCCCACCCTGCTTCTCTCTAGTGACAGAACTTCTGGGGGAGCCATGGGAGCATGCAGGAGTGATTGAGGCCACTGCAGGGCGCCTTTCTGGAATGGGTAGGCTGGTAGAAACTGTAAAGCCATGACCTGACTACTAGGACAGCTGGTCATTGAACCATCCTGCTACACACACATAATCCTTTCTTCCCTAGGGAAGCTGCCACAAGTGCCTTTGAAACATTTTTATTATGAATCATATTTCTCAAGTGATTTGTTGCTGTCTGGAATATTTTCCAGGCTGAAACTTCAGGAGAAAGTTTTGTTCCAATTGATTTGGTCAACTTAAGTTATAAGCTAAGTCCTCTGGGTTCAGATGCTGTTTTGTGCTCCCTTTCCCCTAAACCAGGTTTGTGTAGAATATGTGAGTTTGTGTAAACAACGAGGCGTCCTTGTGGCATCTTAGAGACTAACAAATGTATTTGAGCATAAGCACTTCATCAGATGCATGGAATGGAAAATACAGGAGCAGGTATAAATACATGATGGGACTGCTATGGGTACCCGCATGGCCCCTTAGTATGCCAACATTTTTATGGCTGACTTAGAACGCTTCCTCAGCTCTCGTCCCCTTACACCCCCATTCTACTTGTGCTACATTGATGACATCTTCATCTGGACCCATGGGAAGGAGGCCCTTGAGGATTTCCACCAAGATTTCAACAATTTCCACCCCACCATCAACCTCAGCCTGGACCAGTCCACACAAGAGATCTACTTCCTAGACACTACAGTGCTAATAAGGGATGGTCACATAAACACCACCCTATACCGGAAACCTACTGACTGCTATACTTACCTACATGCCTCCAGCTTTCATCCAGACCACATCACACAATCCATTGTCTACAGCCAAGCCCTAAGATACAACCGCATTTGCTCCGATCCCTCAGACAGAGACAAACACGGGATCTTTATCAAGTGTTCTTAAAACTACAATACCCACCTGGGGTAGTGAAGAAACAGATTGACAGAGCCAGAAGGGTACCCAGAAGGCACCTTCTACAAGACAGGCCCAACAAAGAAAGTCACAGAACGCCACTAGCCGTCACCTACAGCCCCCAACTAAAACCTCTCCAGCGCATCATCAAGGATCTACAACTTATTCTGAAGGACGATCCCTCACTCTCACAGACCTTGGGAAACAGGCCAGTCCTCGCTTACAGGCAGCCCTCAACCTGAAGCAAATACTCACCAGCAACTACACACCACACAACAAAAACACCAACCCAGGAACCAAACCCTGCAACAAACCCCAGTGCCAACTCTGTCCGCATATCTATTCAAGGGACATAACCACATCAGCCACACCATCAGGGGCTCATTCACCTGCACATCAATCAATGTGATATATGCCATCATGTGCCAGCAATGCCCCTCTACCATGTACATTGGCCAAACTGGACAGTCTCTACGCAAAAGAATAAATGGACACAAATCTGACATCAGGAATCATAACATTCAAAAACCAGTAGGAGAACACTTCAATCTCTCTGGTCACTCAATAACAGACCTAAAAGTGGCAATTCTTCAACAAAAAAACTTCAAAAACAGACGCCAACGTGAAGCTGCAGAACTGGAATTAATTTGCAAACTGGATGCCATCAGATTAGGCCTGAATAAAGACTGGGAGTGGTTCGGTCATTACAAAACCTTAACCTAATTTCCCCAATACTAATTTCTCCCTACTGTTACTCACACCTTCTTGTCAACTGTCTGTAATGGGCCACTCTCATTACCACTTCAAAAGTTATCCTGCTGTTAATTAATTTATCTCGTTAGACTGACCTCACACTTGGTAAGGCAACCCCATACTTTCATGTATTTATACCTGCTCCTGTATTTTACACTCCATGCAGCTGATGAAGTGGGTTCTAGCCCACGAAAGCTTATGCCCAAATACATTTGTTAGTCTCTAAGGTGCCACAAGGACTCCTTGTTGCTTTTGCTGATACTGAATAACACGGCTAGCACTCTGAAACCTTAGTTTGCATGTTGTCAGAGTGCGTCAGAATATCAGTTTAAAATTAAACAACGTTTGCTGAAATATTCAGGTTTTTAAATGTTGTGATTACACATTAACTACTTTCTTTTAAGGCAGTACATACACTATAATCACTTCACAAGTACACAGATTGTACAGCAGGGTTTTTTTTACAACATGGGGCTCATTGATATTATCTTCTTTGAAGCCACCCATCATATCTAATGTACCACTAATCTTGGAGACTCTTACCTATCCCAATAGTATGTCTTAGTAAGATAGATTAGAACAGCACGAAAGGTTTCATGTTTTCTTACTGATATTAATGGATTAATTATTTCCTATATATAAAGTTACTCAACTGATTACAAAAAATCCCTTTTAGCCTGTATAGTCTGTTCCATAGCCTTACTCCTGAGGGAATTCTGCGCAAAAAAAAATAAAAATTCTGCCCACAGTATTTTAAACGTCTGCAAGTTTATTTGTCAATAAATAAATGCAGAGTCTCCAGCATGGCAGTGGGGAGCACAGGTCACTGGCTGTACGAAGGTGGGAGATCACCCTGCAGCCTCCCCACCTTCCCGCCCCTGGGATGCAGACTCAGTGGTGAGGCTGCGCCTGACCCTGAAACAGCACAAGGCCTGGGCCTGCCCCAGAAACACTTTGGGGCCCTGACCCTCTGTGCCAGGCATACCAGATGTGGGGCAGGCAGGATCCAAGTGTGGAGGGGCTCAGTGTGGGGGGATCCAGGGGTGGGGTGAGAGGATTCTGTGTGGGACAGTCTGGGTGCAGGCAGCTCAGTGAGGGGTCTAGGTGGGGGGGGGATTTGGATGCACAGAAGCTCATTGGGGGGGTTCCAGATGCAGGGGCAGGGGGACTCTGCCAGGTGAAGCCTTACCCGAGCCCTGCTCACTGGGCTGCTTCTCTGCCCTGTTGGGCTCTAGCTCTTGCTAGAAATCAAGTATAAAGCTTAGCAAATAGAATATTCATGAACAAACTTACTTACCAACTAAACTATTTAAAAATGTATGAATTCAAAAACATTAATGAGTATTTTGTAAACCATGTTACAAAGGGGTAAAACTTCATCTAAAATTTTAAGTAAAATTCACGATGTTGTCCACATGCTGTGTGGACTATCGGATGAGTGACCACTTTACTGCCTCTTACTGGAAGTGTAGTTAGTTTTAATAACATGCAGTTGATTTGATCTGCACTTGAGTGTTTGACAGGATATAGGTAACTATGTAACTTTTTCACACGGGTCTGGCAATTGGCAATTTTAGCCAGCAAATAACTTCAGAAATTTCAGGGCTGGGTATTTCTTAAACAGCAGTGTTAAACTATGCATTGGGTTTGTGCTGAGGACAAGGATTATTTTGTGATCCAATCTAGAAATTGAGCACAAGCCTTCAAACGTGAAAGGTTAGTATAATTATACACTGTACCATACATTTCTCAATTAACTAAACTTGATGCTTATTGTTTTGCAATTGTGTTTCATATCAAATGCATCAACGGTCCTAGATCGACACAGTATGCCACTTATTAAACCAAATTCACTGTGGTGCAGGTTTGGAGGATTTAAAAGTTGTAAATATTACCATTTTACTGGCTCCCTAAATGCTTTTCAAGTACCTCACTGAAGAGGTGAGCTCTAGTGGAATAGATGGTATAAACATTAATTTGGAGTATTAATTTTCTTTAAAATTAAAAGTATTTTATATGCTACTTATTATCAGCTTCAACACAGTCATGTGGGCAGGAGATCTGAAATGCATTCATACTTTATATGGCTTTAACAGGACAATGCATATGCTGACAAACTTAAACGAAGGCTTTGTTTAAGTTTGTTAGCATATGTATTGTGCTGTTAAATTGGTCAGGAGTCCTCAAGAGGGGAGGGTTGGGGGGGACGGAAGGTGTTTAAACAGTGTTTTTGATTCTGTTTCTCCCCATTGGTCTGAATTATCCATGACATTCATACTGCATCACATCAAATCCAAATCATTAGCGGAATGCCTCTGCTTGCACTGACCAGAGGATGTTTGAAGTCTGATGTCAGCCCAGTTCTGCAGCCTGACAGGAATCAGGTGTTGTCCCCAGTGTACATAGAATTTTTCTTTGCAGCCAAACTAGTCTAACTTGCATTTTGCTAATTGGAACTGGAGCAGCAAAACAAAGAAAACAAATGCCTCATTTTCCAGCTTTGTGTGAGAACTATAAGTGAAGATTATAATGCCGGACACTGACAACCTTAAACCAGCTGCCTCAGGAATCTGCCAAGAACTTTGCTGAAAATATGTTCCTCATTTTAGCAACGGAGCTAAGACTTATCACACATCTGCCCACCTTTATTCGAATGACGCTCCTTCTGTTCTGACAGCTCAGGCATTATCAGTTTCATCTAG
This sequence comes from Platysternon megacephalum, assembly GCA_003942145.1. Taxonomy (NCBI): domain Eukaryota; kingdom Metazoa; phylum Chordata; order Testudines; family Platysternidae; genus Platysternon; species Platysternon megacephalum. Next base: position 5,218,767 of record QXTE01000003.1, on the reverse strand, counting down.
AACAATTTACAAATTTGGAACCCAGTCCTGTAAACTCTTAATCATTTGATCAATCCCAATGAAGACAATGGGACTATTTGCATGTCTATGGACCACTTTTGTGGTAAGAGTTTCAAGAGTCTGTTCTGTTCCTATAAAGGAAGTTGAATCTCCCATTGAAATGCAATGTTTGGGTACAATACCATAATGCAGTTTAGGATACAGTTTGTCTTTTAATAAGTCATACATATGCTGAAATGGCTCCTCACCCAACTCCCATATTCCATATAAACAGACTGAAATACTACATATTTTGGGCGAAAGTGAGTCATTAAGCATGTTGATGTTTGTATATACAAACACCCATTTCATCACTGTACTGGAAAATATAGCTGAACTTAATTTTCTATGGAATTTGAAGAAAGTTTAACAGCCGCAATTGGTTTCTGTGTTAATCAGTGTGAACCTGAAAAAATTATGTGCCTTCTAAGAGAGAAGAATCAGTCCACACTCACTGGGGAAAAAAAATTCCTTCCAACTGGTGTTCAAAAGAGTGATACAAGACACATGCATAACCTCATGAGCAGAGGGCGGAGAGGATACCCTCCCACATTATAACCAGCAAAAATAATAATAATAATAATAATAAAATCTCAGAGGTTTACTGATTTGCAAACCTAAAAACCTGTGTTATGCTTTAAACTACCTCAGCACATACCAGGTTTATGAACATTAAAAAGTTAACTACAAAGGAACACTGAAGCCCATTAACCTGAATGTGTGCCAGCCAGTGTGCCCTCACTGAATTAAGGTGCAGTCACACCTGAACAGCTAAAAATTAACCTTGCCCTTTTAAGCTAAACGGAGTCATGTCACTGGCTCCATCACTATTGTTACATAACAGATAACAAAACTCAGTGGGGCATGGTGCTGGCACATAGGGTCTCAGGTACGTGGTGTGATTTTTCAGAATCTCTTTTGGGAATAGTCATGTAGGTGAAATAGCTGGTACTTATGATTATGCTATTTCTATGCATGTATATTCATCTTGGTATCTGAAGTTATGAATATTAGCTATGTTTACTACATGTTTGCTCCTGTGGTAATGCCAACAAGGTATTTAGCCAGCATATGAAGGGACAAGTCAAGTTGAATGTCCCATTAAGGAACACTTAGCTCACAATGGACCCTGGAAAACACCTGTCTACACTTAATGGACTTTTTGTGAATGTTCTAACTAGAATATGGGTGAGGGTGATGGACATGTAACTTGCCCATGTGACTCCAAACACCATCTTTCACAGTAAGAACAGATTTCCCTTTACTTGGCAGAAGCTAAAAGGCCCTGGCCTGGAAACATCTCCATTTTGCCTCTTTCCTGCTCTGGTCTCTTTCCTGCTCCAGCCTCTGGACAATAAACAAATGCTAATGGGAGCATTTTAACCAAGGGACTGAGGACTTTAAGGTAGTCTGGAGTCTTCATATTTCCTTGATCCTTTGCAGATGGATTTATAAGTTGGATATGGTACAGGAACTGTTTTAGCCTCATTGATTGTGATTTCTCCCTTGCAATGGACAAAGATCAGATGTCTGCCGACCTTCTCACACGAGTCAGCAGCCTTTGGTACCTGTGGTATAAGCAACATAGCCCTTGCTTGAGTGGTTTTGTTCTTTTCTCTCCAAATGTCAAAGCCTGTTCCCATTGAACTCAATAGCAAAACTCCTTTTGATCTCAATGGGAACAGGATTTGGCCCCAAGAGATCAGAGAATATGACTTTTATGAATTGCTTGTCTGTCCAGAGACAGTTCTCATGCATGTTCTGCCAGGCTGATTTTGATTGCCCTGCCTGTATGTCATGCTGAGGAAAATAATAAAACAATTTGGGCTGTAGTTCTATCAAGATGCACATGGCACACACAGTTCTATGCCTCTTCCCCATCAAACCCAAATGGCGCAGCATCTTTGCTTTCCTAGGGCCTGGTGGAGAGCAATACTTAGATAAAGGCAAGCTGGCAGAAGCTTAGTTTGGACATAAAGGAAGCACTGATAGTGTGCTAAGGGAAAGTGGGGTATTGTCCTTCCTATCCTTCTTTCATTTAAGAAGTTTTCAATTTGGGGTGCTGCTGGATCCTCAATGACACCTGGAAGTACAGGTGGCACCAGGAGCCCAAAGCATCATTTTACAACTGCATCTGTTTAACAGATGCAGTTGTAAAATTTTAGACAGGTAAGGAGGGTGTCGGAGGGGACGGGGAGAGCATGGGGGCCCTGGGCTGGGGGCAGGGTGGGGAGGGGTCATGTGGGGAGGTCACGTGCATTCCCTTGTGTCCCTCCCATGAGTGCAGTACCGGCAAGAAATGATTTCTACTTGCACCACTGGTGATAGATAGAAGTGGCTGGAGCAAGGGAAAGGCATGTACATAGATCACACCTAACGGTGCACTTCAAATATAGGTTTGTGAGGCCCTGCAACTCTAAGTGAGTTTGTAATGAATTAATAACATGACTGGCTCTAAATGTATTCTGTGCCCTCACTCTGTATGGTTAAAACTCTGTTAGTAACCATGACAGCTACGTTTCACCCCCGCTAGAGGCCTGGGCTGCCATACAGTTGTCGTCTTGTAACTGGTTCAACACAATCTTGTTTTTATCATGTGGGCAGGACCCCTGATCATACCTGTGTAAATGGTTTGACTGGTCCTTTTTTCTTCCAACTCTCTGTGTGGTAGAACGTCCCAGAGTGCATTTGCCCCACTTGCTGGTGCTGCTCTGCATGCATATGCTCTGGGAGATACTCTCCTGTCTATATGGAGGTAGTGTGGGATAAGCTTCCCAAATACAAACACAGTTAGGTAACAGGGTAGGTGTGGACATGAAAACATGTCTTTGATGGCAGAAAATCTGTTGTGAGGGCCCAAATTGAACTGTGCTACATGAAACTGGTTGGATTGACTGTAACGACTTACAAAATCATGTTTGTAAATGTAATATGAGCAGGCCCTGACTTTGCACTGCATTCAGTGTTGGTGGGTTTCTCTTCCATCTTATAAGAGCCACCTCAGAGCTACAGTTGTTGGCTGCTGGCTTTAATATTGAATTTCCATCAGTTAAACACTTAATATAACAGGGACTGTCTGGGTTTCATCTTGTTTTGCTTTAGAAATAACTAATTTCTCACAGTAGTTCTACATTTTATATTAGTACAATGTTTGGTTGCTTAGTTTAACTACCACAGTAACATAATAGAAAACACCACACAGTCAGAACACAGCTACCATATGCTTCTAGTCTCAGGACTAAGTATGGATGCTTATCTCCTACTCCAGTCTCTACAAGCAGTGTTAAGGTCACTCTTTCTTCAGAGCCAGCTCAGCACATGCAAATATCAGACCATCCTCACCTAATCAATGTTGAATCTGTTTGACTTTGTCTATTACTTCTACTCATACTGCTCCTGCAACTACCCTGTTGCTACATTACTACTTGTGCCATTGGCAATGATGTTATGGAGGAAGGGGAGGGATGAGGAAGGAGAGAAGCACTTGTATCATATGGTGCTATAATGTCCTTTCGCCAGGGGAGAACATTCCCCCATATTTACACTAAGGGGGAAAGTGATAAGCACAGCTGCAATGCTCAGACTTCTGTCCTTTCAGAAGAGAAAGCTATGCCAAGAGCATCATGTAGGAAAGGGAAGAAGCACCCCACAATTTTATTGTGCCCACTCCCTTGGAAAATAAAAACACCAAAACCTAACCAATCAGTTCTGAAGTTTCTTTGTTTGCTATTGACAAGATCAGGAACGAGGAGGAAAAATAACAACCAGCAGTAGCAGCTGCAGCTAGTACAGCTCAACAACACAGCAGCAGAAATAAGCAACAAAAGGCCCAATCATACTGGCTGCATGACTGAAAACAAGCAGTGTTGTGTGACAGCATTTTAGCTTGTGCTCACGTTCTGCGTCAGTGTAATTAATCATGAAGCTCAATGATCACCACTCTGTCAAATCATCTCAGTATAACATCAGCTCTCAACCCCTTTCGTGCAGCACTCTCAACCTCTGTGCTGCAAAACAAATCATACCTGCAGTCTGAGTGTAGTACCCCACTCAATATGCTCAGTGGCAATACCCATTCTGAACTTCCATACCAGGGTGTGGAAAGTGGTAGTAGTGTTATGGAAGTGGCAAAGATGGTCTGCTGGTTAAGACACTAGACTGGAACTTGGGAGATCTGAGTTACGTTGCTGGTTCCGCCACAGACTTCCTGTGTAATCTTGGGTAGGTCACCTAATCTCTCTGTGCCTCTGCTCCCCATCGGGAAAATTGGAATAATAGTTGTTCCTTTCTCCCACCCTTTGTTTGTCTCACATATTTAGGCAGTAAGCTCTTCAGTGTCATGTCTCGTACTATGTTATACTATAGTGTCTAACAAAATGGGGCCCCAATCTCAACTGAGGCCTTCAGGTGCTATCCTAATATAAATAATAATAATGTTACATGATCTTCTCTTCCTCTGTGTCCAGGGTTCTCAACCTAATGGGTAATGATGGCATCTCATCCAGCCTGTCTTTCCCTTTTTGCTAAATAGGTGATCAGTCCTGGCTAGGTCTAACTAGATGAGGATGGAGGTTCTGGGGTGAGTCATGATATGGAAAAGGTTGGTGGTGTTATGCCACTGCCTCTGTTCTTAAGAGATATTGGTAGCAGCAGCGCCACTTCTGCTCTGAAATTCATTGATTTCCTATCCCTAGTGGAAATGTCAGTAAGATAAACTTGTGGCTACTGGTTCCAGAGGGCTAGCTAGCTTTTTAAACAGAGAGACAGATCTAGCTATGGTCTGCTAGTTTCTAGGGCAAATGGCCCTCCAAGGAAACCAACATAGGTTAGCCCGAACTGATGGGGTATGACTACATTTGGAGCTGGGGGTGACTTCCAATTCAAGGAGACATACCCATGCTAGCCTTCATCCAGCTAGCGTGCTGACAATAGAATGTAGTCACAGCAGCACGAGCCCCAGGACTGGCTAGCTGCACTGAGTACATGCCTAGGGTCTTGAACAGGTACACACTTGGGGCAGCTAGCCCATCCAGCTGCTCCTGCCCCCACAGCTACACTCTATTTTTAGCATGCTTGAAAAGAGCTAGCAAGAGTATGTCTCCTTGAGCTGGGAATCACGCTCCCAGCTGGAAATGTAGAAATACCCATAGGGATTAGTAGAAATCAATAGCGACCAGATGGAAGATTCTAATGAAGTTTAATATTATTTCCACACACCTGTGTAGGAATAAGACACACAGAATTTGGCTTATTTCCATCAGAATCAAAGTTAGCTGCTAGTCTGTTTCAGCATTATTTTATGTTAACTATCTGATATCATGGTGCCACTGACAGGAAATAGCGTGAATTCAACCAACCAAGCAAATCTGATCTTTACCCAGAAGCATGCCTAGTGCAAAATGTAAACACCATATAGTTCCAAAGCCAGAAGGGACTACTGTGATCATCTACTCTGACCCTCCTGTCTAACATGGGCCACGGTACTTCCCCAAAACAATTTCTAAAGTATGTCTTTTTGAAAAACATCCAGTCTTGATTTAAAAGTTGTGAGTCACGGAGAATCCACACAATCCTTGGTAAATTGTTCCAATAGTTAATTACCCTCACTGTTAAAAATGTGCACCTTATTTCCAGTCTGAATTTGTCTAGCATCAGCTTGCAGCCACTGAATCATGTTATACCTTTCACTGCTAGATTGAAGAGCCCATATTAAATGTTTGTTCCACCTCCATTTAAACATATGCTGCAGTCCAAATCCAGCTTAAAAGATTACCTATTAATTTATTATTATATTTGACAGATGGCTGAACAAAACACATTGTGCCAAAATCAGCTCTTAGTTATCATTGCCACCTCATTGAAAAATTTAATGGGGTGATACCAGTGTAACTGAAAGATGCTTTTGGCTTATTAGATGTGTGAACGAAATAGTTGTGTCCCCCTTACAAACACCTAGGATGTGTCTGCACCTCTATATGTGTCTTTTTACCTACACTTCATTTTCACATTATTTCTAGAAACATAAAAGAACAAACTTTCCCTTGGACAACAGTGTAATAACTGAAGCCACTGTAACATTGATGGAACTTATTCAAAAAGTTTCCATTTACAGCTAGTATTTCAAGTTTGGGGTTGTTGTATGGGCTTTCTCTGCTCATGAAGACTGCATCAAAAACAACTGGCACAGTAAGATATCTTTAAGATAGAAATACGGATTGTATTATACAGCTAAATAACAAATACATACAGAACAAGAATGTTAAGTTGCATATTTAACTTGAATCAGTACAAAATAAATCTGTTAAAAAGGAAATAATGAGACACCATTTTTGTGCTTATGACAAAATCTATGGAAATTAAGTAAAAAAGCATCTTTTATAAAATATTTTTTATTTATTAAATGAAACTAAAAAGAAAATTAATTTGGCCACATTTCTAATAAAAATTACTATAGGGTGAATTAGATTATTAATTTCAGGGTTTGGGGTTTTTGTTTTTTTTTAAAGTAAACTGGGAAGCCCTTAGAGATGCATATCCAGCGTTGGAGCTAAGAGGAGAATCAGGTAATCAGACTTCCTTTTGTATAGGAAAAGGAGCTGGTTCTGTGGACTTTTCTTAGGCCATACTCAGGCAAATCACCCAGTAAGGAGTTTTGATCTAGCCCTTAAGCACGTATTTCTACAGCCATTGATGGGAAGTTTCTCATTAAGTCCTTAAAACTGAGGGAGTTGGGAGAGGCTTTGCTGAAAAGGGATGGGATTACTCATGTTTAAAATTAAATAACTCTGCTGAGTCAGGGCCTAACTGTAATGGTCATAGGAGCAGGCACTATGTGAGCAACAATATATTAAAATAATTTACATTGCTGAAGGCATCAGTGGTGGCACCAAAGGCTCAGTCCAAAGTGCATTGACGGGAATGGAAAGGTTTGGATCAGGCTCTAAATGCCTGGTATCCAGCTTCTGAGCTATAGGCCACAGTGGTCCTATTACAAGTAACCCACAACTCTACATTTTTACCTCACATTCTGTCATTCTTTACATTTTTCTTAATCTCACACTTCTAAAGGGAAAGTCTTCATGAGCCAGAATGAAAACAATTACTGTCATTAATTCCTATTGGTCATGATACACGTTTCATTAGAATTATTGGAGGGACTATTTCAAGACATGCTATTAGGCCTCATAATATCATAGGATTAGGAAAACTGGTAGGTGGGGTTCATAATGAACCATGGGCAGAACAATAGGGATGGGACAAGAGCATGGTCATTTACACTTTCTTTCCTTTCCCTAGCAGATGGACCTGAACCATGAATCTGGATCCACTGCTTCAAAGTTTGTGGATGTCTGGATCCAGGTTTTTGGATCAGTCCATTATAGAGAGAAGGATCTATAGCCAATCTTCACAGGCATTCAGATTGGGGATTTTGGTTCATGCTCCTCTGTAGCATGGATCTCTGATCACAAGACTTTTAGGAAATAATATGCCATTCTCCAGCAAGTGCAAAACATACCTGGGCATACCGTGGCTAATTGCGGAAATGACCACATGACACTAGTTATGCAAGAGATGTACAGAATAATACCCAGATTGCTTCACACACATTGAGGTTTACCAGCTCATGATGTGTTGGGAATGGGCAATGAGCTGGAAAGAGAGAACTGTTATTATTCAGATGAAGTACTATAATTTAGTGAAGTTCATGGAGGAGTGGGTGGTTACCTAACTGGGTTTTTAGTAGGGTTTAGTGCTTTAGTGTTGGATTACTGCTGTGTGAGGCATGTCCAAATGAAGGATTATGGATCACACTTATGGTGGTCTGGACCTTATCAAGGGCACAGATGTTACCAGTGCTATCTGAACACAGCTGGAACCTCTTGATTCGCAAGGTGGTGATCTGGCCAATGGCAATATGGGACCTGAAAGTGCATATTCTGTGCTGTTACACTGATGCAGCCCTGTTTGGCCTATGCCCCTTGGATATCAGGCTCCTGAGCGCTGAATGTGTGTAACAAAGTCACATTATTTTCTTTATCCTTTAAAAAACATTTCCACTCGCCTCTAGAAAGAAAAGTTTCCTGACCAGCAGTATTTTTTTTTTTTGTACTGTGCATGCTGATTTAGGGAAGTGATTATGAATGATGTGGTTATTGTTACATCCTTGTGCATAACATAAATACAGCGATATCTTTTTCTTTCAAGTGTAAGTGTAGTGCTTTATTAATTTAAATGGGGAGGAGGTGGGGAGCATGGGAAGGCTCAAGGGCCTACCAGCTGGATTGGCCCACAGTTTTTCACAGGGCCCTGTGGAAAGTAAATTGGGAGACTTTGATAATCAATATAGTATATCTGGGTGTAGGAGGATGCTGTGGCTGGATGGGTCAGGGGCCCATAGGAAGACATGAGTGAATTTTAGGAACTAGGGGAGGGAGATCAGGTTTTTGAGGCATTCACAGGGATTTCGTCAAGTAGAGCAACTGGAAGGGCAGTGCTTGACATCTACTTGGACGCAGGTCTTCGGTACTGTCTTTCAAGCCAGAGGATCACCGTGGGCCGTTGGATCGGTCAGGTCAGGTGACTCATCACCATCCTTAAATACGGAAAAAAAAAAAAATCAATCCTGAACCTGTATTCATGTATTTACACAATCACAAGCAGGTATGCTGGCAATCAGATTGTCACTTAGCTACTGAACTATATTTCCAAGAACCCCATGAGCCTAGGGTCAGGATTCACATCATCTCCCCAGCTGTAGGAAGATCCTGTTCACGACAGCAGCCCAGCTAGAGGGAGCATCTAGTGTCAAGGAGAAGAAACCCAGGGTTAGCAAAAATGTTCCAGCTCTCACCAGACAGAAGAAAAACACATTAAGGGTATACCCATCACACACACTAACTGGCAATGCTCTGTTTCCTATCCCACCCCATCCATCAGACACAATACTTAAAATGACTTTTAAAATCCCACATGAAGAATAGCCAGCGAGAGAGACTCATGCATTACAGCGTGCAATTAAGAGGGAGGTGGGATTGAATGCAGAAAGCATGCAATTAATTGTGGGGGTGAGCAGAAACAAAAATCAGATAAGGTTGCTATATGACAACAGTAAATTTACCTGTCACCTCATTTGCAACACTCAAGCACTGAAAAGAAAATACTGAAGGGCACCGTAAATTTTACACTGGCCACATGATAACCAAAGCCCATTATTTTTATCATGAACATACTGGTGTGTATAAAGAAATGCATATTTCATCACAATCATACCTTAATTCTGACCCTTGAACGGTTTGTGGGGCGTGGGCAGGTTATGTATTGTTTTCTGTTCTCTTGATTTTTGGTATCTAAATATTTTCTTTTAAGAGGCATTGTAAAATGAGAACATCAATTAGTCTATTTACTGACAGTAGAATTTTTTTTGCTAAAGTCCTTAGAATTGCTGTTTCTTGAGAACAATATGTAGTTCAATAGGAAAAGTGTTATATAATTTTGTAGTAAGTCAATAATATTATATGCACTTGGATTTGAGGCAGAAAACTATGTTTCATTACTGTCTGTCCTTGATTAAATACAACACACGAACTCTAGTTCTCTATTCCAACCCTCTAATAACTGAGCTAAAGGAATTTAGCTAGCAATGATAGGAATACCCTTGAGTTCTTATTTGAGCTACAACCAGCAACCAGAAGGCAGTATGTTCATGTACATGCACATAGTGCCAAATCCCGCTCTCATTGAATTCAGTGGCAAAACCTTCCCTTAACATCAATGGGAATAAGATGGGGTCTCTGTGCCCTTTTAACATTTCTTCAAATATAGGTGGTGCCTGAGTTTTCAAAGAGACTTTAACTGTGTGGAAAATCTGGAGAGTGGTAATTAGCTGTTTTTAAGGTAGAGGGAAATTAAAAAAGTTAGACACTGCATTTCAAATCAGTGTGATTTGCTAATGACCTGGGAGTAAAATTTTCAAAACCACTTAAATTACTTAGGACCATAAGCCCCATTAATGAAAGTATCTCAAAAACAATGTGACAGATTTTCTTCAAACTTTGCAAGAACATTCTCCTCCGGATTAAATTCGATAATGTTCAGGCCAAATCATTTTTCCATGACAGTTATGGGATTTGGGGCAAAAATAGATCTTTACAGTAGAAGCTGGTTGCAACAAGTATACGTTATCTAGATGTTCAATAATAAGGGGGGGAGAAGGTTCTTTCCTCCTCTCTGTAGTGCCGTGTGTTGCCTCACCCAGAGCCGATGTTTACTTGCTCTGAAAGAACTGTTTTAGTTTGTATTTTTGGAATGCATCAGAAGGCCGGTGACAAAGCGAGGTCTACAAAAACCACAGGATCCTTTGCAGCCACACACTAGGCACATGTCTAGACCTGGACCTGCATGCTAGGAGGCAGAAACCCATTATTCAAAGCATTATGTGGCAGTGTAATAGTAGCACTCAGTAAGGCGATCGTTAACAAGGGAATAATAATCGGATGTGCATTCACATGTAGAGCCTGCTTTTTTGCCCATAAAAGGGCTGATCCCCAATATCATAGTTGACCCATATAAAGTACAATTGCAAACAGTAACAAAATCTGAATGGAAGAAGACTGTCTCCTGTCTCTCCTGAACACCCTCTCCTTTCACCCACAGCACTTCCCTTTGCATCTTATAATGCAAATGTTTTGTAATCTTAGTCTTTTACTTTTTAAAAATCTAAAAATGATCCTAAAGTTAAGATCAATAGATTAAAAAAATAAAATAAAGAAAGCCCAAGTCTGCCTTTGGCAGGGGAGAAGGTTAGTGTTAACTCATTGAAAAGTCAATTCCCCCCTTTCCCCCGCCTTAAACCCTTGTACAAATTAGACATTTACATGATAGATGAGCATGTCCCTTTCTTGGGGAAAGTACTCTGTTGGAACTCAGAGCTAGGATAAGTTCCATGTAATGTGGCAGTTGCCAAGGTAACTACTTGTTCTTAATTGAATAGTAGAGAAAATATTTGTGTAACTTATTGGCACATAAATTAAGGTTGCCCTTGAGCAGCCTTAAACTCTCACAACCTTCTTTTTAACCAAATTGTCCTAGTTTCCTACATTTTCTATTAATGCCCAGACATCACTGGAATGTTACTGGCTGCCAGTGCCCCTTCCCTGACTCTGCCCGCTGGTAGGGTGCTGTGTGCTCACCTCCTGGATTATGATGATGGTTGGTTGTACTGTAAATACAACACAGAAAGGAGAGTAGGACTCCTGTCTGTAGTGAAAAACATTGTTATGAATAAGGCTCCAATTAAAAAAAAAAAAAAATCACATCTTTTGTGACTATGGACCAGATGCTCAGCCAGCATAGATTGGCGTAGCTCTATTGAAGTTAATGGAGCTGTGCTGATTCACATCAGCTGAGGGTTTGGCCTTTAATGCTTTTTCCCCTAAAACTGTTCCTATCTATTAAAAGTAGTATTGATTTCTGAATTACACATACACAGCTGAGTACAGTAGGGTGGACTGTAGTGCCCCACCAACCCTGTGCAAAGGATTGGATTTAAAAGACTGCAGGGAAGTATCATACCCCACCCAAAAATATGTGCACACACTCTCACATGCTAGTCTGCTGGGCAACCCACTGCACTGCCACCAGTAATTACGTTGGGTAGGGACCTTGTGTGATCCCTTCTCAGGGGATTTAGACCTGTGGGGCCCCACTGCTCCTATAACTGTCCACACCCACAACCTCCTCCACCCCCCATGCTGCTGGAGGCACCTTGGAACAGAGTTTCATGGTGCACAGGAGGTATCCCCCTTACTCCGTCCTCCATACACTGAAACTGCATCAGTTCAGCTGTTTTGGGGGGAAGGAGATGAGCAACATTTGACCCACTAGCAAGAGTTTTCAATATTCAACTGTCTGGTCACTAAATAACTGGAATGTCATTGGCGGGTGTAGTGAGGTGGACTGGCCCTCCCCAGACACAGAGGAAGAAGGTGGCCCCATCCCCTCATGGGAGGAGCCCTACCCCTAGCTCTGCCCCGGAAGCCAAGGGGCGGGGCCGGAAGTATAAAGGCGGGACCCGGAAGCTCAGTAGGGGCCCAGCCACTGAAGGGGATGGAGGCATCCCCTAAGCACTTGCGCTGGGAGGTGGCAGCAGGCCCACAGAGTGCAGACGACTGTCCCAGACTGCCTGGACTGACCTGACCCCAGGGGAAGCAGACGACTGGCCCGGACCACCCAGACTCCTGGACGACCCGGCCCCACAGGAAGCAGATGACTGGCCCAGACCACCCGGACCCCTGGATGACCCGACCCTGCAGGAGACAGACGGCTGGCCTGGACTGCTGGCTGGCCCAACCCTGGCAGAGCTTCTGCTAGCAACTGAGGCCCCCGCCAATCACCTTACCTCACCGGACCAGCAGGTACCTTGTAGGGGGAGTGTGGAAGTGGCCCAGGGGTAGTAAACCCCTGTTTGGCTACAACGCTGGCAGAGGGTGAGTAAGCGTGTTGCAGCTTGGATCCCCGCTGACGCGGTAGCAAACCTCTCCACCACCCTTAGGGCCCTGGGCCGGGACGCAGTGGAGTGGGAGGGCCTGCATCCCCCCTGACATCCAAGCTGTGTGTGGCAGTCTACCCCTCCCTCAGGCTAGCCAAAGGAAAACCTGAGTTACCTGACTTTGTTTGCAGCCCCACCTGAGTACAGGTTGGAGCTGAGTGACTTTGTTTCCCGCCCCGCTCTGAACCAGAGCCTGGGCTGATTGACTATTTGCAGCTCCACCTGAGTGAAGGCTTGAGGAGGTACTAGGGCTGCAGGGCGGCAGCCAGGGCAAGAAAAGGCAGCAGGTCCAACCCCCTTGCCAGTGATGAGTGGCCATTTCAGACTGCAGTTTGCCCCTGAGAGAAGGGGCTAGATAATGACTGGCAGTAGCCACTGAGGCAAGTTGGGGTTCCCCTGGGAGGGGATACCCAGAGTGTGGGGACACTGCCGTGGGGCAGCACCCCAAGATAAGGGTCACCGTGGTCCGGGAGGGACGCGGGGCCTGAACTGGTGGAGATAAAGGGACTGCAGAGGGGCAGGTAAGGGCAGGGGAGAAACCGACCAGAGGAGGGCACTCCTGAGCTGGATGAGCTAATTCCTGGACTGACCAGCAGGAGGCGCAGTGGCTGTGAGTGCCCCGCCCTGCTACAGCAGGTGTCATTGATTATGCTGTACCAGAAACAGATCCCCTATTATTTCCTTGTCTTTTCTAAATCCGGGATGCTCATCAGATCACAATTTAGCATATTTGTAATGTTTCAGTGTTTTTAATGTGTAAGTTAATTTGAGCTCCTTGTTTTGAGTCACCTTTGTAAAGCATTTTCCAATTCAGGGGAAATAAGTCAGGTTGGTTAAACAGGGGTTTGAGAAGAAATAATTAGAATTGGAAAGGATGGAAACAATCTTTCATTCTTTTCAATAATTTCTTTGTAAGTGTGTTGTCCAGTTGGCCATGATCCTGCAGTTTACAAGGCATGGCAGGCTGCTGCACCCACACAGAGATCAATGAAGTCTTGTTCTGCACAGACACAGCAGTCCACTTGTATTGTAGATGGCCAGATTGTAAGGCATTCAGGGCAAGACCCATCATATAAGTCTTTAATATACCTTTAAATAATATCTGCGTCATTGTTTACATGTAATGCCTTGCCACAAGGAATGTAATTAGCTGATTTTCCTTGTGAAATATAATTGTTAAGGTTCAAACACCTAACAGCTCTCTTTACCAAGTTAATTCTCCATTCACAGAGGACATGTGGTGAAACTGGTGTGTGGTGTCTTTTAAGTCAGTGATGAATGAGAACAGAAACTATATATTCAGATGACTGAGGACTAAAGTCCGGATAATTTTTTATATTTTTTATATATAATTAATTATATTATTAAATATTATAACTAGTTTGTCAGATGAAACTTTCTGAAGAAAAATGTTACAAGATGCTATGAGCAAGGCAAGCAGCCCAAACAGCATCATATAGGTGACCCTGTCAATTAAACTGAACTTGTATTAATAATAGTCCTTAACAAGCTGTCAATCTCTAAAGAGCCTTTTGTGCCTTTTCCCTGACGCTTTTGTGTTCGCTTACTGGATGGCTACAAATCAGCCCTAGCTGAGCTGCGGTCAGTCCTGGGGCAGCTTAGGAAAAATGTAGCTTCTTTTCCCTTGTCTGTCTTGTGCTCTTGCTTTTTTCCCCTTTCTTTGCCTTTCGCTGGCACAGAAATCATAAAAATTGCAGGCTGGGGGTCAAACTGCATAAAACAAGCAGACACCAGTTTCCTCTTTGTTTTGGTGCAGAGCACAGATGGGAGTGGGGAGGCTGCTGTTTCACTGAGATAATTGCCATTGCAGTAGAAAAGCCAAAAGCAGCCCAGTGACATTAGGACAATTATTGGCAGTGGATATTTTTCCTTTGATGAAATTGGGGTGAGTTTCTTATCTATTTTTTGAATATCAAAACCACTGAGTATTTCTGAGCCCCATGTTGCACCTCTCCCACCCCCAGCCTTGAGGTCAAAAACACACCAAGGCACAGAAAAGAATGCAGTGATGCTCCAGGTTTGAAAAGGCTACTATTGAGTCTCATGGTCTCCTGCACCTCAGCACCAGCAGCACTGTGGGGAGGAAAGCGGTGTAGCCTGAACAAAGAGCAGATCTCCACTCATGTGCTCTCCCAGCAGTGGTCGCCAAGTTAATCCAGGCGCTGAGCTGCCATAGGGTTGCCTACTGCTGCTGTATGCTGGTGAGCAGCCAAGTCAATGAAGTTGCTCAGAGCGGCCCTTACTAAGCTGTGTTCACATGGCTGTCTTTAAGATGGTTTCTTGAGGGAATGTAACACGCAAAGCACCATATTCCCTGACCCTTTCCCTCAAGCCTAGCCACACACCCTGTTGCTGTACATTGCACTTTTATGCGTAGAGCCTTTGTCTACATGGAGTTGTTTGCATCAGGAGAGCTACACTGATCAAGCTCTACCAGTGTAAATCCCTAGGGGAGACTGCTTCAGCCTATCATGGTTTCAAACAGAGAGAAACCACAACAGAGTTAATCACAGTTTATGCTGGTGCAGTGTGTCTACACTCAAACTTTGGATTGATGAAACTGCATCAATACCCTGATTTCACCAGTGCAAAACCCCTAGGGTGGAGAAACCCTTCTCCAGGGAGCTGCCAGAGTATTTAGGCGAGAGAGAGAGAATGGGCCATGTAGTTATCTTTCCTCTCCTTACCCCCTTCGACCTGCCAGGAACACGGAAGCCTCTCATTTCCAAATTAGGATGATCAATTTTTCGGCTGGGAATTTAGATGATTTTTTTGGTTAGTCGTTTGCTTTGTTGTTTTATCCCTAGTTGTAAAGCTCTGTGAGAGACTGTGTGAAGGAAATGATATCATTTTTTAAAATTGTATTTGCACCCACTGTAAACTACTTAATGCCATACCCATGACTTTGTATTAGTACAGGTGGGGCAAATACATTACCACTCATGTCAACACTGGCATTTAGATGAAAGCCTGAAGATGAACCATGGCTGGTTTTGGGAACATTGTCTAGTAGTAGTTTTAGCATTGGACCAGGAGTCTGGATTCTTTTTCCATCTATGCCACTAGCTCAGGCAAGCCACTTTACTTCCCTATGTCGTTTTAATTGCTTCTGACATGGAGATAATAATATGTTCTTACTCTTGAGTGTTGAGGAATCGCTAATGTTGGTAAAGTGCTTTGACATCCTCAGACGCTGGAAGTGAAAAGTACTGTATTATTGATGTCGCTATTTACTCATTTGAAAAACAAAACTCTAGATGACAAGATTTTGCAAAGCAAAAACGATCCCCAATGTTCAGATGTATCAAGCTCCAAACCAATTACAGAAACCACCTAACCTCCACAATCTTAAGGATTTGGATAAAGGCCCAAAGCACCCTTTTAGGGTTGTGGGTTGTTGTTGTTTTTTTTTGGAGGGGAGCGAATTGAGGGTGGTTGTTTTTGTTTGTTTGTTTTGTTTTTTGTTTTTTTAGTTTGTTTGTTTTTGTTTTTTTGCAAAACCTAAATCAACCTCTTTTGGCCCAGTATTTATTTGTATATTTATTTCTAATAATATGATTTTTGTAAAGAAAATGAACTTGGAAAAGTAATCAAGTCACTCTTTTCCCAATAGCAAGTGTCCAACAACAAAAAGGCCTGATCCCAAGTCTTCCCATTCACTTCAATGGGCTTTGGACCCATCCTTTAAAAGGTCTAATTTAATATGATCTTCTCTTAGCAAAATTTGTCCCAAGAGTTGAAAAGAGGCAAAATATGTGTGCAAAAGTGCATACACAGCTGCATGGATAATGTGCGTAGAGCAAAGGCCTCTTCTATTTGAAAACTTAAGGCCTGGTCCATTGATCCTTTTGAAGTCAGTGGGAAATCTGGTCTTTGATTTCAATGGGAGCAGAATATGGATCTTTATGGCAACTTCTGCATGTGAGTAACAAAACACTATCACAGATTTTTAAATGCCACTAAAACCTACTCTTTTTTGATATGATGATAAACCAGTACCTGGTAAAATGTTTTGTTTTCTGTGTAAATTTGCAATAGAGATGGAATTGTCTTCATTCTTGGCATTAAAATAAGTTTTGCAGAGTTCCAGTCTTTATGGCTCATTTTTCTTGTATTGCTATATGTCTGACATATAGGAGAGCTTGTGCTTGTTTTCATTATGCTAGAATAATAATTCATATTTTCAATATATATTGGAACTAGTAACTTGGACCTTTTAAAAGCCATGAAGGTGAAAGGCTTCTTAATAGAGACCAGAACACAGGCAGGTAGTGTGCAAGTTTTCCCCTGCAGTTCAGCACAGCACTGCAGGCTTTATATGTATCATCCTGTTACACTAGATCTGAGCCTCCCTCAAAACTGAGGCTGCCAGTTATGATGAACTGGAACATATCAAGCAGTAATTTTTGTAAAGTGGACCAATCTCAGGTAGGAACTAGGTTGAGACCAATAATCTCATTTCATTTGTGATCTATACTACATCTGAATCAAGATGTTCAAGGTAAAAAGCCATTATATTACTATTAACCAACACCATTATCTAATCAAATGGTTTGATCCCTTATTGGTGCATCTAGCAGAGCAGAAAAAGCCCAAGTAAGTTGAATTTAAGTCCTTTGCCAATGTCTGCCAGTCACGATGCCATATATAGTAAGTTGGACACTCTGGCTTGCTATCTGTGTTCTGCTTTGTTTCCTGATCCGTGTGGTCCATTAATTTTTGGTGTTACGGGAGTAAATGGGAGCAGAATTTGGCCTTTTATATTAGGTTTTCAAATGATTCTGTTCTTTACATCTTATTAACTCGCTCATGTCAAGTTCACAGCCTCTGCTTTTCTTGCTGATAGAAATTCAGTTGGAAAATATTTGGAATGCAGAAAAGCAAGCACATCACAGATTGAATATTTGCATGAAGGGAATATTTGATCATAAATAATCCACAGTTAGTATGTTTCATTGGGTAAACCACAATCCAGAATGAAAGCAGGGATTAGTGCTGTGCAATGAATAGATCTCCTGCTCCCTCTCTCAAAACAAAGTCAGCATCTATTGTATGACATATTTTGCTGACTTTAATAAGTAGAATGGGTTATATAAGGGATAAAGCAGAATGCAAAAAAGTTTGCATAGGGGTTTATTACTGAATTCATAAGAATGTCCATACTGGGTCAGACCAATGGTCCATCTAGCCCAGTGTCCTGTCTTTGACAGTGTCCAGTGTCAGAGGCTTCAGAGGGAATGTACAGAACAGGCCAATTTTGAGTGATCCATCCCCTGTTGTCCAGTCCCAGCTTCTGACAGTTGGAGGTTTAGAGACACCGGGAGGATAGGATTGCGTCCCTGACCATCTTGACTGATAGCCATTTATGGGCCTATTCTCCATGAATTTATCTAATTCTTTTTTGAATCCAGTTATACTTTTAATTGGCAAATAATACTTCTCCTGTAATTTACAAAGAAATAACTGATTTTTCTTTTTAAAAAATTAGTTAATGAAAAATGGTGGTTTATTCATTATTCTTGGGGACATTTGGGGAGTGATCACAAAATGACAATCAATCTTTCAATAGCAGGTCTGTGCGGCTTGGCAGTGTTTTAAAGAAGGCTAAATGAAGATAGTTTGAAAGTGGGAGTTGTATCCATACTGCAGCTAATATGAAGCTTAGTGAGCTGGAAGGGGAAATCTGCCAAGTCTGCAAGGTTGGTTGGTGGAGCTGTTTGAAGAAAGCATTTCTAATGGACCTCTCAGTTTATTAAAAAATCAAAGTACTCTTTTAACATATTACAATCAGTGCAGCGAAAGGCAGCCTTTGAGGGCACCATCAAAAGGAGATTGTTTGTTTGATAATGGATATGCCCAGGTGCCCTCCAGCACAGAAAGGCATCTTAGTGATATTAAAGGTAAGGTGGGGGTTATTGTTGTGGGTTTGTTTTTTGTTTTTTTTATCAGGTTGCCTTTTTTTACATTCATCATGCAGTAATACTAGTATATGTATCACAGTGCAGCAGCCTCCTACAGCATGAGGCTGGCATAGGCTATTTATCCAAAACACCTACCTGCATCCAGCACAGTTCTGCAGACAGCCTGCCCTGATCTGTTTCAGGGCACAAGATAGTGTGCAGATTATTATGCTTGCAGCGAGCAGCCCACCTGCATTACTGAACGAGTGGGTTTCACATGTGATTTTAAAACCCAGTCTTGAAAAGCTTATTAAGAAGAGAAGGAACAGTGGGTCAACGGAGCTATGCTGATTTACACCAAGTGAGGATATGGCCCTGTATGTATATCTCTGTAAGCTCCAATTTCTCTGGTAAAGTTGCATGTGTGTAATATCTTAGGCCCTAGGAAGCATGGATATGTGAAGCTCTATGGTATTTATGATAGATTTCAGGTTCCTTGTGATCATATTAGGTGCCAAAATACTATGACTATTGTCAGACTTTATTTCATATCACCAATCCAAATTACTGCAAATCTTTTATTTTTTTGCTTTTTCAAATTAAATTAACCTTACTCTTTTGATAACTGCTTATTGTTTGATTTCTTTCTAATAAGTCATTTCAAAAGGATAAGATGTTTTCATGCTCAGGATTTTACCTACTTTTTAAAAGAGGTTGTAATAAATTGTAAATTATAAAGAATGCAGAAAACTATCCATGATAAATACTGTTATGGTGGAAGCTCATAACAGTGAGTCTTTGATCCAAAGACAATCACAGACCTGGTTAAAGCTGATAGCTATGCTAAGCATCCTTCTTTCAGTCTAAATGGAAAGTGCAATTAAACCCCTTCACCTGGAGAGATTGCTGGAAATAATAGAAGCCACCCCTCAAGGCAGTCACCTCATGGTGAGGCCTGAGCAAAAACTAACCCGGGTAGATTAACAGGGGTTTCCTTGATTGAAAGGCAGAGACTTAGGGCACGGCTACACTAGAGAGTTTACAGTGGCGCAACTGTGGTGCTGCAAGCTTTCTAGTGTAGCCACTCTAAGCCGACGGGAGAGAGCTCTCCCATCTGCTTAACTATTCCAGCTCCCGCAAGCAGCAGTAGCTACATCGGCAGGAGGAGCTCTGCCACCAACATAGCGCCGTCCACACTGGCGCTTGTGTCAGTGTAACTTATGTCACTCGGGGGAGGGGGGTGATTTAATCACACCCCTGAACGACATAAGTTATGCCAACATAAACTGTAGTGTAGACATAGCCAAGGAGCTTGGGTTTGCAGGCTGTGGTGTTAGAGGCAGAAAGTGAGAAAAGCAGTGGTGAGTGTGTCCCTGAATGGAAGCAGAGAGAGAGAGAATTTCTTGGGCACAGAACTCACTGGAGAGGCAGGCGTGGGGGATTTTTAAGCAAGGAAACTGCCTGATGCTGTTTGTTCCTACTATATTTAGGGAAAGGGCTCTTTATGTACATTCTTTGTAAATGAACAGGATTACACCAATGGATATACCTGACTTTTATCTTCAATTTCTCCTCCTAATGAAAACAACCCTGAAAGGCCCCAAATACTGGCTAACCCCAGTTAGAGTTGTACTGCCAATGCATCTCAACCCACACCTGGCCTCACAACCACAACTTTCAGGAATAGGAGTAGGAATCTGAGAATTAATTAGAGCTGGTTGAAAATTTTCTATTGAAACTGTTTTTGATGGAAAATTGCATTTTTGACAAAATGAAATTTTTCACAAAAAGCGCTGGCTATATCTCCCATGATACACCACGGTTGGAGAAGCCCATGATGTACTACTACCTCCTGGCTCCAAGAGGGGAGACTATGGGGCATCATGAAAATGTAGTCTGACCAGGGAGCACAGTGTATAGGTGAGAATGGGAGCATAAGGCATCTAAACAACAATTCCCAAGAGGTACTGTGGAGCAATTTCTAAAGCGGAATATTTTGTTTTTGGCCAAAACTCTTTGGTATTCAAATTTCTGCCAAAAATCAAAATTTTCTGTCCCCACCCACTTCCAGCACATGCTGGGGTTTTTTCTTTTTCTTTTTCTTTTTAACCAGCTCTAGAATTAATACTGACAATATCAGCATTAATTTCCTACAGGCACTTTCTATTAATTGAACAAGGTTGAAAGATGCCCCTTTCTACTCCTGTAATCCCCTCCAGGCTTTAAAATACAGGGAATGAAATGGCCCGTAGCAATTAGAGAGGAAATAGCTCGGTTAGGCCAACTAGCTTTTCCCTCTGCCAGTGCAGGACTATTATTATTAATGAGCACCCAGGATTCTGCTGGGTATTTGCATTGTCCCCTACAAGATAGTATGACATTAACCTTTGGAAAAGTGAATTGTGCTTTCCTGAGCGCTAACACCACAATACAAAGAGAAGAAAAGACAAAAGAGTTAGGCTAATTGTACTTCATCAAGCATCAGTGAATTTGATGAGAATATTATCAGCTGGCATAGTAAATAGACTCTCTCCCAGGGTTGTATGCAGTGTTTGTTGAAGCTGTGTTGGTCCCAGGATATTACCTCACCCACCTTGTGTCTGTAATATTTTGTATTGGACCAACGTCTATTGGTGAGAGAGACAAGCTTTTGAGATTACACCGAAGCTAGTCCAATAAAAGATACTACCTCACCCACCTTGTCTCTCTCTCCCAGGAGACAGTAGTTATGAAAAGAATGGATTTCTATTTCTTGGGCTCCCATTTTGTACTTCTTTGGGTATTTGCTGGACATCACAGCAGCCTCTGACTTACAAGCCATATTCAAGCACAAATATACAGTACAATATTCATGACACTTTATTTTCTCTTTTCACAAATATTTGAGCACTCAAGCTTCACTTTCATTCGTGAAAAAAACAATAGTATGTGTCTTGGGTAACTAACCAAAACTGCAAATTTCAGTTTATATTTGCAGTCTGCACTGTTTTTTCATTAAATAAATCATCCAACCAAGTTAAAGAAATAAAACCACATGATACATATAACTAATTGACAGCGCAAACTGGCTTTATGTTTGCAAACAACCTTCAAGCCAAGCATTGTTTGCTGAAGCAAAGTGTGATTTTTTTTTTTTCTTTGATCCACAAATATATTTGAAAATATTGTATTTTGATGATAGTGGACAATTTTAAGGAAGGGAGGAAAAGCTAGAATCTGTAGAATAGATTATTTATTGTGATTTATTCACTCAGTTTTAATAGTAAGTGATGTGTATTTGTACTGTGCACGAATGTAGCTTCAATACTTCATTAAGTAGCAGAGCATAAAAATCAGGAGCATAAACTATTCTGTTCTGTATTAGTACTTTTATACAGCTTTATAGTTTCAAAGAACTGTATAAACATTAATTAATTAATCCTAACAAAATCTTTATGATGTAGGTGAGTCAACATTATGATCCCTATTTAACAGACGAAGGAAGTGAGACATAGAGGGATTATGGCCCCAATTCAACAAAGCACTCAAGTGTGCTTAATTTTAAGCAGATGAGTAATCCCATTCCTAGCCAACAAAGTATCTAAGCATACTTAACTTTTAGTATGTGCTGAAATTCCTAAGGTTTAAGGGCCTAAGTAACTTGCCACAGAGGAAGTGAGTTTCAGAACCCAGATTGAAATGAGAAGTTCCTGACTTCCAACTCCATGCTCAGTCTCTTAGACTATGTTGCTTTGATTCTAATTTACAGAAGTAATATTAGCTATAACTGTTTACTATGATGAGCATGAAGTATGCTTTATGTAGCTGGGGCTATACTGAGGGGTGATAACCAATAGGTGATTGCAAGGTTAGTTAATAAAAAGCAACCTTCAATAACATTGAGAAATACCTTGTGTCTTAGAAAACTCCACTGTAGATGGCATTCTTCTCTTTGAATCAGTAATGAATCCATGACTTAACACTGTGCTAGAGGGTTCTGTGATGCTCGAGAAGATGGCCCTGACATCACAGTTCATTAAAGATCCCATGGTACTTTTTGCAGAATAGGGGTGGTTAGCCCTGATATCCTAGCCAAATTCCACATCTGTTAGGTGCACAAATCGTAGCCTTCTTTTTATCAAATATATATTGTTCTTAAAGTGCTGATTATTTGAATCAACATTGGCTCAGACCTGCCTTTTTTTTAGGAGGTTGATTAAAGTCTGAATCATCAAAGGGGTCCCCTTTTGATCTTTTAGTACCTGATTTAAAAAAAAATTTGATAGTGCTCCACTGTTGCCATACAAGCATGATTATCAATATATAAACACTTAAATAGGTGTATCAGAGAGATCTGAATATACTTTTCCATTAAAAAAACCTGCTCTTCATATTGTATAACCCCTTGGTCAACTCTCTTACACTAGGAACTGGAGAAATATTCCTTTCTACTAATTTTTGGCTATCACATATATGGTGCCCAAGGGTTTGGGTTCGACTGTAAGCTCTGTGGGGCAGGGACTATCCTTTCGTTCTTTGTTTGTGTAGCATATAGTGCAGTGGGGTCCTGGTCTGTGACTGCAACTCGTAGGCACTATGATAATACAAATAATAATAGTCATATAAAGAGGACAGGTTGATTACGTCTAATATTTCTGTATACAAAGCAGTTGTTAACGAGCCTATGGTGAGCCAGGGGCGGCTCCAGGCACCAGCGCAGCAAGTGCGTGCCTGGGGCGGCAAGCCGCGGGGGGCCGCCTGCCGGTTNCCTTGCCAGTGATGAGTGGCCATTTCAGACTGCAGTTTGCCCCTGAGAGAAGGGGCTAGATAATGACTGGCAGTAGCCACTGAGGCAAGTTGGGGTTCCCCTGGGAGGGGATACCCAGAGTGTGGGGACACTGCCGTGGGGCAGCACCCCAAGATAAGGGTCACCGTGGTCCGGGAGGGACGCGGGGCCTGAACTGGTGGAGATAAAGGGACTGCAGAGGGGCAGGTAAGGGCAGGGGAGAAACCGACCAGAGGAGGGCACTCCTGAGCTGGATGAGCTAATTCCTGGACTGACCAGCAGGAGGCGCAGTGGCTGTGAGTGCCCCGCCCTGCTACAGCAGGTGTCATTGATTATGCTGTACCAGAAACAGATCCCCTATTATTTCCTTGTCTTTTCTAAATCCGGGATGCTCATCAGATCACAATTTAGCATATTTGTAATGTTTCAGTGTTTTTAATGTGTAAGTTAATTTGAGCTCCTTGTTTTGAGTCACCTTTGTAAAGCATTTTCCAATTCAGGGGAAATAAGTCAGGTTGGTTAAACAGGGGTTTGAGAAGAAATAATTAGAATTGGAAAGGATGGAAACAATCTTTCATTCTTTTCAATAATTTCTTTGTAAGTGTGTTGTCCAGTTGGCCATGATCCTGCAGTTTACAAGGCATGGCAGGCTGCTGCACCCACACAGAGATCAATGAAGTCTTGTTCTGCACAGACACAGCAGTCCACTTGTATTGTAGATGGCCAGATTGTAAGGCATTCAGGGCAAGACCCATCATATAAGTCTTTAATATACCTTTAAATAATATCTGCGTCATTGTTTACATGTAATGCCTTGCCACAAGGAATGTAATTAGCTGATTTTCCTTGTGAAATATAATTGTTAAGGTTCAAACACCTAACAGCTCTCTTTACCAAGTTAATTCTCCATTCACAGAGGACATGTGGTGAAACTGGTGTGTGGTGTCTTTTAAGTCAGTGATGAATGAGAACAGAAACTATATATTCAGATGACTGAGGACTAAAGTCCGGATAATTTTTTATATTTTTTATATATAATTAATTATATTATTAAATATTATAACTAGTTTGTCAGATGAAACTTTCTGAAGAAAAATGTTACAAGATGCTATGAGCAAGGCAAGCAGCCCAAACAGCATCATATAGGTGACCCTGTCAATTAAACTGAACTTGTATTAATAATAGTCCTTAACAAGCTGTCAATCTCTAAAGAGCCTTTTGTGCCTTTTCCCTGACGCTTTTGTGTTCGCTTACTGGATGGCTACAAATCAGCCCTAGCTGAGCTGCGGTCAGTCCTGGGGCAGCTTAGGAAAAATGTAGCTTCTTTTCCCTTGTCTGTCTTGTGCTCTTGCTTTTTTCCCCTTTCTTTGCCTTTCGCTGGCACAGAAATCATAAAAATTGCAGGCTGGGGGTCAAACTGCATAAAACAAGCAGACACCAGTTTCCTCTTTGTTTTGGTGCAGAGCACAGATGGGAGTGGGGAGGCTGCTGTTTCACTGAGATAATTGCCATTGCAGTAGAAAAGCCAAAAGCAGCCCAGTGACATTAGGACAATTATTGGCAGTGGATATTTTTCCTTTGATGAAATTGGGGTGAGTTTCTTATCTATTTTTTGAATATCAAAACCACTGAGTATTTCTGAGCCCCATGTTGCACCTCTCCCACCCCCAGCCTTGAGGTCAAAAACACACCAAGGCACAGAAAAGAATGCAGTGATGCTCCAGGTTTGAAAAGGCTACTATTGAGTCTCATGGTCTCCTGCACCTCAGCACCAGCAGCACTGTGGGGAGGAAAGCGGTGTAGCCTGAACAAAGAGCAGATCTCCACTCATGTGCTCTCCCAGCAGTGGTCGCCAAGTTAATCCAGGCGCTGAGCTGCCATAGGGTTGCCTACTGCTGCTGTATGCTGGTGAGCAGCCAAGTCAATGAAGTTGCTCAGAGCGGCCCTTACTAAGCTGTGTTCACATGGCTGTCTTTAAGATGGTTTCTTGAGGGAATGTAACACGCAAAGCACCATATTCCCTGACCCTTTCCCTCAAGCCTAGCCACACACCCTGTTGCTGTACATTGCACTTTTATGCGTAGAGCCTTTGTCTACATGGAGTTGTTTGCATCAGGAGAGCTACACTGATCAAGCTGTACCAGTGTAAATCCCTAGGGGAGACTGCTTCAGCCTATCATGGTTTCAAACAGAGAGAAACCACAACAGAGTTAATCACAGTTTATGCTGGTGCAGTGTGTCTACACTCAAACTTTGGATTGATGAAACTGCATCAATACCCTGATTTCACCAGTGCAAAACCCCTAGGGTGGAGAAACCCTTCTCCAGGGAGCTGCCAGAGTATTTAGGCGAGAGAGAGAGAATGGGCCATGTAGTTATCTTTCCTCTCCTTACCCCCTTCGACCTGCCAGGAACACGGAAGCCTCTCATTTCCAAATTAGGATGATCAATTTTTCGGCTGGGAATTTAGATGATTTTTTTGGTTAGTCGTTTGCTTTGTTGTTTTATCCCTAGTTGTAAAGCTCTGTGAGAGACTGTGTGAAGGAAATGATATCATTTTTTAAAATTGTATTTGCACCCACTGTAAACTACTTAATGCCATACCCATGACTTTGTATTAGTACAGGTGGGGCAAATACATTACCACTCATGTCAACACTGGCATTTAGATGAAAGCCTGAAGATGAACCATGGCTGGTTTTGGGAACATTGTCTAGTAGTAGTTTTAGCATTGGACCAGGAGTCTGGATTCTTTTTCCATCTATGCCACTAGCTCAGGCAAGCCACTTTACTTCCCTATGTCGTTTTAATTGCTTCTGACATGGAGATAATAATATGTTCTTACTCTTGAGTGTTGAGGAATCGCTAATGTTGGTAAAGTGCTTTGACATCCTCAGACGCTGGAAGTGAAAAGTACTGTATTATTGATGTCGCTATTTACTCATTTGAAAAACAAAACTCTAGATGACAAGATTTTGCAAAGCAAAAACGATCCCCAATGTTCAGATGTATCAAGCTCCAAACCAATTACAGAAACCACCTAACCTCCACAATCTTAAGGATTTGGATAAAGGCCCAAAGCACCCTTTTAGGGTTGTGGGTTGTTGTTGTTTTTTTTTGGAGGGGAGCGAATTGAGGGTGGTTGTTTTTGTTTGTTTGTTTTGTTTTTTGTTTTTTTAGTTTGTTTGTTTTTGTTTTTTTGCAAAACCTAAATCAACCTCTTTTGGCCCAGTATTTATTTGTATATTTATTTCTAATAATATGATTTTTGTAAAGAAAATGAACTTGGAAAAGTAATCAAGTCACTCTTTTCCCAATAGCAAGTGTCCAACAACAAAAAGGCCTGATCCCAAGTCTTCCCATTCACTTCAATGGGCTTTGGACCCATCCTTTAAAAGGTCTAATTTAATATGATCTTCTCTTAGCAAAATTTGTCCCAAGAGTTGAAAAGAGGCAAAATATGTGTGCAAAAGTGCATACACAGCTGCATGGATAATGTGCGTAGAGCAAAGGCCTCTTCTATTTGAAAACTTAAGGCCTGGTCCATTGATCCTTTTGAAGTCAGTGGGAAATCTGGTCTTTGATTTCAATGGGAGCAGAATATGGATCTTTATGGCAACTTCTGCATGTGAGTAACAAAACACTATCACAGATTTTTAAATGCCACTAAAACCTACTCTTTTTTGATATGATGATAAACCAGTACCTGGTAAAATGTTTTGTTTTCTGTGTAAATTTGCAATAGAGATGGAATTGTCTTCATTCTTGGCATTAAAATAAGTTTTGCAGAGTTCCAGTCTTTATGGCTCATTTTTCTTGTATTGCTATATGTCTGACATATAGGAGAGCTTGTGCTTGTTTTCATTATGCTAGAATAATAATTCATATTTTCAATATATATTGGAACTAGTAACTTGGACCTTTTAAAAGCCATGAAGGTGAAAGGCTTCTTAATAGAGACCAGAACACAGGCAGGTAGTGTGCAAGTTTTCCCCTGCAGTTCAGCACAGCACTGCAGGCTTTATATGTATCATCCTATTACACTAGATCTGAGCCTCCCTCAAAACTGAGGCTGCCAGTTATGATGAACTGGAACATATCAAGCAGTAATTTTTGTAAAGTGGACCAATCTCAGGTAGGAACTAGGTTGAGACCAATAATCTCATTTCATTTGTGATCTATACTACATCTGAATCAAGATGTTCAAGGTAAAAAGCCATTATATTACTATTAACCAACACCATTATCTAATCAAATGGTTTGATCCCTTATTGGTGCATCTAGCAGAGCAGAAAAAGCCCAAGTAAGTTGAATTTAAGTCCTTTGCCAATGTCTGCCAGTCACGATGCCATATATAGTAAGTTGGACACTCTGGCTTGCTATCTGTGTTCTGCTTTGTTTCCTGATCCGTGTGGTCCATTAATTTTTGGTGTTACGGGAGTAAATGGGAGCAGAATTTGGCCTTTTATATTAGGTTTTCAAATGATTCTGTTCTTTACATCTTATTAACTCGCTCATGTCAAGTTCACAGCCTCTGCTTTTCTTGCTGATAGAAATTCAGTTGGAAAATATTTGGAATGCAGAAAAGCAAGCACATCACAGATTGAATATTTGCATGAAGGGAATATTTGATCATAAATAATCCACAGTTAGTATGTTTCATTGGGTAAACCACAATCCAGAATGAAAGCAGGGATTAGTGCTGTGCAATGAATAGATCTCCTGCTCCCTCTCTCAAAACAAAGTCAGCATCTATTGTATGACATATTTTGCTGACTTTAATAAGTAGAATGGGTTATATAAGGGATAAAGCAGAATGCAAAAAAGTTTGCATAGGGGTTTATTACTGAATTCATAAGAATGTCCATACTGGGTCAGACCAATGGTCCATCTAGCCCAGTGTCCTGTCTTTGACAGTGTCCAGTGTCAGAGGCTTCAGAGGGAATGTACAGAACAGGCCAATTTTGAGTGATCCATCCCCTGTTGTCCAGTCCCAGCTTCTGACAGTTGGAGGTTTAGAGACACCGGGAGGATAGGATTGCGTCCCTGACCATCTTGACTGATAGCCATTTATGGGCCTATTCTCCATGAATTTATCTAATTCTTTTTTGAATCCAGTTATACTTTTAATTGGCAAATAATACTTCTCCTGTAATTTACAAAGAAATAACTGATTTTTCTTTTTAAAAAATTAGTTAATGAAAAATGGTGGTTTATTCATTATTCTTGGGGACATTTGGGGAGTGATCACAAAATGACAATCAATCTTTCAATAGCAGGTCTGTGCGGCTTGGCAGTGTTTTAAAGAAGGCTAAATGAAGATAGTTTGAAAGTGGGAGCTGTATCCATACTGCAGCTAATATGAAGCTTAGTGAGCTGGAAGGGGAAATCTGCCAAGTCTGCAAGGTTGGTTGGTGGAGCTGTTTGAAGAAAGCATTTCTAATGGACCTCTCAGTTTATTAAAAAATCAAAGTACTCTTTTAACATATTACAATCAGTGCAGCGAAAGGCAGCCTTTGAGGGCACCATCAAAAGGAGATTGTTTGTTTGATAATGGATATGCCCAGGTGCCCTCCAGCACAGAAAGGCATCTTAGTGATATTAAAGGTAAGGTGGGGGTTATTGTTGTGGGTTTGTTTTTTGTTTTTTTTATCAGGTTGCCTTTTTTTACATTCATCATGCAGTAATACTAGTATATGTATCACAGTGCAGCAGCCTCCTACAGCATGAGGCTGGCATAGGCTATTTATCCAAAACACCTACCTGCATCCAGCACAGTTCTGCAGACAGCCTGCCCTGATCTGTTTCAGGGCACAAGATAGTGTGCAGATTATTATGCTTGCAGCGAGCAGCCCACCTGCATTACTGAACGAGTGGGTTTCACATGTGATTTTAAAACCCAGTCTTGAAAAGCTTATTAAGAAGAGAAGGAACAGTGGGTCAACGGAGCTATGCTGATTTACACCAAGTGAGGATATGGCCCTGTATGTATATCTCTGTAAGCTCCAATTTCTCTGGTAAAGTTGCATGTGTGTAATATCTTAGGCCCTAGGAAGCATGGATATGTGAAGCTCTATGGTATTTATGATAGATTTCAGGTTCCTTGTGATCATATTAGGTGCCAAAATACTATGACTATTGTCAGACTTTATTTCATATCACCAATCCAAATTACTGCAAATCTTTTATTTTTTTGCTTTTTCAAATTAAATTAACCTTACTCTTTTGATAACTGCTTATTGTTTGATTTCTTTCTAATAAGTCATTTCAAAAGGATAAGATGTTTTCATGCTCAGGATTTTACCTACTTTTTAAAAGAGGTTGTAATAAATTGTAAATTATAAAGAATGCAGAAAACTATCCATGATAAATACTGTTATGGTGGAAGCTCATAACAGTGAGTCTTTGATCCAAAGACAATCACAGACCTGGTTAAAGCTGATAGCTATGCTAAGCATCCTTCTTTCAGTCTAAATGGAAAGTGCAATTAAACCCCTTCACCTGGAGAGATTGCTGGAAATAATAGAAGCCACCCCTCAAGGCAGTCACCTCATGGTGAGGCCTGAGCAAAAACTAACCCGGGTAGATTAACAGGGGTTTCCTTGATTGAAAGGCAGAGACTTAGGGCACGGCTACACTAGAGAGTTTACAGTGGCGCAACTGTGGTGCTGCAAGCTTTCTAGTGTAGCCACTCTAAGCCGACGGGAGAGAGCTCTCCCATCTGCTTAACTATTCCAGCTCCCGCAAGCAGCAGTAGCTACATCGGCAGGAGGAGCTCTGCCACCAACATAGCGCCGTCCACACTGGCGCTTGTGTCAGTGTAACTTATGTCACTCGGGGGAGGGGGGTGATTTAATCACACCCCTGAACGACATAAGTTATGCCAACATAAACTGTAGTGTAGACATAGCCAAGGAGCTTGGGTTTGCAGGCTGTGGTGTTAGAGGCAGAAAGTGAGAAAAGCAGTGGTGAGTGTGTCCCTGAATGGAAGCAGAGAGAGAGAGAATTTCTTGGGCACAGAACTCACTGGAGAGGCAGGCGTGGGGGATTTTTAAGCAAGGAAACTGCCTGATGCTGTTTGTTCCTACTATATTTAGGGAAAGGGCTCTTTATGTACATTCTTTGTAAATGAACAGGATTACACCAATGGATATACCTGACTTTTATCTTCAATTTCTCCTCCTAATGAAAACAACCCTGAAAGGCCCCAAATACTGGCTAACCCCAGTTAGAGTTGTACTGCCAATGCATCTCAACCCACACCTGGCCTCACAACCACAACTTTCAGGAATAGGAGTAGGAATCTGAGAATTAATTAGAGCTGGTTGAAAATTTTCTATTGAAACTGTTTTTGATGGAAAATTGCATTTTTGACAAAATGAAATTTTTCACAAAAAGCGCTGGCTATATCTCCCATGATACACCACGGTTGGAGAAGCCCATGATGTACTACTACCTCCTGGCTCCAAGAGGGGAGACTATGGGGCATCATGAAAATGTAGTCTGACCAGGGAGCACAGTGTATAGGTGAGAATGGGAGCATAAGGCATCTAAACAACAATTCCCAAGAGGTACTGTGGAGCAATTTCTAAAGCGGAATATTTTGTTTTTGGCCAAAACTCTTTGGTATTCAAATTTCTGCCAAAAATCAAAATTTTCTGTCCCCACCCACTTCCAGCACATGCTGGGGTTTTTTCTTTTTCTTTTTCTTTTTAACCAGCTCTAGAATTAATACTGACAATATCAGCATTAATTTCCTACAGGCACTTTCTATTAATTGAACAAGGTTGAAAGATGCCCCTTTCTACTCCTGTAATCCCCTCCAGGCTTTAAAATACAGGGAATGAAATGGCCCGTAGCAATTAGAGAGGAAATAGCTCGGTTAGGCCAACTAGCTTTTCCCTCTGCCAGTGCAGGACTATTATTATTAATGAGCACCCAGGATTCTGCTGGGTATTTGCATTGTCCCCTACAAGATAGTATGACATTAACCTTTGGAAAAGTGAATTGTGCTTTCCTGAGCGCTAACACCACAATACAAAGAGAAGAAAAGACAAAAGAGTTAGGCTAATTGTACTTCATCAAGCATCAGTGAATTTGATGAGAATATTATCAGCTGGCATAGTAAATAGACTCTCTCCCAGGGTTGTATGCAGTGTTTGTTGAAGCTGTGTTGGTCCCAGGATATTACCTCACCCACCTTGTGTCTGTAATATTTTGTATTGGACCAACGTCTATTGGTGAGAGAGACAAGCTTTTGAGATTACACCGAAGCTAGTCCAATAAAAGATACTACCTCACCCACCTTGTCTCTCTCTCCCAGGAGACAGTAGTTATGAAAAGAATGGATTTCTATTTCTTGGGCTCCCATTTTGTACTTCTTTGGGTATTTGCTGGACATCACAGCAGCCTCTGACTTACAAGCCATATTCAAGCACAAATATACAGTACAATATTCATGACACTTTATTTTCTCTTTTCACAAATATTTGAGCACTCAAGCTTCACTTTCATTCGTGAAAAAAACAATAGTATGTGTCTTGGGTAACTAACCAAAACTGCAAATTTCAGTTTATATTTGCAGTCTGCACTGTTTTTTCATTAAATAAATCATCCAACCAAGTTAAAGAAATAAAACCACATGATACATATAACTAATTGACAGCGCAAACTGGCTTTATGTTTGCAAACAACCTTCAAGCCAAGCATTGTTTGCTGAAGCAAAGTGTGATTTTTTTTTTTTCTTTGATCCACAAATATATTTGAAAATATTGTATTTTGATGATAGTGGACAATTTTAAGGAAGGGAGGAAAAGCTAGAATCTGTAGAATAGATTATTTATTGTGATTTATTCACTCAGTTTTAATAGTAAGTGATGTGTATTTGTACTGTGCACGAATGTAGCTTCAATACTTCATTAAGTAGCAGAGCATAAAAATCAGGAGCATAAACTATTCTGTTCTGTATTAGTACTTTTATACAGCTTTATAGTTTCAAAGAACTGTATAAACATTAATTAATTAATCCTAACAAAATCTTTATGATGTAGGTGAGTCAACATTATGATCCCTATTTAACAGACGAAGGAAGTGAGACATAGAGGGATTATGGCCCCAATTCAACAAAGCACTCAAGTGTGCTTAATTTTAAGCAGATGAGTAATCCCATTCCTAGCCAACAAAGTATCTAAGCATACTTAACTTTTAGTATGTGCTGAAATTCCTAAGGTTTAAGGGCCTAAGTAACTTGCCACAGAGGAAGTGAGTTTCAGAACCCAGATTGAAATGAGAAGTTCCTGACTTCCAACTCCATGCTCAGTCTCTTAGACTATGTTGCTTTGATTCTAATTTACAGAAGTAATATTAGCTATAACTGTTTACTATGATGAGCATGAAGTATGCTTTATGTAGCTGGGGCTATACTGAGGGGTGATAACCAATAGGTGATTGCAAGGTTAGTTAATAAAAAGCAACCTTCAATAACATTGAGAAATACCTTGTGTCTTAGAAAACTCCACTGTAGATGGCATTCTTCTCTTTGAATCAGTAATGAATCCATGACTTAACACTGTGCTAGAGGGTTCTGTGATGCTCGAGAAGATGGCCCTGACATCACAGTTCATTAAAGATCCCATGGTACTTTTTGCAGAATAGGGGTGGTTAGCCCTGATATCCTAGCCAAATTCCACATCTGTTAGGTGCACAAATCGTAGCCTTCTTTTTATCAAATATATATTGTTCTTAAAGTGCTGATTATTTGAATCAACATTGGCTCAGACCTGCCTTTTTTTTAGGAGGTTGATTAAAGTCTGAATCATCAAAGGGGTCCCCTTTTGATCTTTTAGTACCTGATTTAAAAAAAAATTTGATAGTGCTCCACTGTTGCCATACAAGCATGATTATCAATATATAAACACTTAAATAGGTGTATCAGAGAGATCTGAATATACTTTTCCATTAAAAAAACCTGCTCTTCATATTGTATAACCCCTTGGTCAACTCTCTTACACTAGGAACTGGAGAAATATTCCTTTCTACTAATTTTTGGCTATCACATATATGGTGCCCAAGGGTTTGGGTTCGACTGTAAGCTCTGTGGGGCAGGGACTATCCTTTCGTTCTTTGTTTGTGTAGCATATAGTGCAGTGGGGTCCTGGTCTGTGACTGCAACTCGTAGGCACTATGATAATACAAATAATAATAGTCATATAAAGAGGACAGGTTGATTACGTCTAATATTTCTGTATACAAAGCAGTTGTTAACGAGCCTATGGTGAGCCAGGGGCGGCTCCAGGCACCAGCGCAGCAAGTGCGTGCCTGGGGCGGCAAGCCGCGGGGGGCCGCCTGCCGGTTGCTGTGAGGGCGGCAGGCAGGTGGCTTTCGGCGGCATGCCTGCGGGAGGTCCGCCGGTCCCGCGGCTTCGGCGGTAATTCGGCGGCGGGGATGCTGAAGGTGCGGCACCAGTGGACCTCCCGCAGGCATGCCGCCGAATCTGCGTGGCCAGTGGACCGCCCGCAGTCATGCCGCCGAAAGCCGCCTGACTTCCGTGCTTGGGGCGGCAAAATACATAGAGCCGCCCCTGTGCTGAGCTCACTCTTCTAAGCAGATGTTCTTCAGTTTAATTTTCCTCCAGTTTAGTTGCATGCCACCTACTTACCAGTTAAGGAATTGCAACTTTTTCCATGTGAATGTAGGCCTCTTAGGGTATGTCTACACTGCAACATAAGCCCAAGGTTAGTGGGACTGAAGTCAGCTGGCCTGTATTAGGGAACCCTGGACTTGAGCCTTTACATTGTATTTTAACCCTAGCTTAAGACTTTTCTAACCTGTGCTTGAACCTAGGGCTCAAGGTGTCCACTGCAGTGTGCAGACCCAAATCAAAGTAACCATATCCCAGATAGGGTGACCAGACAGCAAGTGTGAAAAATCGGGACAGGAGGTGGGGGGTAATAGAAGCCTATATAAGAAAAAGACCCAAAAATCGGGACTGTCCCTATAAAATCAGGACATCTGGTCACCCTAATCCCAGAGTCCCTGCCGCCCCCTCCCCAGCACCACCCCAAAATGTGGCCGCTCAAGCCCTAGGACTGTGGTGCACTGTGAGAAAACTTTACTACCTGCCCTGCGCTTTACCAGAAAGCACCTTGCTTTGCAAAAGACTTGATTGGTTTGCTCTCCAGTGCAAACCCAGGAGGCTCTCTGATAGTGTGCTTGCAGATTGGTGATGGAAGAGAATGGGTTAACACTGACCTGCGCTGCTGCCATTTGCAAAGTGGGGGTGGCTTCAGTTTTCAATAGAGTGGACTGCAGATTGTTGGGATAGAGAGGACTAAGGAAATTGTCCCATGTAATTGTGGGATACTTCCAGCTGACTCCCGAGACCTGAGTCAAGCAGGGCTGCGTCTCCATTTCAAAGCAATATGGCTCAGACCCAGGGTCCCAGCTTAAATTGAGTTTGGACCCTCCAGCTCTGCAGGGTCCTAGGGCCCTGGGAATGAGTCCTGGATTAGCGCAATTGCAGTGTAAATGCAAGAGGGGTTAGGCTTGAGCCCAGGCTCAAGCATGGGCTTATGTTTTAGTGTGGACATACCCTTAGAAACAAAAATTAGACAGAACCTCTGGGTCATGTTAAGCCTTGGTTTACCCACTGTGAAATGCCATTCTCTCCAGTTAAATTGTGCTGTGTGTCAGTGAAGAATTTGGTTCCTTTTCCTCTAATGTCATACTAATGCATGGGGCATGTAAGTGATTATGTTATGAATCTGTATGATGATTAAAGGCAGTAGCAATTAAATGAGTATCTATCTTGTATACATCTTTATATTACTGATGACTAGCCAACTTTAATCACCAACCCTTTAGAAAAAGCTGAAATACTTGTCCTGCTTAATGACTTTCCTTTTTAACACAAGACATTTTATGTTATACAAAACAATAGTAAATATTGTTCTTTTTTCAATTTAGGCAAATTAGGCATAAAATTTAATCAGGGAGATTTTGCCTTTCTTGGAATATTCCTTTGTGTAGTTGGGCTCAGATTCTGTCCTAAAATACATACACATGCAGAACTTGCAACAAAGTCAATGGGAGTTTCTTGAATGTATCTAAGGGTAGATTGTAGTCCTGCACATTTGAAACCGTTATCTAACCAGATAATATTTTAGTATTTTGCTATCCAGAGTTCGTTGAATGCTGGACAGTCTGAGAGTTTATGTCCCAAAGCTGACATATGGTATCTAAATATTGGTTCTAATCTTATACTGAATGTCCTCCAGATTCTAATGTTCTTCCTTTAAAAAAAAAAAAATCCATCACTCTATTGTTGAGAAATTTAAAATACACCACTCATCCATGTATTTGTACCGCATCAAAGAGCTGTAATGTGAACTTGACTTGCTTGTCCTTCCCTAATGGCCTCTTGGATTTTTGCCTGAGATTAAGTGCTTTAGATGATGTTGGACAAACTGTATTGTGTGTTTCTATTATTTTGTTCTGAACAGAAGAAGGAATAATTGTAATTGCATCCAATCATAAGTGGGCATATATTTAGCCACAAGCTAAAACCATCCATCTTTTAGCATCATTGTATAAGATCCTCATTCTTTCAGGGAAATACATGTTGTCCATTGAAGGTTCACTGATTGTTACATAACTCTTCAGCATTTACTTAGGAGCTGGAGATTTGTAATTTTACGCTTAAAACATTTTGACTGCTGAAAATCCAGCATTTCCTCTAGGTAGAGTGCAATGTTGTTCTATGGCCAAATTCCCTACTCTCTTATAAATAGGATGGAGCAACTTTTGCACATATATATATGCAGCCTCAAGACACTAATCTGAACCAGGCATTTTGATTACTTCTGCCAGTATAAAATATTTTAATGTTTAATTTCCAAACATAGTTTAACTTTTTTCTTCCAGGGATTTATTTGACCACAATAGCAAGCCACAAAGCAATGATCAATTCTTAAAGTGGATTAAAGATTTTGTAACAGTTTAGTAATCTCCAATACATACTTGAGATCTACTCTCTCTCTCTCTAAGTATTTATACTGCACTCATCACAATGGAATCTGAACACTTTCACCAGGAGGTGGAGGGGACTAACCCCGAGAGAGAGTGGACCTCCGAGAAGGGCTGTCCTACAAATACTAGTTGAGTTACAATGCTGGGGCACTCTCAACCACTTGCTCCACAGCAGGCCCTTATTGACTTTTAGGCACAGTAGACAACTTTATTGATGCAGAGGCAGCCTAGGCCCCAGGGGAACCTGTAGTGGCCAAGCCCATTCTGGACCTGGTAGAGACTATCAATGGGGTCCATCTTATTCTCCCGGCCACTGGCAATGGAAACTGCTCCTCTTGAAGTTACTATCCAAGGGCATCGAGAGACTGTGCAATTCAGTTCCATCTGTTCCCCACACTTCCCTTTGATCCTGGGTATCCTGTAGCTGGCCATCCACAACTCCTTATCTGCTGGTTTGCACTAAAAGTTGAATTTCTCCCAGAATTCTGCCAGCAGCACTGCTTGACACCGGGAAATGGGCCACATGCCAGGGTAGCTGGCCCAGCAGAACTGCCCACTGAGTCCGGTCCTCAACTTCCATCCAAATACAGTGAGTACAAAGGTGTCTTTGAAAAAAGAATGCAAATACCTTGCCCCTGCACAGGGACTATGATTGTCCAATCAAGCTACAACTAGGGACAAACATTTTGTTCTGGTCTATATACACCATGTCGGAGCCTGAACTAGCCTCACTGTTCACCTACCTTCAGGAGAACTTACTAAGGGCTTTATTCATAATCCACTTTGCCTGCCAGGGTGCCAGTCCTTTATTTTTTTTTTAAAGATGGAAGCCTCCAACTAAGTGTCAACTATTGAACTCTAAGTCAGGTCACCATTAGAAACTGGTACCCATTACCATGAGTTAATGGATTGTGTGGGCACCTCCCAGTTATATGCAAAGCTGGACCTGAGGGGAGTATACAACCTAGAGCATGTTAGAGGTGGGGATAAATGGAAGATTGCCTTTTGAACGCATTACAGTCACTTGGAATAACTTGTGGTGCCATTTGGTCTGACAAATGTGCCCACCATATTCCAGAGTTTTATGAATGATGTATTGTGGGACATTCTGGACCAATATGTGGTAGCATATCTGGATGACATACTCACCTTGAACGTCCGTTCCATCCTGGAGAGGCTACACCAATACGGCCTCTACGCTAAGCTAGAAAAGTGTGCCTTTGATCAGTCCTCCACAAAATTCCTAGGGTTTATCCTAGCTCCTTCTGGTATCAAAATGGATCCATGCAAGGTAAAGGCAGTCCTCTAGTGGGCAGCACATTTGTGAACATTTGTGGGCGGTCCTCGAGTGGGCAGAACATTTGTGAACTACAGTGTTTCCTGGGGTTCATGAACTTTATGGGCAGTTCATCCCAAAGTTCTCCAAGCAGATTGCCCCCCCTCACTACACAAAAACACCAGGTTCCTCTGGTCTCCTGAGGCCCAGCAGGCTTTCGAGCAATTAAAACTCATTTACCACCGGTCCCATAGTGGTCCACCCCAACGCCTTGTATGCTTTCATCATTGAAGCAGATGCTTCCA
The DNA here is from genome assembly GCA_003942145.1 of Platysternon megacephalum. NCBI lineage: Eukaryota > Metazoa > Chordata > Testudines > Platysternidae > Platysternon > Platysternon megacephalum. The sequence goes on along the minus strand of QXTE01000003.1, from coordinate 5,180,888 downwards.
ACTTGGCAGTTGGAGTGGTGCTATCCCAAAGGCACAGTCCTCAACAACTGCTACATCTGTGCATCTTCTATTCCAGGAAACTCTCACCCACAGAGCAAAATTACAAATAGCTCCTGGCAATTAAGACTGCCTTTCAGGAGTGGCATCACTATCTAGAAGGGCCTGGTATCCCGTCCAGGTGTACACCAATCATAAGAACCTTGAATATCTGAGTGGGGCCAAGGACCTCAACCAACAACTTTGGTGGGCCTTATTCTTTTCACGCTTTGATTTCATAATCTCCTATAGTACAGGAACCAAATATAATAAGGCTGATGCTTTGTCCCAGAAGGGTGAATATTACTCTGACCTAAAAGACTCAAGCCTGAAAACCGCCTGCATCCTCAAGCCTCAACTTTCTGGGCATGGCTCCCCACCAAGGTCTGCTCACCCTCATATGATCAGACTCAGCCCATGGAACCCATAAGTAAGGAACCCCATGATGTCCGAGATGGGGTAACCTCTGTAAAAGGGTGTGTGTGTATACACATATACACACACAATATTCTGTCCCCCTGGGCCTTCAAGGATACAGCCCTACAAGTATGTCAGCTGAACTTCAGCTGTAAAAGGACTTTGAGGCCTTATCCTTACTATCTCACATCTGCTTAAACTTTGTCAGGGGAAGTTCAAGCCGCAAGACTGAGGTCTCCAGGTCTACTTTGGATTAGCCCTGCAATATCTCACGGAGGAATTTGAACAAACTCTGCACATGGACTGCCTATTGGACTATAAACTATTGAACTGATTCTGGAAGGACTTTTACAAATCAGCAGCCGCACCATCTCTGCTATGAAACTGACCTAAGAACTTTATTCATATCAGTATGTATAATGATCTTTCAACCACAGTAACTTTCTTTTCCTTTTTAATAAATCTTAGGTTTAGTTAATAAGAATTGACTGTAAGCATGTATTTGGGTAAGATCTGAAATATTCATTGACCTGGTGGATAATGTGTCCGATCTCGTGGGATTGGTAGAACTTTATATATGGTGATTAAGGTTTGAAATAACCCTCATTCTATAGACTTGGCTGTCTGGGTGGGAGCCAACTGCTGGATTGCTTAAAGGGAACTGTATTTTAGCTTCTTGGTAACCAGTAAGGAGCTGTTTAGTTACTGGCTTGGTAAATCTATTTATAAAATAAACCACCAGTTTTGAGTACACCTCTACCCTGATATAACACTGTCCTCAGGAGCCAAAAAATCTTACCGCGTTATATANTAGGGTGTGAATATGGGGTGTATTCCGTCACATTATCACCATCTTCATTACCTTAATAAATACTTTCTTTAATTATGTTCTTTAACATTTTTATCAATGACCTGGAAGAAAATATAAAATCATTGATAAAATTTGCAGATGTCTCAAAGATTGGGGGAGTGGCAAATACTGAAGCGGACAGGTCACTGAAACAGAGTGATCTGGATTGCCTGTTAAGCTGGGCACAAGCAAAGAGTATGTGTTTTAATATAGCCAAATGCAAAGTTATGCATTTAGGAACAAAGAAAGCAGGCCTGCCTTACAGCATGGGTGACTCTATTCTGGAGGCAGAGACTCTGAAAAAAGATTTGGGGGTCATGGTGGATAATCAGCTGTACATGAGCTCCCAGTACTATGATATGGTCAAACGAGCTGCAATCTTTGGATGCTTAAACAGGAGAATATTGAGTAGGAGAGGTTGTTACCTCTGTATTTGACACTGGTGTGACCACTGCTGGAAACTGTGTCCAGTTTGGGTGTCTGCACTTCAAGAAGGATGTTGATAAATTGGAGTGGCTTCAGAGAAGAGTCACAAGGATGATTAAAGGACTGGAAAGCATTCCTTTCTAGTGATAAACTCAAGGGGTTCCATCTCTTTAGTTTAACAAAGAGAAGGTTAAGGGGTGACTTGATTACAGTATACAGAAACTGGATAATGGGCTAACAGACAAAGATATTACAAGATCCCATGTCTGGAAGTTGAAGCTAGACAAATTCAGAGTAGAAATAAGGTACAATTTTTTTTAACAGTGAAGTTACTAACTACTGGAACAACTTCCCAAGGGTTGTGGTGGATTCTCCAATGTGACAATTTTAAAATCAAAATTGAATACTTTTTCTAAAAGATATGCGCTAGTTCAAACAGGGAAGTCCTATGGCCTGTGTTATGCAGGAGGTCAGACTAAGTGATCACAGTGAATGCTTCTGGCCTTACAATCTAGGAGTCTATGAACTTTCTTAAGAATGGAATCATTATTGTCTAGATTTGATAGGTTCCTAAACTTGAGGAATGTCAAAATCAAAGCAAAACAAAAAATCCAAACAAATTCCAAGTTATTCCTCCTCTGGGCTTTCTACTTTGTCCTGTCCTTTCTGTGTCTCTCTTTTAGAGAAGGAAAGTGGTCACAGCCTTCCAAAAGTGGGCATGGTCAGCCTCCGAGCTTTCACACTCCTTGCTGCCCTCTAGACTAGCAACGTAAAAAAGGTGGGTAAGGGGTGCCCAATGTAAAGCTGGCCAAGGGGACAATACAGTGTACATTTTTTACGTGTGTAAATCAGCACTCAGCTGTTAGTGTTTCCCTATGGGATCAGTTTTCTCTGAGGATCATTTTACGTTTGCAGAGTTGGTCAGTGTCATACTGACAATTTCATTTATTTGAGGTTTGCTTGCTTTTGGATATGTGCTGGATGGGGTTAGTGTTGAGTTAGTGAACACTGGCATACTGCGCCTGTGATTAATCCTTCCCATAACAGGAAACGCCATGTGTCTGCTGCAAATATGGTTTCTGTTCCTCAGCTTTTGCTTGTGACAGCTGATAGCAAACAATCTGTTCCGGGCTGCACAATACAAGTGCAAGTCTATCTGTTACATTTCAGACTCAAGTCAAGATGCCCTGATCTCCTGACTTGTTCTGTCCTTAAGACACTGTAATATGTCACATGAGAAAAAAGAGCGACATCAGGGACTCGTACTATATTCAGAAATGACATGAGTTCACTAAGTGGTGGTGGCAGCTGATTTGTATTGGCAGTGCCTTCTAACACACATTAAGTACTGTAATATTTTGTAGTTGTACCCAGTACTGATCACAGTACAGACAAAATACTTTACTCTCCCCAATTTTCCCTCTACACCTGTTCTCACTTTATGCTTCTTGTATCTGCTGCCTTGTGCTGTTGCTGTATGTACAGCATAAGAGCAATCACTTGCACTGGAGCTGACTGCTGTGCTCATGTGTAATCTACTGCCTGTTGTGCCTCCAGGAGCTGTAAAGGTAGATGCTCTTACTGCATTTTGGCAAACAATGCCTTTCTCATATTTTGACTTTCAATTCATACTAAAACCACACCCATTAAGTGATGGGCATGTGCTTAAGTCACCTACAGGTGATAACATGCTTGGGTGATTTTACATTGTGCTGCTAGAGCACAGATTCTGTTACATCTTTGCATCTGAGGCGCTTTATTTATACTACAGGAGATTATATATTTTTTTAAATAAAAGTTTTAGAAGGAAAAACCTTTTTTTAAAAGAAAAGTTCTTCTAAAAAGAAAATCTTCTCAGTGCAAATCGATTTCCAGGGAGCTGCACTGCTGTTAGTGAGAGGAGAGCTTTTTTGCATAAACTAATGGCAGTCATCACTTAGATGCTAACGTGCTAACTAGTTTTTTAATGCACATAAAGCACGGCTCTTTCACAAGCTGTATTGATAAATAACTCACTGGGTCCCCTGTTTTCTTCTGTTTTCTCTAACATTTGCTTCACCATGTTTTTCAAAGCTCATTTGGCTCAGCCTGTGTAATTCCTGTTTTACACCATCTCTCTTAGTGAGCTCTTTCCTGTTGGTTATCTTGTTGTTTCATATTTTTGACCTTCTTTACATAATTTTCCTTTGCTTTTATTTTGTGTTCCTCTTAGCACTTTCTGTACCTCTTTCTCTGCACAGATGCCTTATGTCTCTTTTCCCCACATGTGCTCCCTCAGCCTCACTCTTTTCATAGACAGGGACTCCACACCCCCTTCCGGACAGGCCTCACCATGGCTTCTGCCACCTTGTTCTCTCTGCCCCTCTCCTTCGCAGCTACTTACACAGTGATGTGCTTGTGGAGATAGCCACTAGCTCTGCCGAGAGAAGTACTGTGTAAAACAAGCCAGGGAAAGAGCAGGAAAACTTAACTGATGCAATTGGGGCTTGGCTGTCTCTCTAAGCTTCAAGCAGGTAGATAAACACCAATTGCTAGATTGCACTGCTGCAGCTAAGAAGTGACTCCAAGGCTAGAATTCATGGGAAATTCAGGCCTAACGATATTTAAAAAAAGTTTGCTGAGAGGAACAGGAGTTCAACTGCATGAAACCTGCAGCCACACTGAGGGCAACAGCAACAGGATGGTAAAAAGACGAGGGAATGTGTCCCTCTCGTTCCCCTTGTGGTTGTGCCGATGGAGAATTCCAGGATTGTTGAGCAGTCTGTGATGCAAGTCTCAAGTTTTACACAAATTGGGGTTGTGTAAATGTTTTCTCGCCACAGATGGGGCCAGATCCTGGCATGGGACCAGAATGCAAGTTTAAGCGATGTGCAGTGAGGGCTTACTGCTCTCCTTTGTGCTGCCTGATGCGGGTTCTGCTCTGTGCATGGCATGCTGTTCCCCTGCAGCGTGTTAGAGCAACCTAAGAGCTACTCTGACTTAATGACAGTCTGTAGTAGACACAAGGGGCCAAATCCATAGTTCAGAATTGGTATAGCAGAGGGATACCCCAACGACACCCATTTTCCCCACTCCATGGCAGCAGGGAAAGTGTGTGTCATAGGAACCCAGACAGTGGCTCTTCACCACTACAGTATTATCCTTGCCCTGGGGTGATCCTTCTTGGGTGGATTAGGCAGAGTTTACAGCCAAAGTAGGAGTATCGCTATTTTCTCAGCGGCGATGGCTGTGCAAACTGATGTTAATGCCACATTTTAATGCACTTTTACACTAATAAGCCAACTGAACAATTAAATTGCTTTTAGAGTTTCAGGGGAACCGAGGCAAAGAAGCCATAAGGTTCCCCTGCAATATATGTAGCATGTGAGACCCTCTGCAGAAGATAAAGAGCCAGCTGTTTACTCCCATGCACACAGGAGGCATTCCAGAATGGGTGGGGGAGCAGTGTTGTCAACTCTCAGGATTTTATTGCGAGTCTTGCAATAATCGGTGTTGATTTTGATGTTCTTGGTGTCATAGACTTAGTTACAGCTCGCACTGGGAGCTCATGGTCAGTCAGTTATCTGCCATTAATTCTGAGTCGTATTCAGTGTCCCTGCATTCCAGGGTGCTATCTACCATCTTGTAAGGGTGACTGACATTCTTTGTTCCTAGATGAATTACCTTGCATTTGGCCATGTTAATACACATATTGCTCAAATGAGCCCACCTTATCGAAGGATCCAAGTTGGCCTGTATAATTGGCTTGTCCCCCTCATTATTTACCACTCCACCCATTTTTGTGTCATCTACAAATTTAGCCATCAGTGATTGTATATTTTCTTTCAGATCATTTATAACAATATAGAATAGCAATGGAGAGTGCTTAAATTCAGCTGGAGCCGTCCAGAGCGGAGCTCTGGTAAATATTTTCAAAGCTGAGGGAGCCCCTACGCACCTCGCATGGCTGAAGCCCTAGTCCTGGGGCTCTGGGAAATACTCCGGAAGAATTTAAGCCCTGGCAATGGACCAAGAACACATCTCTGAGAGACCTCACTGGACGAGGTTCCCGGTTTACAAATTGCTTTTTGAAATCTATCATTTAACCAGATTTTAATCCGTTTAATATGGGTTACATTAACTTGCTGTAGTGCTATTTATGTATTTATTTTACCAGAATGACACGTGGGACTAAGTCTAAGTGTGTTATGTCAATACAGTTACCTTTATCAACTAAGCTTCTGGTCCCCTCAAAAATGCTAACAAATTTGTTTGACAAGAACTTTTTTCATAAAATCATGTTGATTGGCATGAATTGTGCTATCGTCCTTTAATTACTGATGGCATCCCAGATCAGCCTTTCCATGATTTAGCCCAGGACTGATGTCAGGCTAACCAGCCTATGTCATGATTACACGAGAATCACAGTTTTCATTTAAAATTAAATTCAATGCCTCGCCCTCATGGTTACAGGAAAAAAAGCTTGAAAACATGACCCCTAGAAGCTCATAAAGCAGAGGGCAAATTAAAAAGAACCCAGAATTTATTATTTTGTCCAATCTCATGTGTGTTGGGTGCCTGACTCATGATCTTTTTAGCTCCTTGAAGTTGCCATTAATGTGTGTGCCAGGGCCAGTAGAGGGAGTGGTCTGTCTCCTCAGCAATTCTGTACCACTACAATGGCCTCTTTGCAGCAGGGTTCAAGTTAGGTCTGCACTGGGAGCTGAATAAGGGAGGTCCTGGGATCTGGTCTATTGTGTAAATTGATTTAAAATCTAGGTTCACACTCAGTTTGCTAGTGTTTACTAATTAACTAGACACAAATTATGTGTAATTTCCTAGTTTAGTGGACAAAAACAAAACCCTTTATTTTTCATGTAGTCAGAGCAAGGGCTGTGCATGGGTCTCACCCCAGCGCTCTCAAGTAGCTTCCTATCTATTACTTACCAAGAATGAGGATGGAATACATAGTAGGTGTTGAGTAGATTGAAAGCCTCTGTCACTGCCAAACCAGCAGCCTATCCTGCAGTGTTGACTGTGAGACAGCAGCAGACAGCATCGGGGTACAGTATCCAGGATCATGCCTGGACCTACTTCCTCTTTCAAATTCCAGGTGCCTCCAGCTCTGACTTTTTCTCACTTCAGGTTTAGAGGCAAACCCCTCAGAAGAAAAAGCAGGGCGAATGGTGCTGAAAATCTCTGCGAGTGATTAGAATTGTATGATGATTAGGGTTGCCAATTTTCTAATCGCACAAAACCGAACACCCTTGCCCCACCCCTTCTCCGAGGCCCTACGCCCGCTTTATCCAGCCCCTCTCCCTCCATTGCTCGCTCTCCCTAACCCTCACTCACTCGCTCATTTTCACTGGGCTGGGGCAGGGGGTTGGGGTGTGGGAGGGGATGAGGACTCCAGCTGGGGGTTCAGGCTCTGGGGTGTGGCTGGGGATGAGGGGTTTGGGGTGCAGGAGGGGGCTCCAGGCTCGGGCCAAGGGGTGTAGAGTGTGGAAAGGGGCTCTGGGCTGAGGCAGGGATTTGGGATGTGGGAGAGGGTGAGGGCTCCAGCTGGGGGTGCAGGCTCTGGGGTGGGGCCAGGGATGAGGGGTTTGGGGTACAGGCGGGGGTTCAGGGCTGGGGCAGGGGAGTTGGGATGCAGAGGCAGGTTCTGGGCAGTGCTTACCTCAGGCGGCTCCCGGGAAGCAGTGACATGTCCCTCTGGCTCCTAGGTGGAGGCACGGCCAGGTGGCTCCTTGTGCTGCCTTCCCCCACAGGCGCCACTCCCGCAGCTCCCATTGACTGCGATTCCCGGCCAATGGGAGCTGCAGAGCTGGTGCTCGGGGCAGGCCCCGTGTGCAGAGCCCCCATGGCTGCCCCTACACCTAGGAGCCAGAGGGACATGCCAGACGCTTCCCAGGAGCCACGTGGAGCCGGGTAGGGAGCCCGCCAGTCCCACGCCAACCAGACTTTTAACGGCCTGGTCAGCAGTGCTGACCGGACCCACCAAGGTCCCTTTTTGACCAAGTATTCCGATCGAAAACCGGACACCTGGCAACCCTAATGATGATGATAATCAATAGTTAGCTGTTATAGAACTTTTCATCAGTAGATCTCAAATCACTTTCCATAGGAGATGTTGTTCCCATTTAACAGATGGGGAAACTGAGGCACAAAGAGGTGAAGTGACTAGCCCAAGGTTCCCTGGCAGGCTAGTGGCTGAGCCAGGAACAGATCCCAGGTTTCCTAAGTCCCACTCCAGTGCTGTATCCTCTGGGTCACATTGCCTCCCAGGGTTCCATGGGAATTCTTGTGGCTTTACACTGTAACTCTGTCTGGGAAAGAGACTACAGGACACTTCATTAGCCCACCAAGGTTTTGGAATCCTATACAATAAGCAAGGCATACAATTTAGAAAGGTCACTTTTCAAAATGTTGTTGAGACCTAGACCTCCCAAATGTACATATCCAGCCATCAGTTTTCATGTAGGATTCCTCATTGGATCCTGATGTGAACTTTGTGGTTTGGGGCCCTGTATAACTAAGACCAAGAAGGAAGCTGTCTAGCTTGATTTCTAGGTGCTGTGCAATCTCCTTTGCTTTGAAGAGAACACTGCTTTCCTTTTCCTTGCTATAGCATTATAAAGCAAGACACAAGAACCTTATTCCCCACTGACTGCTCACCTTCCACTGCAGTGAAATCTGAAAAATTCCTCATGTTTCTTTACATGTGTTGATGCTGCAAAGTTCACAAAATCCAAACTCTAGTAATTTATGTTACATTTTTATGAAGTTTAATTAAACAATATGAAAATTCCTGTTCTGGCTAAAATTTACAAAATTCACAAAAGACCTGCTGGGTCCATATTTATTAGACAGCAAAACCCCAGAGGCTTCATTCAAGCTGTCTTACTCATACAACTTTCCAGATGTTTTAGGATTTCAAAATAGCTATATACTGTAAATGAAGAAGGGGAAAATTACAGTTGAATCTATGTGCAATATTTTCAGAGAAATGCATACACGAGGTTGGTCACTCAGCCCTGGTGAGGGAGAAATATCGGAAGCCTGTACAGGAAACGTTTGCTTGAAATATTATTCAACTTCTTCTTTGCTTGCAACTCTTGTATATTTCTGTACATCATGGGCTCAGTCATGCAATGTGCCAAACGCCTTCAGATCCTGCTGACTCAGTTGAGCCCCCTTCAATGGGAGTTGAGAGCCCCCTTCAATGGGAGTTGGGGTGTGCACGCATATTATGGGGTAACCAAGGCTCTGTCAAGGGAAGTCAAGGGCATGCTCCCATATAAGCCCTCGAGTTTAAAAAAAAGACTAGCTGCATAGCCAGTGTTCTGTGGTCACATCCCATAGTTCAACGAGTTTCCCTCAGCAAAAGCAGAATAGTGGCATAAAAGTGAACCTCCTCATTACTACTGGTGAACTTTAAAAGGTTTGGAATCTCATTTCTATGCTTTTTTAGCACAAGGAGTTTCACATAAGCTGTGGAAGGCTTGTGAGAGCAGCTTTCTTATGAGATTTCTAGTCCTTTGTGATTTCAGCTGTGTGAGCTCCCAGCACCTTTGCACAGATGGTGTGGGAGGTCTGCTTGCTCTTCCCACAGAGAGGGCAGTAATTGTTGCAAGCAGAGGCCATCCTTACACTTCAAGAGGCCTCAAAAATGCTGAATCTGGGAAGTTCCTCCTGCAGGTCATTCAGCTTGTTTACAGCTGGTCCTGCAATAATAAATTGGTCCTGGCCAAGTTCACCTCTGCATGGCCAGGGATGGACTGGTTTAACAACACATGGCATTTGTATCACAGTTTTCATCCAAAGTTCTCAAAAGAAAGGTAAGGATCATCATCCACATTTTACAGATGGAAAAAAGGATGTGCAGACAGGTGAGGTCCTCTAGCCAAGGCCACACACAGTAGGTCAATAGTAGAGCCAGGACCAAAATCCCATTTCTCCAGACTTCCAGTCCAGTGCCCAGTATGCTGGACCACAATGTCCTCTTAATAGTAAATTGGGCCTGGAGCCATCAAAAGTGCAGTGCCCCCTCCCCCCATTGTGTTGAAATTTCCCATTATACTGATATGGGAGGATGAATATGCAATACAACATATATCTGGTGTTACATACAGAGAGTGTCATCGGAGGTCTTAAATGAAAGCCGGGGTCACACTGGCCATTAATATCATGGAGAAATATATGTACAGATACTATATAAGGAGTTGTGTATATATACGTAAATACATTTTAAAGTCTGTATCAAGACAGTTGGCAAACTGGTTTTCTGTCAGACAAAAGATGTTTATTCATCTGTCTCTCTGAGGTGTAAATTAAGCATTGTAAATTAACAGAGAGTATTCCCATTTACATATTAAGTCAACACAGAGATGTGAAATCAACAGAGAAGTAGCAAACAGGAAAAATAAGTCCTGATTGGTTATCCTGACTCTGTTGTTACCCCAAAATCTCTGTTATAGAATAATAAGGAGGTGACATACAATAACAGGTTCGATTCCTACCAGCATCTATCAACTGGGAGAGTTAGAAATCTGTGTGCCTCCCGCCCGCGTTGCATTGAAATAAAGGAAAGAGAGAATATAACCTTAAACAGAAAGAAGATTAAATAAGGGATTGTTACAACCGGGGGGGGAGGAACCACTAAGGGGATCATTACAAATACCCAAGAATAGATTCCAGCAAGGGGCATAGAGCCCAGACCCTTAAACTGTCCCTTGGTTAAACTATCCAGTGCCTGAAAAACAATGACTGTCTCTCTTCTACTGCAGATGGAGGTCACCGGCAACTGATGGTCCATCTCAGAATCTCAGGAACATCAGAGGATCTGGCTCTCTAGAGCCAAAGCAGGAGATCAACTGATCTGGACTTCACTGGATCCTTTGGTGGAACACAGGAATCAGGTAAGTATCAAAGTCCTGGGAAGGTGTTAGTAGCCAGTCTTGATCCAATGTTAGTAACCGAAGTCTTGATTCAATGACTGCGCAAAGAAACTGGACGTGGCTGCCTCGATGGTGGACAGCGCCTGTGTCACTGCTGACAGTTCCTTACATGCTCTCTCTGGCGCGAATTCCTGAGGCACACTCTGGCAGACACTGCCCCCAACCGGTTTCATCCAGCTCTCAGCCCTTCAAGTTCTGGCGGGAAACAGAGTTTTGGTGGGTGTAGCTGGGTGGTTACCCCGCTCCTACCCTGAAGGGCTTAAAAAAGTCCTGGGAGAGGGCTGTGGCAGGGGAAAAGCTGGGCTGATTGGGAAAGCAGCCACAGCTGTAGCCAGTGCAATCAGGGCCCAGCTGGCCCTTATAAGAGGGCGGTGGGCCAGAAGGAAAGAGAGACACTCTCTCTAGCTCCCTAGAGAGAAGGGCCTGGCTGCCTGGGAAGTTGAGGGGGGTACCTAGGGTGGAGCAGTGCTGGGGAAGGGCAGAGGGAGCTGCGGAGCTCCAGCCTAGCTAAGCCCCAGGCTGCAGGCCAAGTTAAGGGTCCACAAAAAGGGTACTAGGGCTGCAGAGGGGCAGCCCAGGAATGGGCAGAGGCAGCTTGTCCAACCCCCCTTGCCAATGGTGAGTGGTATACAGACTGCAGTCTGCCCCAGTGAGCGGGGGCTAAATGGAGACTGGCAGTAGCCACTGAGGCAAGGTGGGGATAGGAGGTGGGGGTTCTCCTGGGAGGGGAAATCCAGATTGTGGGTTGCTGCCGTTGGCAGAACCCCTGGGCAAAGGGCGCCGGGGTCCGGGAGGGACACGGGGGCCAGTGGCAGGTGAGACGACAGCCGGCAGAGGACACTCCGGAGCTGGGAAAGAACTAATTCACTGGACAACCAGCAGGAGGCGCCGCACCGGTGAGTCGTCCCCCTCCCCCCGCCACAGCGGGAAAATGCCATGAAGAAAGGATACCAAGATGGAGTTCAAACCCTTCCTACCACATGCGCCATCCTGAATTCTTAGACTCCATTTTGAATTGCATCAACATTAATTATAATATATAACAAAGGTATAACCGTACACCAATAACACCTTACACTGACTACAGACAATGAACTTTGGGGATATGAGTAGTCAGCAAAGAACACAACCTTTTATCCTGCACCTAGAAAGTAAACAGACAACACGTTTATATTCATGAAAACGGGATCACAACCAGCCTTGGTTGAAACACTGCAGAGGGGACTGATGGATGAGAGAAACTTCTTTAGACAGGAGTTTAGCCTGTGAAGTTTAGTCTCTAAAAAGCATGTGATGATTTTGTTTTATATGTAACCTTTTGTTTCCGTTATCTTTATTCACTATCATTTGAATCTTGAATCTTTGGTAATAAACTTATGCTTGTCTTCACTATAAATATATCTAAGTGCTATGATCTGGTGCTGATCCTGAATTGAACCACACGTGGATAAGGGGCTACAATCCATTGTCATGTTCACTACACACCTTCCCAACTTCTTCAACAAATGAGGCTCCTATAAGCCTCCTTTACTACCCCGCTCTGATTCATTCCCTGAGCACTGTACATCCTGTGCACAGAATGAGGGAGAGGTGCTATGGAAAAATAGGATGTTATCATGTAATTAAATACTGTATCTTAATGCATATACACAAGGTGGCCGAATTAAGATTGCACAGGCAATCTTAATTCTGGCATTTCCTAACTTTTGAGAGCCAGACTTTGCAACCTAAATATTTTTAACATAGTTTTTTGGGGTGTAAAATATATGTGTAGGCTGAAATTTTCAAAACAACCTAAGGGATTTAGATACATATCTTCAATTAAAACTAAAGCGTGAAATCCTGGCCCCATTGAAGTCAATAACTAAACTCCTCTTGATTTTGTGAGTGCCAGGATGTTACGCAATGTCCCTGGACTGCTTTGAAAAATCTCAGTCAGATTACATGGCTTTTTCCCTAGAGATCATTAGTAAGCCAGGATGAAAGTTGGGATCACTTGACTGGGTGTTGACTGAAGCAGTCTTGCCTGTCCATATTTATTTATTTATTTATTTATTTATTTTAAATGTTACATTTTTCTTATTGTGATTATTTTATTACAATAGCACATATATGCTTCAACTGAGTTCAGGGCCCCATTGTGCCGGGCACTGAATAAGCACATAGTAGGAGAGAGTCTCTGTCTAGAATTTTTACAATCTAAATAGACAAGATAGACAAAGGGTGAAAGAGAGGAAATATTATTACCCCTCTTGACAGGTGAGGAAACAGGCATAGAGAGATTAAGTGACTTGCCTACGGTCAGACAGGAAGTTTGTCATACAACCAAGAATTGCACGCAGTTCTCATCCATACCCATCTAGTCCTTTAACCACAAGATTATCCTTTTATTGCTTTCATTCACTTCAGAAATGTTACATTTTTGAATGTCTTTTTTTTTTCCTGTTTCCAAAAATACAATTAAAAGCTGACTGATTTAATATTGACTTATAAAATCACATTGGAAATATGGTCTTACAAAAAAAAATTCTCATGCACTATGTGTTTTACCTTTTTACATAAAATGTGCAGCGCCATTACACATGATGTGAAATGCTCAGCTGTAACCCTGATGCTCTGTAGAGAGCCAACCGACCCTGAGACAGTGTTCTTATTAGCTTGATTGCTTAGAAGCTTAGGTAGAGCTGACTAAAGAGGCCTCAACATTTTCCCACCACCACCAACTAGCAAGTTGAACTTGACAGCACTAAAACAATTATGTTAGAAATAGCCATTAGCAAAGAAGTACCAGTTTAGTGTGAAAAAGTAAATTGTAAGAAGTCAAGATTATAAAATAGCTTTTAATCCATATACCAGGAAAAATTCCAGCTAATATTTTCCCTTTAAAAAAAAAAAAAAGTTGATTAATATATCCTCATAGGCCAGGATGTACATATTCTGATTTGTGTTTGTTACACGATGGCTGTAGCACATGAACTGTGGATTCTACTTACTTTAAGGCACTGAGACCAGAGACCAGCCAGTTGTATCTCAAAAATAGTACATCATTATTTATAAAGTGGATTGAACTATCTTCAGTAGGTTCAGGTTTTAACAAACTGCCTCTTTAGTTTCTTTTGCTTCCTGCTGGACAAACCCCTGATTTTTTTTTTGTTTTTTAAATCTCACGATTTTTAAGATAATCTAATGACATATTTTGGTAACTGACTCATGATTTTTGACTGCTTTATTAAATTTTTAATACTGCCATTTGATGCATATAAGTTAGAAACAAAAAATAGAAAACTAATTTTGCTGCTTCTCCCAATCAACACCCTGAGAAGCTGCAATACTGAATTTGTGCCACCATGTGGTGATTCAAGAGGCTATAAATTAGCAGCAAGCTTGAGCCCACTTCCTTGATTCCAAAATGGCATTTGCTAACAGATACTCTTATCATGACTTGTTACTCTGACCCATGTCCTGTGAGTGGGACCTGGACATAAAGATTAACCTCTTACCAACAATCCTATGAATCACACCCTTATTATAGGAGGAAACCAATTCTGTGATGTGCACCTTGCAGTGGGTTTCTCCTCTCTTTCCCATGCGGTTTTATACTACAGCTTTTAGGAAATGAATAGGGTACCCTACTAAGTTAACCCTTTAGTGAGCCTTACCTTTAGCTCTTTCACTGTCAGTGGCAGATTGTTATGCCACCATGTTTAGAACTGTCGTAGTTACTCTATAAGGGCTAGATCCTCAGCTGGTATAAATTGTCATAGCTCCGTTGACTTCATTGGAGCTATAACATTAATAGCAGCTGAGGCTCTGCCCTTAAGGGCATAGATTTAAGTGAATATCTACATATGAATATCCTACAAAACACATTCATACTTTTAATAGAACACTCATGTGCCTATATGTGCATATATATAATATATATACCTACACATGTGTATAATGCATTGTTTAAAAGTACAATGTATGATCTGTGAATATGGGAAGCAGGATTCGGATTTTGTGTGCGCTGTTTGTATATTGCTGTGCTTCTGAGATTTATAGCACAAATGTTTAAGCAACCAGGAGTCTGTAATTTACAGATATAAACTAAATATTTCATGAGATTGGTGCATTAGCTAATTTTTATGACATGTCATTTCAGTAAGGACATTGCTTTATTTCATGGAAGGTTTTCCCATAGATAATAGTTGTTAGCTGGCTGAGTTGGAATCTGACAGGATTAAGGAAATCTAAACTGAAAGCTGGTTTTGTGCAAGGAAGCATAATGTGACTGTTGTTACAAGAGGCAATGTGGGATGTTTGTGCACAAATGCATGACAGGAGGGTTTGCTCGTAGCTGTATCCATAAGTGCAGCTTAGCAGAGCTGAGAGCTAATGTCTCACAGGGCAAGCATCATGTGACTTTTTTTTGGTAATGTCCTGTTTGTGTAAATATGGTTATGCTTTTACTTTCCATAGTTTTCAGGTACTGACTGCTTTTCAGTCTGGACAGAATGACAAGGGCCAATACTGCAGATCATCTCCTCAAAAAGAAATCAGTGCAGATCATTATATATGAGTGAGTGACATCTAAAGAAATTCAAATACACACTGCCCTGCAGTTACCAGTGACTGACCTAGATAGAGTGATGTGTCCTATCAAAACCACAGCGGCTCTGATATTCAAAATTAGAATCTAAAACCTGTTGGTTTTACTTTGTCTGAGCAAACTGAGCTCTGCAATTTTTTCTAACTGAACAGGTGCATTAAAAAACAGTTTCAACTGAAATACTGTGCGGCCAGCTCTTCATTCTGAGACACTAGCGCAGCTCCTGCTGAAGTCAACAGATGCACTGTGTGACTCCTGGAGGGTAGAATGTATCCATTAATAACCATAACATGTGCTCTTAGAGGTTTTGCAATAAGGGGAAATTCATCATAACCAAATGTAAATTACAGTAGTTTCATGTTAGAAATAGCTTCACCATCTGTACTAGTGTAGAAACATGGGCTGATTCTCCACTTAGCCTGGTTTTACATTGGTGCAACTCCACTGATATCACTTATTTCATATATGCCAGCATATGTTAGCGCAGAGTCAGGCTCAGTATTTCATAGAATCATAGAACTGGGAGGGACCTCGAGAGGTCATCTAATCAAGTCCCCTGTACTCAAGGCAGGACTAAGTATTAACTAGACCATCCCTGACAGGTGTTTGTCCAACCTGCTCTTAAAAATCCCCAATGATGGAGATTTCACCACCTCCGTAGGCAATTTATTCCAGTGCTTACCCACTCTGGCAGTTAGGAAGTTTTTTCTAATGTCCAACCTAAACCGCCCTTGCTGCAATTTAAGCCCCTTGGTTCTTGTCCTATCCTCAGAGGTTAAGAAGAACAATTTTTCTCCCTCCTCCTTGTAACAGCCTTTTATGTACTTGAAAACTGTTATCATGTCCCCTCTCAGTCTTCTCTTCTCCAGACTAAACAAACCCAATTTTTTTTCAATCTTCCCTCATAGGTCATGTTTTCTAGACCTTTAGTCATTTTTGTTGCTCTTCTCTAGACTTTCTCCAATTTGTCCCCATCTTTCCTGAAATGTGGCGCCCAGAACTGGACACAACACTCCAGTTGAGGCCTAATCAGCGCGGAGTAGAGCGGAAGAATTACTTCTTGTGTCTTGCTTCCAATACTCCTGCTAATACATCCCAGAATGGTGTTTGCTTTTTTTGCAACAGCCTTACACTGNTGCAGCTTAGCAGAGCTGAGAGCTAATGTCTCACAGGGCAAGCATCATGTGACTTTTTTTTGGTAATGTCCTGTTTGTGTAAATATGGTTATGCTTTTACTTTCCATAGTTTTCAGGTACTGACTGCTTTTCAGTCTGGACAGAATGACAAGGGCCAATACTGCAGATCATCTCCTCAAAAAGAAATCAGTGCAGATCATTATATATGAGTGAGTGACATCTAAAGAAATTCAAATACACACTGCCCTGCAGTTACCAGTGACTGACCTAGATAGAGTGATGTGTCCTATCAAAACCACAGCGGCTCTGATATTCAAAATTAGAATCTAAAACCTGTTGGTTTTACTTTGTCTGAGCAAACTGAGCTCTGCAATTTTTTCTAACTGAACAGGTGCATTAAAAAACAGTTTCAACTGAAATACTGTGCGGCCAGCTCTTCATTCTGAGACACTAGCGCAGCTCCTGCTGAAGTCAACAGATGCACTGTGTGACTCCTGGAGGGTAGAATGTATCCATTAATAACCATAACATGTGCTCTTAGAGGTTTTGCAATAAGGGGAAATTCATCATAACCAAATGTAAATTACAGTAGTTTCATGTTAGAAATAGCTTCACCATCTGTACTAGTGTAGAAACATGGGCTGATTCTCCACTTAGCCTGGTTTTACATTGGTGCAACTCCACTGATATCACTTATTTCATATATGCCAGCATATGTTAGCGCAGAGTCAGGCTCAGTATTTCATAGAATCATAGAACTGGGAGGGACCTCGAGAGGTCATCTAATCAAGTCCCCTGTACTCAAGGCAGGACTAAGTATTAACTAGACCATCCCTGACAGGTGTTTGTCCAACCTGCTCTTAAAAATCCCCAATGATGGAGATTTCACCACCTCCGTAGGCAATTTATTCCAGTGCTTACCCACTCTGGCAGTTAGGAAGTTTTTTCTAATGTCCAACCTAAACCGCCCTTGCTGCAATTTAAGCCCCTTGGTTCTTGTCCTATCCTCAGAGGTTAAGAAGAACAATTTTTCTCCCTCCTCCTTGTAACAGCCTTTTATGTACTTGAAAACTGTTATCATGTCCCCTCTCAGTCTTCTCTTCTCCAGACTAAACAAACCCAATTTTTTTTCAATCTTCCCTCATAGGTCATGTTTTCTAGACCTTTAGTCATTTTTGTTGCTCTTCTCTAGACTTTCTCCAATTTGTCCCCATCTTTCCTGAAATGTGGCGCCCAGAACTGGACACAATACTCCAGTTGAGGCCTAATCAGCGCGGAGTAGAGCGGAAGAATTACTTCTTGTGTCTTGCTTCCAATACTCCTGCTAATACATCCCAGAATGGTGTTTGCTTTTTTTGCAACAGCCTTACACTGTTGATTCATATTTAGCTTGTGATCCACTATGACCCCCCAGATCCCTTTCCGCAGTACTCCTTCCTAGGCAGTCATTTCCCATTTTGTATGTGTGCAACTGATAGTTCCTTCCTAAGCGGAGTACTTTGCATTTGTCCTTATTGAATTTTATCCTATTTACTTCAGACCATTTCTCCAGTTTGTCCAGATCATTTTGAAATTTAATCCTATCCTCTAAAGCACGTGCAACCCCTCCCAGCTTGGTATCGTCCGCAAACTTTATAAGTGTACTCTCTATGCCATTATCTAAATCACTGATGAAGATATTGAACAGAACTGGACCCAAAACTGATCCCTGCGGGACCCCACTCGTTATGCCCTTCCAGCATGACTGTGAACCACTGATAACTATTCTCTGGGAACGATTTTCCAACCAGTTATGCACCCACCATATAGTAGCTCCATCTAGGTTGTATTTCCCTAGTTTGTTTATGAGAAGGTCATGTGAGACAGTATCAAAAGCCTTACTAAAGTCAAGATATACCACATCTGCCACTTCTCCCCTATCCACAAGGCTTGTTACCCTGTCAAAGAAAGCTATCCGGTTGGTTTAACACAATTTGTTCTTGACAAATCCATGCTGACTGTTATTTATCATCTTATTATCTTATAGGTGTTTGCAAATTGATTGCTTAATTATTTGCTTCATTATCTTTCCGGGTACAGAAGTTAAGCTGGCTGGTCTGTAATTCCCCGGGTTGTCCTTATTTCCCTTTTTATAGATGGGCCCTATATTTGCTCTTTTCCAGTCTTCTGGAATGTCTCCCGTCTTCCATGACTTTTCAAAGATAATTGCTAATGGCTCAGATATCTCCTCAGTCAGCTCCTTGAGTATTCTAGGATGCATTTCATCAGGCCCTGGTGATTTGAAGACATCTAACTTGTCTAGGTAATTTTTCACTTGTTCTTTCCCTGAACTCTGATCCTACCTCATTTTCACTGGCATTCACTATTTTAGATGTCCCATCACCACCAACCTTCTTGGTGAAAACCAAAACAAAGAAGTCATTAAACACCTCTGCCATTTCCACATTTTCTGTTATTGTCTTTCCTCCCTCATTGAGTAACGGGCCTACCCTGTCCTTGATCTTCCTCTTGCTTCTAGTGTATTTGTAGAATGTTTTCTTGTTTCCTTGTATGTCCCTAGCTAGTTTGATCTTGTTTTGTGCCTTGGCTTTTCTAATTTGACCCTGCATAGTTGTGTTATTTGTTTATATTCATCCTTGTAGTTTGACCGAGTTTCCACTTTTTGTAAGACTATTTTTTTTGAATTTTAGATCATTGAAGATCTCCTGGTTAAGCCAGGGTGGTCTCTTGCCATACTTCCTATCTTTCCTACGCAGTGGGATAGTTTGCTCTTGTGCCATTAATAATGACTTTTTGAAAAACTGTCAACTGTCTTCAATTGTTTTCCCCTTTAGACTTGCTTCTGATGAGATTTTTACCTACCAACTCCCTGAGTTTGCTATAGTCTGCCTTCTTGACATCCATTGTCTTTATTGTGCTGTTCTCCCTCCTACCATTCTTTAGAATCGTGAACTCTACCATTTCATGATCACTTTCCCCCAAGTTGCCTTCCAGTTTCAAATTCTCAACCAGTTCTTTCCTATTTATCAAAATCAAATCTAGAACAGCCTCCCCTCTAGTAGCTTTCTCCACCTTCTGAAATAAAAAATTGTCTCCAATACATTCCAAGAACTTGTTGGACAATCTGTGCCCTGCTATGTTATTTTCCCAACAGATGTCTGGGTAGTTGAAGTCCCCCATCACCACCAAGTCCTGTGCTTTGGATGATTTTGTTAGTTGTTTTAAAAAAACCTCATCCGCCTCTTCTTCCTGGTTTGGTGGTCTGTAGTAGACCCCTACCATGACATCACCCTTGTTTTTTACCCCTTTTATCCTTACCCAGAGACTTTCAACAAGTCTCTCTCTTATTTCTATCTCAACCTCTGTCCAAGTGTATACATTTTTAATATATAAGGCAACACCTCCTCCTCTTTTTTCCCCTGCCTGTCCTTCCTGAGCAAGCTGTACCCATACCAATATTCCAGTCATGTGTATTATCCCACCAAGTCTCCGTGATGCCAGCTATGTCATAGTTGTGTTTATTTACTAGCATTTCGAGTTCTTCCTGCTTATTCCCCATACTTCTTGCATTAGTATACAGCAGGGGTCCCCAACGCGGTGCCCGCGGGGGCCATTGCGCCCGCGGAGCCCTCGGGGTTTTTTTTTTGTTTTTTTGTTTTTTGCTCCGCCGGCAGCGCTCGGGTTTGGTTTTTTTTGGTTTTTTTTTGGCGCCCGCTGGCAGCGCTCGGTTTTTTGTTGGCGCCCGCCAGAAGAAAAAGGTTGGGGACCACTGGTATACAGACATCTAAGATACTGATTTGATTCCCCTCCCCCAGTTCTGTCTTGTCTCTCCCTTATTTCTGCTATAACAGCCCATGCTCCCCCCCCGCCCCCCCCCCCCCCCCCCCCCCGATTTCAACCCTTCTCCCAGGTCTCCATGTTTTTGACTTAACTGTGGGCTTTGGTCACCTGCCCCCGCTGAACCTAGTTTAAAGCCCTTCTCACTAGGTTAACCAGTCTGTAGCCAAATATGCTCTTCCCCTTCCTCGATAGGTGGAGCCCATCTCTGTCTAGCAGTCCTTCTTCCTGGAACAGCATCCTGTGGTCAAGGAAGCTGAAGCCCTCCTGGCGACATCATCCTCACGCCCAGCTCTATTCCATTCTTACTTGGATAGGAGCTGCCACTAAATCCATCCCACATGGCTATCAAAAGACTTGCCTGCTCAGATGAGGAATGTACAGAACTTCTGAAGCAGCATGAAGAATCTGATGACTCAGAGATGGCAAACCACTGCACTGACAGCCACAGGGCCCATTACCAGGAATGTTTGGAAGAAGTTACATCAAATATGGGCATGACAGGATCTAACAGGAAAGCATGGTCACTTATAAGGAAGCTTGGAGCAGCATAGAAGTCGCCACCCATATATCAGTGTAAAGTGTCCCCGAACAGCATCGCCTACACCTAACTAACATGGTTAAGATCAACAGGGACAAGCTCTTTGAGCAATCAGTAAAGAGAGAATGGTGCCCATACAAGATGGCCCTACCTCAGAGTGAGGAAGACATTGTCCAGCCTTTCTCCACTTAAAACATTGCACTGCATGAAAGCAGGAAAAGCATGTGGCCTTGATATGATTTCACCAGAAATGCTACTACACCTTGGTAAGAAGAGCATAAAGTGTCTGTCAATTTCCTGTGTCATCCAAGAGAAAGAGACACCTAATATATGGTGGAAACCTAGAGTAGTTGCTATACCAAAACCAGGAAGAGACCACTCCCTCCCAGATAGCTACTGTCTGATATCACTTCTGAGCTGTGCTTACAAACTTTTGGAGCAACTGATTCTGCATAGAACTGTTCCCACAGTACAGCAGGCTCTCAGTGATGACCAGGCAAGCTTCAGACCTAATAAGAGCACTTGTGACCAAGTTCCTGCTCTTACCACCAATATAGAAAATGGTTTCCAATGGAAGAAAAAGACGGGGGCTGTGTTTCTTGATTTTATAGCAGCATATGATACTGTCTGGAACATGGACCTGCTGGTCAAGATGTCAAAGATGTCATTGCTGTGAGTTGCTATGGCTGTGAAAATGATGCTTCACAGACAATTCCAAGTGATGCTAGGAAATAAATTGAGCATGCAGAAGGATCCAGAAAAATGGATTCCCTCAGGGATTTGTTTTTGCCCCAATTTTTTCAAACACATTTTTGTATGATCTGCCTCCAACATTCTCAAGGCTATTCAGATATGCAGATGACAGCTGCCTAGCTTCAAGGGACGGAGACTTCAAAAAGATTGAGGACAACCTGAACCAACATGGCAACCATCAGTGGCTATTGCAAGAAGTGGAAACTTAAGCCCTGTGTATCACAGATAGTGTCACCATATTTTCATCTCAGTCACATTAATGCTTCATGAGAACTCAGCAGTTTCAGTGGAGAACAACTGGCACATGACCCAAAGCCAGTGTATTTAGGAGAGACTCTAGCTCACACACTTACCTATAAGGAGAATCTCACCAAGGAAGCTCAGAAGATTAAAAGCAGAAATGGTCTCTTAAATAGGCACGCGGGCTCCATGTGGGGCACTAGTGTGCATACATTGAGCAGCTCGGCGCTAGCTCTCTGCTACTCAATTGGAGAATACCATGCTCCTGGGGGGCTAAACTCTTCCCCACATAAAGTTGGTTGATGTGCAATTGGCTCAAACAATGAGAATAATAATGAGGGCTATGAGACCCACAAACACTGAGTTTCTACCTGTCCTTTCTAATAGCTTATCTCCTAACATCAGACATTGCGTTGCAGCAAAAAAAATTCCTTGACAAATTCCAGGAGATGACACAACTGCCATTTTTCAAAGATCTATGAGCAGTTCCTCACTACCGACTCATCAGCAGAAGACCAATCAGGACTAAGTTACCAACCATCTCTACAGCAGACATTGCCACATTGTGGCACATTCTTACTGCTCCATCCCTCCTTCCCTCATCACTCAACCTGATGAGAGACTGCCTGGCTCGGTGCTGCTACGCTATCTCTGGTGCAAGTTCAACCATTGTAGACGTGAGGTGTCGAGGTGCGTGGCAAACAACCACCACACCTAGGGACTCGGGAACAGCCCTCTGTGTAGCTGTGGTGTAGATGAGGACACTCCACACCTACTGCATGGCTGCTCATTCCATGCTGGTCTATCAGGAGGACTTTCCAGACGCCACACTGCTGATCCCAAAGCTACTGACTGGCTAAAACAGCGTGTGCTGCCTTTGACACTTACGACATTTTTCTTTTTTTAGCTTATAAATCTGTTTTATCTTCCTACTTTATATTTTGTATTTTGAACCTTTTCCCATTTTTACGGTACCACTTTGCTAATACTAATTAATTAACTCAATTGTCATTCAAATTTTTCCTTTAAAATCCAGGGTCTGATAGTCACTCTGTTCCTGCACTTGGGGCAGGGATGCAGTGGGGCAATGGTAGGTTTAAGCTACTATACTATACTATAGTATACTATACTTGTGATGTTGCACTCTATATGATTTTATGAAAATATACTAATGAGTATGAATATAATGTAACTGGAATATGCTTCATGCAAAAGATCTCTTGTAAGGTATCATTACAAAGCTTATAATTTACTGAGTGTGGTCATCCTATTTGTATAAATGTATCACTCTTGTATCTGAAACTAGAAATATGAAATATAACTCTGAGGGCCTATTGTAATTATGCAAAGTGTGGGCCATTAATGGTGTTTTGGAATCTTGATGACTCCCATTAACCAGGATAATTGTCTGCAGATGGCTCTGTTTTACTTGTAAGTCTCCCTGTACACGTGTGTGCTGGCAAGTGGGTAATGAAGTCTTACAGTGTCATGTGATCATGTCACCTGAACTGGAATCCATCTTTAACCTGGTGTTTTTCCATTGAAAAGGAGGGCTGGGAACCCAGAGAGGGACAAAGGATTCCTGCCTTATGCAAAAGATATATAAATGGGTGGAACAGAACAAAAGTGGCAGCCATCATGAGGAATCCCCTAGCTACCACCTGAGCTGGAACAAGGGCTGTACCAGGGGAAAGGACTGTGCCCAGACTAGGAAGGCGTCCAGTCTGTGAAAGAGACTTATTGAAACATCTCTCAGGGTGAGATTTTTATCTGTACTCAGTTGTATTACTGTATTAGGCTTAGATTTGCGTGTTTTATCTTATTTCACTTGGTAATTCACTTTGTTCTGTCTGTTACTACTTGGAACCACTTAAATCCTACTTTCTGTATTTAAATAAAATCACTTTTTACTTATTAATTAACCCAGAGTATGTTTTGAGACCTGGGGGGGGGGGTGTGGAGGGGCAAACAGCTGTGGATATCTCTCTATCAGTGTTATAGAGGGCGAACAATTTATGAGTTTACCCGGTATAAGCTTTATACAGGGTAAAACGGATTTATTTGGGGTTTAGATCCCATTGGGAGTTGGGCATCTGAGTGTTAAGGACAGGAACACTTCTGTAAGCTGCTTTCAGTTTAAGCCTACAGCTGTTCGGGGACTGGTTCAGACCTGGGTCTGGGTTTGCAGCAGGCTAGCGGGTCTGGCTCAAACCAGTCAGGGTGCTGGAGTCCTAAGTTGCCAGGGCCGGAAAGCAGGGGCAGAAGTAGTCTTGGCACATCAGTTGGCAGTTCCCAAGGGGGTTTCTGTGATCCAACCCGTCACAATACTATACTATAGGGTAAAAATACACAGCATTTCTCAAATTGGGGGTCCTGACGCAAAAAGGGGTTCCAAGGCTATTGTATGGGGGGATAATGGTATTGTGAAGCTTACTTCTGTGTTGCTGCTAGCGGCAGCGCTGACTTCAGAGCTGGGCACCCAGCCAGTACACACTGCTCTCCAGCCACCCAGCTCTGAAGACAGCATCCATCAGTCATCCATCAGCAGCCCAAGAACTGTGACACTACGGTCCTTGATTTCAAAAGAGCAAACTTTAAAAAATAAGGGAATTAATTAGGGAAGGGGACTGTTACCAGATTTGCCCGTTACTTTGGGGTATGCTCATTTATTAGGGTTACTCTTCTCGGGGGGTGGGGGGTGGGGTTCTGTAATTCTATCAATGTACTTCTTGTGTCATTTGTGTTTTCATATGGAGCTCTACTTCTCCCTTCTGCAGGTCTCTTCCCAATGGAGCTATCCTGCAGGACCTAGGTTCCCTAGGGCTGGGTTCCTCCAGCCCCAGAACCAGATGAACACACACACACTAACAGAGCAAGTCTGGGTGGACCAGGTCAATCAGCACTTTCAAGCAACCCCTTATATGTCCCTGGACTCAGTAGTCTGGGTCAAGCAGCACTTCCAAGCTGCCACCCTCATATGTCACAGGTTCAGCACGTCCCTATCCTCACTTTCACATTACAATTGTACTGGTAGTAACCCCACAGTGTTTTTGGGCACTACAGGGATCTTTAGCTTAGGTAAGAGAAGCGTTGCTGCAGAGTAAATGGGGACGCTAAAAACACAAAAGAGTAAAGCTCAGAGAGAGAGAGGGAAGCGACCAGCTTAACCATAAAAGTTATGTATTGAATAATAGTGATAACTACACAAGGAGAGCCTAAACCAACATAACAGTTACATTATTAAAGGTTACAAAAGTCATATATATAAAACTATACCTGATCAAACAAGTCAGGGTTAAAAAGTTTTATACCTGAGGTAGAAAAGAAAACAGAGAGAGAGGGATCTCACCACTCCATGAAGCTTGAACTGGTCGGGGTTCCCAGGTGATGGTGGTAGCTCAGGGTCCCAAGTGCTGGAGACAGGCAGAGCCCTCAGCACGAACAGTCAGGAGAAGATGAAATCCCAGTGGAATTGATGCAGAGTTTGGAGCCAAGAACACTTACTTGAGTGTGGGTAGGGGGTTTTTTTGTAGGGAAACAACAATGGTTCAAGGGAGAACACTAGATTTGTTTATGGGTAAACTGATGGCTCAAGGGTTTTCTTTAGGCTAGACAATAGGAGCTGATCACTCCTAGCTATGGGTGGTGGTCCTTCCAGGGAGCTCACAATGCAATTAGGCTGCTTCAGTATTTTGGATATCAATCAAGGATTCATTACTAGAATTGGTCTGATAACTGCTGAGCTGGGTGTGTGCAGGCGTAGGTTCATTAACATCTGGAGCAGAGATCCCCCATGATGCAGTGCTTCCCTGCTTTTCTGGTCCCAGAGTGCAGTGCGGCTCTTGCCTTGGAATCTCTGTTCTCCATTCTGTATGCTAATGGAGATGCTTCCCTGTCCCATCTTTGATGCAGATGAGGCTACGGGAGTTGCCTTAATCCTATCACCCTTGTCAGGAGGGGTCTAGGTGTGTCTCCCACTGCCCTTCACTGCTCTCTGCAAGTCTTTTCTCTGATTGGTTTTGGTTCAAGCAGAGGCTGTTGGGGGGTGTCCTTCATGAATCAGACAGACTGGATACTGTGCCCTGGTTCCCCAAGAACACAGAGCTGACTGGTATCAACTGGACTGAAGAACTCAAGGATTTGAATGTGGAGGAGGCTTGGAATTACATTGTCAAAGTTGCAGACACTATCTGAAGCCTGCATCCCAAACGAGGGGCGGGGGGGAATTGTAGGGAAGGGTTGCAGAACAAATCAGATAAACAAGCATCTCAAACAGGTTATTAAGAGAAAGCAGAGACTCTGCAAGGAGTGGAAGAAGGGATGGATCAGCAAGGAAAGCTGTCTCTTGGAGGTCAGAAATTATAGGGAAATGTGAGAACTGTGAAAAGCCAAGCAGAGCTTGAACTTGCAAAGGAAATTAAAACTAATAGTAAGTTCTTCTTTCCTTGTTTTTTTCTTTTTATATGGCTAAAGAAGTGGGGCTACTAAGCACTGAGGATGGGGTGATGATTAAAGATAATCTAGTCATGGCCCAACACGTAAGTGAATACTTTGCCTCAGTTTTTAATAAGGGTAACGAGAAGCTTGGGGAAAGTAGCAGGGTGGCTTGGATATAGAAGTAGAAATGACCTCCTCCATTGTGGAAGCCAAACTCAAACAGCTTAATGGGACCAAACTGGGGGGTCCAGATAATCTCCATACAAGAATATTAAAGGAACTTGTATATGAAATTACAAGCCCAATAGCAACGATTTTTAATTAATATAAAAACTCAGCGCTCATACCCTATTACAGGGGTCGGCAACCTTTCAGAAGTGGTGTGCCGAGTCTTCATTTATTAACTCTAATTTAAGGTTTTGTGTGCCAGTAATACATTTTAACATTTTTAGAAGGTCTCTTTCTATAAGTCTATATTATATAACTAAACTATTGTTGTATGTAAAGTAAATAAGGTTTTGAAAACGTTTAAGAAGCTTCATTTAAAATTAAATTGAAATTCAGAGCCCCCCGGACCGGTGGCCAGGACCCAGGCAGTGTGAGTGCCACTGAAAATCAGCTTGCATGCCGCCTTCGGCACCCGTGCCATAGGTTGCCTACCCCTGCCCTATTACCAGAAAATTGTAAATATAGTACCTATATTTAAGAAAGGGGGGGAAAGTGATCGGGGAAACTAGCAGTTCATTAGTTTGACCTCAGTTGTATGCGAGGTCTTAGAACAAATTTTGAAAGAGAGAGCAATTAAAGACACGGAGGTAAATGGTAACTGGGATAAAATACAATGTGGTTGTACAATAGGTAGATTGTGCTATCTTGATTTCTTTCGTCCTCTCTGTATCCCTAATCCTTACACGGGATGCCCTACTCTCGTAAATTCTAAAGTTGCCCGGGAACCCTACCCTTTGTAATCCTAACTATAGACCAAGGAAGCCCTACCCACTGTATTTCTAACCCTAGCCTGGGCAGCACTACACTGTGTAACACTAACCTTAACCCTACTCTAAAGTTTGCCTGGGAAACCCTAACCTCTGTAACCAGAACCCTAGGGCAGAAAGTCTAACCCTCTGTATCCCTAGCCCTAGCATGGGAAACCCTACTATCCATTTCCCTATCTGTAGCTCAGGGAGTCTTATATTCTGTATGCCCAACCCTAGACCAATACCAATGTTGGGACAAGAACAAATGGATACAAACTAGCCACCAAATTTAGGCTTGAAATGAGAGAAAAGTTTCTAACCAACAGAGGAGTGAAGTTCTGGAACAGCCTTCTCAGGGGAGCAAAAAACTTAACTTGTTTTAAGATGCATCTTGATACATTTATGGAGGAGATGGTATGATGAGATTGCCTACAATGGCATATGGCCCATCAACAAATGCTTTTAGCAAATATTTAATGACTGGAGAAGGGCCATTGGAGGGCTCTGAGTTACTTCACATAATTCTTTCCCAGGTGTCAGGCTGGTGGGTCTTGCCCATTGCTGTATTTAGAGTCAGGAAGGAATTTTCCCCAGGTCAGATTGGCAGAGACCCTGTGGATTTTTCACCTTTTTTTGCAGCATGGGGCACGGGTCACTTGCTGGTATGAACTAGAGTAAATGGTGGATTCTTTGTAACTTGAAAGCTTTAAATCAAGACAAAGGAAATGCAGGAGATCTAATCGAGCTAGCGGGTTAGGCATACGGTGTGTAGGGCCAGAGATTATGGACCTATTGCAGGAGTGGGTGGGTGAGGTTCTGTGACCTGCAGTGTACAAGAGGTCAGACTAGATGGTCCTGATGGTCCCTTCTGGCCTTAAAGTCTATAAATCTATGCTCAGTAGAGACTTCTTAGATTTGAGCATATAATTTCCCCACATTCATTCTGCACTAGACATGCTGAAGCAAATGTCCTTGAATTTTAGTTAAAGCTGCATATCAATGGAAGATACTTTCTTGTTTGTTTTTTAATTCTGGTAGATTATACTAGTGGAATGATCAGATTAATTATAAAAATGTGCAATGATAATGAAGATTATTTCAGTTTAGAAAAACAGAAGAAAGACAGCTTTGTCCTAACCTTTCTTACCATAGAAGACTATTTTAAGGGAAGCAGTCCCTTTTACACTTCAGGAACATGCAATAGACTGAGCAAACCGCCAAAAATACACGAGTCTTATGCACTGAATTAATATCTAAGATAACTGAACTGTAATGAAAGTAGCTCATATTCAGAGATCAAAGATACTATATTGGACAAAAGAATAATGGAAATTATCCCTTCTTGTGCTCAGCCAAGTCAGTAGATTCAAGTGCGTCATTGTGCCAATGAAAGACTTCATTATTGAGCAGTTAATGCTCTACAGCAGCAGATACTGGCACAATGAAAATGTATAAGCTTTCTTACAAGGCTTCTGTAAATGACTTCTGTTCCCAAATTGTCCTTTCAGAAGCTAAAAAAAGTAAATAGATTCAAAACCAGACCATAACCTGGATTCTGAAAAAGGAGTCCATTTTAGATTAAAACAAGCACCTTCCCTATTATTAATATTCTGTGTTTTTAATTTATACATTTACCTGGTTTGGCCACACATAAGCGAAACCAAACATTACATCATGCTCTTTTTGATACGTGTGTGTGTGTGAGAGAGAGAGAGAGAGAGAGGGATGGATGGATGATAACCCGTATAGTTATACTAGCAACTAACTTTTTCCCCAAAGGATCCTAAATCACATGCAGGAGAAGTGAAGTCACATTTGGAGTGGAATACAGCAACTGTTTAACAGCACAAGAATAGGAAGTGAAGACTATCTTATCCAACTGAAAGTACAATTGGCATTTTCAAGTAAGCATAACAGTTTACCCAACTGAGAATTAGGCACACACACTAGGGTAAACATTCCTAATTGTTTAGTGGCCTCAGGTAACAAGGATTTTACCTCCTTACTTATCAGTATTTGTTTAGTTCTTATCCAATTTGATCCCTAAGTGTTCCCTCCCCATACTGTATATTGCACATGCAGTTCTCTCAAGCTATTGGCTAGATCCTGAGCCTCATGAAGGCTTAAAGCCACTTTGACTAGCGAGAGGATCATTCACTTGTAGTGGGTCCTCCACAACTACCCCATCATACATGCAGAAGGGGGCATGGCCAGAATGCTGTTTCATTCAGCTAGTCCCCAGCTGTAGTAATGGCCCCTGGAGAGTGGCATAAGATGGAGCAGCCATCAATCTGGTCTATCTTACACCACCAGCACCAGGGTCAGATAAGGGAGCTAGATCCTTTTCCCACTTTCTTCTACTTCTGAGCTTGGGTCAAGTACAGCTAAACCAATCCAGCATATCTGGACTATTTTCCCTATAAAGACCAGAAGAAACCATACTAAAAGGATACCATTATACACAGGCCATCTGATTTTCATGTGGGGGGTTGTTGCGGTTGTTAAATTTATGTTGAAAATACAACATAAATTTGGGGAGAGTGGGTGTTGGATTAAAAATATTTATTTTTACAACTGAAATGGGGGTTATGTATTTTATGACAAATCTCACTGTATAGAAGCTGATCATATTTTTAAGGAGCTAAACAAATTACAACACGAGCAAAACAGCGATTTAGAGAGTGAGGTGACTAATCGTAAAAATAGAACTTTATCCAGAAAGCTTCTATATGCCAACCAGTCCCGCCATGCACAATCTCCACAGAGCAAGGACCATCCCAGGGCTTCAGGGGCTGAGCAGGACTTTCCTTGCAATTGCTTGTCTCAGCTGCTGGGACAGCTGTGGAACCAGAATTGAAAGCAGGCAGGCAGTTTCTCCTACACTCTCAATGCCTCCCAGCTTTGTGCCTAGGAAGCATAGATGAGAAAGAGGAAGCAGCTTTCCTGGAATTCAGAGGGGACAAGGGCCAGGTTAAGGTCACAGGAGACAGGGTCCCTAGGGTAGGTTTAGGGTTACAAAGGTTAGGTCTCCCAGGGCTAGGGACACACGGGGTAGGGCTGCTGGGGCTAGGGGTCGGTTTCTAGAAGGTAGGGCTCCCCAGGCTAGGTTGAGGGATACAGAGGGATAGGGCTTCCTGGCCTAGGGTTAGGGTTACAGAGGGTAGGGCTCCCTGGGCTAGGGTTCTGGTTACAGAGGGTACCGGTCTCCATGGTGGGTTGAGCGTTACAGAGGATCAGACTCTTCTGGTTAGGGTTGGGGTTACAGAGAGATGGGCTCTCAGGGTTAGGGTTCTGGAAGGTAGGGCTCTCCGAGTTATGCTTAGGGTTACAGAGGGTGAAGCTCCCCAGGCTACAGTTATGGTTAGAGAGGTTAGGGCCCTCAGGGTTAGTGATAGATAGTAGAAGGTTAGGCTCTCAGGGTTAGGGTTCTAGAGGACAGGGCTCCCTGGATGGTGTTTGGGTTACAGAGGGTAGCGCTTGCTGATGTAGGGTTAGGGTTATGGAAGGTAGGGCTCTCCAGTTTAGGGTTAGGGTTACAGCAGGCAAGGCTCCCTGGCCTAGCATTAGGGATACAGAGGGTAGGCCTCTCCAGATTAGAGTTATGTTTAAAAAGAGTTGGGGTCTCCGAGCTATGGTTGGGGATACAGAATGTCGGGGTTCCTGGTCTAGGATTAGTGTTACAGAGAGTAGGGCTGCCCAGCCTAGGGTTAGGGTTACAGAAAGTAGAGCTCCCCAGTGGAATGTTAGGGTTACAGAGGGTAGGAATCCTGGGCTGTGGTTCAGGTTAAAGAGGATATGGCTCCCTGGAGTATAGTTAAGGTTACAGAGGATAGGGCTCAACCAAATAGGATTAAGGTTAAAGAGGGTAGGGCTAGCCAGGCTATGGTTACGGTTACAGAGTGTAGGCTCCCTGTGCAGGGCTATCTGGCCTTGGGTTAGGGATACAGAGGGTAGGGCTCCCCAGCCTATTATACAGAGGGTAGGGCTCCCTGGGCTAGGGTTAGGGTTACAGAGCGTAGGGTTACCTAGGCTATGATTATGGATACAAAGAGGAGGGCTGCCTGGGCTAGGGTTAAAGTTACACAGGATAAGGCCTCCCAGTCTAAGGAGAGTGTTACAGTGGTAGGGCTAACTGGGCTTGTGTTAGGGATACTGAGGCTAGGATTCCCCCACCTAGAGTTAGGGTTAAACGAGGGTCGAGCACTCCAGTTTAGGGTTAGGTTTACAGCAGTGGTTCTCAAACTGGGCGTCGGGACCCCTCAGGGGGTCACGAGGTTATTACGGGGGGGTCGCGAGCTGTCAGCCTCCACCCCAAACCCTGCTTTGCCTCCAGCATTTATAATGGTGTTAAATATATAAAAAAGTGTTTTTAATTTATAAAGGGGGGAGGGCACTCAGAGGCTTGCTGTGTGAAAGGGGTCACCAGTACAAAAGTTTGAGAACATTTGGTTTACAGAGTGTTGGGCTCAGCATGTTAGGGTTAGGATTATAGAGGATAGGGCTTGCCCAGCTTGGGTTAGGCAGGATTCCCCATGTTAAGGCTAGGGTTCCAGTGACTAGGGCTCCCAGGGCTAGGGTCACAGAGTCTAGGTCTCTCCAAGCTATGGTTAGGGTTACAGAGGATAGGCTCTTTGGGCTACGGTAGGATTAGAAAGGGTAGGGTTTGCCGAGCTACGGTTAGACAGAGCTAAGTGCGGGGGCAGGGAACTGAGATCTGAAGAGGAGTCCAGGATGGGTTGGTGGAGACTGGGACTGGATGTGGGGAGCCCAGGACTGCCAAAATGTGAAGTCTGGTATGTCTTAACTTTTGAGTGCTTGACTCTGCATCTCTATCATTCTGTTAATTTCGTTCCTCATTATTGTTAAGGTTTAGTTTCGTTCACAACACTTGTATGTATTAATTGCCTCACTTATTCCAAGAAGCTCTTTAATTACTATTAAATCGAGGGAGGCAGTGCAAGGTAATCAGCCAGTCATATTAAAGAAGAGGAGCTTGCAAAATATCAGCAGTTAGGCGGAAACTTTGTGTAAAGAGAGACCTGAACTTTCCTAACCAAATCTAACCCATATCTAAACCAAACACTGTATTTTTAATTGCACAATGATACAAAGAGAAGCTGTACTGTAGCTATGTGCCAAATGTGTTCGTAAGGCTCCAGGGTAAGGTTGTATGAATTACAGCACTTCCTTACAGTTCTTGGCACTTCCGTAGTGTTCCTTTCATTACTCCACCCACAGCCTCCCGAATTCTGACAACGACCTGGTCAGGAGGGAGGATTGTGATGATTACAGGCTGCCCCGTGAAATGAATGAATCGGAAAAAGAATATGCTTTGCACAGTCAGAAACAGTGCTGGTTTCCGAAAGCCTGTGGAGAAGCTATTTACAATTGTGTCTTCTCTGTTAGCATTAGTTGTATGGATTTGAAATTTGATAAGGGTGGATCCAAGATCCATGTCACCTTCTCTGGCAATTTGTATTACAAAAGGCTTCTGTAAATCAGTGAAAAGCAGAGAACTGATAGTGATGGGCACTAAAACACTATTATATAGGAATGGGCACAATGACAAAATGTTCTCTGTGCCAAATTGCAGAAAGACTGTCTGGGATGGCAGGATAGGAGCCATTCATTTTTAGCCATTCAGTGCTGCTCTAACGCTCACAGATAATCTACACCATCTATTCTTTTTTCCAGCTCCCTCTTCACACTAAACTCTCTTACCTGGAGTGGTTGGAGAGAAGGATCACCTTAGATGTGATTAAATGCATGTATTCATGGTCTTTTAGCTCTGTCGCTTATAAGGACAGAGAAGATAACCATGTTGTCATATTGTCAGAGAATCCCCCTTATTGTATGTACAGTGATGCAAGGCTAGAAATGACCAGATCCCCAGCAGGCATAAATTGATGTTGCTCCAGTAAAATCAATGGAGCTTCACCAATTTACAGCAGTTGAGAATCTAGCCCTAATTTATTTTTCTCTAGATCTTTCCAAACAAAGAAGTTAAATCAAATATAAAACAGTTATGAGAATATTTGTGTTATCACACAAAATGGACAGCATTTTTTTTATTTTATTTTTTGCAATCTTTTTAAACTGTAGAGTTATTGTGAAGTTTTAGTTCACCACCAAGTTTGGAGTTATTCACAATATCAGCTAAGAAACTGAATCTATTTTTAAAGGGTTTTGTTTCAAACTCTCTGCTGTTTTTAAATCAATGAGAGGACCTAGTCTATTTCTAGACATTTCTCTCATTAGTTTCTCAGCAACATCTAACTGTATTAACACAGCTGTCAGAAGGAGGCTGCGCTATAAAATGTAGCCTTTGTCAAGAGGGAAGAAAAGAAAATTTTATTAGTGTGCTGACCAGGGCATTTCCACAAGTTGTGTGCTTCTCTGGTTCATATCATTGCTCAGATCTGAGTCCTGTTGCTATTAATATGTATTTCTTTTTGTTTAGTTGTTTTTAATTTCTCTAATATAACAATCTGAAATAATTATAGAAACATATTAAACTGGAAGAGCATACTAAAGATCTTATTAAATTGTGTTCCTTCATTATCCAAAACAGATGTAGTTTTGCAGGGGTCGGAGGAGCACTGATTAAGAATCCAAAGCTCCTTTAATCCATCTGCACAAATTGGCACGTTGTATGAAGAACTTTTTTGTTAGTTATAGATGGAGATGGGCTCAAAATAAAACTCCAAATCCAAACATCCTCTAATTTTGGAAACGTTAAAATCTGGATCCAGATGAAAGTTTTGCAGCTAAAGCCTATAATTGTTATCCCTGTTTTAATGTTTATTTGCTCTGTTTTTATACTGGTCAGTCTGCAGCTAACCATGCCTCTGGTGTTCATCTAATCTGCATCTTGCATGTACTACATGAGAAATGTGTAGCCAGCCCTATCCAGACAACAGGATATGCTTATATGTCCTAGAAGACATCATTGTTAGCCAGCTGCACATTGGGCCAACCTCATCAGGGGAAGGTTGGTCCTTTGCACAAAGTGGGAAACAAAACTCACTCACTGTTCAGTGAGAATAGTAGAGATGTTCTGGGATGGGAAATTCCTATAAATGAGCCCCACACTCTCACCCAAGACACCTTACAACTATTTTTGTCTTCTGTAGCATGACCGCTATAAACTTCTTGGCTGTAGCAACCAGCTTGCACAGCTGTAGCAGGAAGGAGACAAAAGAACCAAAGCTGCCTTGTAGTTGGCTCCTCCCCCCAGTGTCTCTTGCTGAAAGGGGGATGTCTCTCCAGCCCTTAAGGGTATGTCCACACTGGGAGTGAGTTTCCTAGCCTGGGTAGACAGACTTGTGCTAGCAAGGCCTGAGCTTGCTCCCTGCTGCAGAGTAGACATACCCATAGGATACAGCTAAGCATTGTCCTACAATCATCTGTCATGATGTGGAGGAGCCCTGGATGGAAGGTAGGCTCAGATTCATTTAGCTAAGCTAGTGGTAAGCATACTTGGATGCTCTGGATGCTTATCTGAATTGACTGCATTAATAATATACTTCACATTTTATGGCAATGACTTTAAAAAGTGGGGGCGCAAAGCTAGATTCTTATGTTCATATTTAGGAACCCAAATAAAAGTCTGATTTTTTCCCCTGGTGCTGAGCATCCAGCAGCTCCCACTGCCTGCAGGTGAAGCAGCTGGGTGCTCAACACATTTGAAATCTAGACCACTTTTATTTAGGTGCCTAAGTGTGGCTTTAGGAGCCTAACATTAGGCCCCCATTTCTTTAAATGATGGCCTGTATTTGTAAATGTTGTACAAATATCAAGTGACTAATCTTCACCATGGTTGGTGAGTTATAGGGGCCCGTGACGCCTAGGCTTCAGCAAATTCAGGGCCCGGGGGGGCCCAGCTCCACCTGCCACCCCCACGCGCCTCCCCCAGAGCATCCCCCCACGTGCCTCCCCCAAGTGTCCCTGCCTGCGCTGGGCAGGGGCAGCTGCCCCCTGCAGTTCCACACTGTGCACCCTCGCCAGCCACTGCCACAGCTAGCTACAAGGGAGTGGCGCCGGGGGCAGGGTGAGGCGGCTGCTGCACCTGCGGAGGGAGGAGGGAAGGAGGCGCATGGCAGCCCCCCCGGCAGGTGACTCCAGGGGGGGCTTATCCTGGCTGGATCTCCTGAGCAGCAGCCTGGGGGGGCTTGGGTGAGTGTTGTGCTGGGGGGGCCAGGGAGGGCACCCTCCTCTCCCCCCCCCTCAGAGCTTGTTGCTGCTGGCGGGGAGAGGGCTGGGGAGAGTTGTCCTCTCTGGCCCCCAGCCCCAGGGCAGCCTGCCTGCTGTACCCCAAACTCCTCATCCCCGGCCCAGCCCCCACACCCCGCACCCCTACCCTCTGTCCCAGCCCAGAGCCCGCATCCAGGACCCAAACCCCCTCCCAAATCCAGTACCCCAAATCCCCTCCTGCACCCCAACCCCCTGTCCCAGCTCAGAGCCCTCACCCAGCACCCAAACTCTCTCCTAGACCCTGCACCCCAAACCCCCTCCTGCACCCAAACTCCCTCCCAGAGCCTGCACACCACACCCCCTCCTGCACCCCAACCCCCTCTCCCAGTCCAGAGCCAGCACCCAAACTCTCTCCCAGACCCTGCACCCCAAACCCCCTCCTGTACCCAAACTCCCTCCCAGAGCCTGCACACTGCACCCCTTTCTGCACACCAACCCCCTGCCCCAGTCCAGAGCCAGCACCCAAACTCCCTCCCAGAGCCTTAGGCAGATGTGTGTGTGGAGGGGAGGCGGGACTTGGACCCGTTCTGGGCACCACCAAAAATTATACAAACCTGTCGCCCCTCATCTTCACATTACCCTTATTGCAAATAAGAGTAAATATTAAATTTTCCCATTATACAAATGCGGAGACTAAGGTCTGGTGAACACATAATTTTTATACCAATATAACTGTGACAGTTAGGGGTATTTTTTTTTAACCAACATCGTTATATTGGTACAACCCCAAGTGTGATCCCCCTAGAGTAGTATAAAGTTGTCTTATACTGCTATAGCTTGCTCCTCTTCCCCTACAGAAATAAGGTATGCTGAGGCTAGTCTACGCTACGGAGCATATTTCAGTGTAGCTCTGTCAGCATAGCCCCCTAGGATAGACACAGTGTACACTGACAAAAGGAGTCTTTCTGTCTGTGTTGGAACACCACCTCCCCAAACAATGTAGACACAGAACTACTAAACAGTGGCATGTAACCTATCAGATAAATCAACCTCGGTACCAGATGACTGCATGATAGCTAATGTAACACCTATTTTAAAAAAGGCTCCAGAGACATCCTGGCAACTGCAGTCTGTTAAGCCTAACTTCAGTACCAGGCAAATTGGTTCCAACTATAGTGAAAAACAAAATTATCAGACAAATAGATAAACACAATATGTTGGGGAAGAGGCAACACAACTTTTGGAAAAGAAAAATCATGCCTCACCAATCTATTAGAATTCTTTGAAGGAATCAAGAAGCATGCATACAGAGTGGTCCAGTCGATGTAGTGTATTTGGACTTTCAGGAACCCTTTGACAAGGTCCCTCAACAAAGGCTCTTAAACAAGGTAAGCAGCCCTGGGATAAGAGGGAAGGTCCTCGTGTGGATTAGTAACTGGTTAAAAGATAGGAAACAAAGGAAAGGAATAAATGGTCAGTTTTAACAATGGAGACAGGTAAATAGTGGGGTCCCCCAAGGATCTGTACTTGGACCTGTGCTGTTCAACATATTAATAAATTATCTGGAAAGAGGGTGAACCGAGTAGTGGCAAAATTTGCAGATGATACAAAATTACTCAAGATAATTAAGTGCAAAGCAGACTTTGAGGAGTTACAAAGGGATCTCACAAAACTGGGTGACTGGGCAACAGATGAAATTCAATGCTGATAAGTGGAAAGTAATGCACATTGGAAAAACATAATCCCAACTAAATTTACAAAATTATGGGGATCTAAATTAGCTGTTACCACTCAAGAAAGAGGTTACGGAGTCATCGTGGACAGTTCTCTGAAATCATCCGCTCGGTGTGCAGCAGCAGTAGTCAAAAAATCTAACAGAATGTTAGGAATCATTAGGAAAGGGATATATAATAAAACAAAAAATATAATGCCACTATATAAATCCCTGGTATGTCCACACCTTGAATACTGTGTGCAGGTCTGGTTGCCCCTTCTAAAAATATATATATATTAGAATTGGAAAACAGAGCAGAGAAGAGCAACAAAAATGTTTAGAGGTATGGAGAGGTTAAAAAGACTGGGACGGTTCTGCTTAGTAAAGAGATGACTAAGAGGGGATATGACAAAGGTCTATAAAATCATGAATGGTGTGCAGAAAATGAATAGGGAAGTGTTATTTACTTCTTCACATAACACAAGAACTAGCGGTCACTCAATGAAATTAATAGTCAGCAAGTTTAAAACAAACAAAAGGAAGTACTTCTTCACACAATGCACGGTTAACCTGTGTAATTCATTGCCATGGGACGCTGTGAAGGCAAAAAATATAACTGGGTTCAAAAAAGAATTAGAAAAGTTCATGGAAGATAGGTCCATCAATGGCTCTTAGCCAAGGTGGTCAGGGACACAACCCTATGCTCTGGGTGTCCCTAAAGCTCCAAGCACCTGGTATTGGCCACTGTCGGAAGACAGGATACTGGGCTAGATGGACCATTGGTCTGACCCAGTATGGCCGTTCTTAGGTTCTTATGATGTTAGCTACATTGACAGAAGCACTGTTCCATCAGCATGGGAGCTGCATCTACATTGGGGGTTTTGTTGCCATAGCTATGTCGGTCAGGGTTGGGGTTTTTCACACCCCTGACTAACGGAGCTATGCTGATATAACTTTTAAGGGTACACCATGAATTTTTATACTGGTATAACTGGGTCCACACTAGGGACTTTTTTGTGTAGACAAGGTCTAAGACTAAGATGCGAAGAGGTTAAGCCACTTGGTCAAAGCCACACAGCAAGTCCATGGCAGAGTGGGTTTAGAACTCAAATTCATGGTTCCTACCCCAGAGTTTAGGCTGTAAGGGTGAGATTTTCAAAAGTACTCAATGTTGGCATAACTGCTCTCATTGAATTTAATGAACATTTTACCATGGACTTCAGTGGGAACAGAGTTAGGGCAATGCTGAGCATTTTTGAAAATTTCACCTTAAATCTATAAAGTTGAGAAGGGTGTGATTTAGTTCATACAAAATGTCACAAAATTATTGCACAGTGATTTTTTGTTGTGTGTATTGTTTCATCAATAAAAACCAGCAAAACATTTCCTTCATTTTGGTTATAAAATTCTGTGTAAGTAGGGGAGTTACTACGATTATATTTTTATTTGTGGTATTATAAGTAAATAAGACTGTACAAAAACACAGACAGAAATAAAGTTCCAGTGCTTATTTTTCTCAAGACAATAGCCCAGATTC
The DNA here is from genome assembly GCA_003942145.1 of Platysternon megacephalum. Classification (NCBI taxonomy): domain Eukaryota; kingdom Metazoa; phylum Chordata; order Testudines; family Platysternidae; genus Platysternon; species Platysternon megacephalum. Next base: position 5,142,267 of record QXTE01000003.1, on the reverse strand, counting down.
CCCAACAAGTTTGGTCCTTTAAAGATAGTAAATAGCCATGTTCTGATTCTGTCTTGGTTTAAGGCACTAGTATGACTCTCAGTGCTATCGACTGTGTTCATCGATATTTTAATTACTTGGACATCTTTTAATTATAGTGCAGTGGCTTCTGCGTGCGTGGGTATTCAGCAACAGGAGCTAAGTAGATTTGTGGCTGTGATTACAATGACCACAACTGAATGATATGTCACTCAAAATGGATGAAACTAAGACTCAATTTGATTTAGGACAATGGTTCTCAAACTGTGGGTCAGAACCCCAAAGTGGGTTGCGACCCTGTTTTAATGGGATTGCCAGGGCTGCCTTAGACTTGCTGGGGCCTGGGGCCAAAGCCCGAGGGCTTCAGCCCTGAGCAGCAGGGCTGAGGTTACACCCTGCCAGCCTGGGACTGAGGCCCTTGGCTTCCGCTTTGGCCTCCTCACCCAGGTGGTGGGACTTGGGCTATGGGCCCCCCACCCAGGGCAGTGGGGCTCAGGCGGGCTCGGGCTTTGATCCCCTTTCTTGCAGTCGTGTAGTAATTTTTGTTGTCAGAAGGGGGTCACAGTGCAATGAAGTTTGAGAACCCCCTGATTTAGAAAGTACACCAGTCCTTATGTTATCAAGCATTCTTAAAACTACAGTACCCACCTGGGGAAGTGAGGAAACAGATTGACAGAGCGAGACGGGTACCCAGAAGTCACCTACTACAGGACAGGCCCAACAAGGAAAATAACAGACCACCACTGGCCATCATGTACAGCCCCCAGCTAAAACCTCTCCAGCACATCATCAACGATCTACAACCTATTCTGGAAAATGATTCCTCACTCTCACAGACCTTGGGAGGCAGGCCAGTCCTCGCTTACATACAGCCCCCCAACCTGAAGCAAATACCAGCAACTACACACCACACCACAGAAACACTAACCCAGGAACCAATCCCTGTAACAAACCCCGTCACCTACTCTGTCCCCATATCTACTCTAGCGACACCATCAGAGGACCCAGCCACATGAGCCACACCATCAGGGGCTCATTCACCTGCACATCTACTAATGTGATATATGCCATCATGTGCCAGCAATGCCCCTCTGCTATGTAAATTGGCCAAACTGGACAGTCTCTACATAAAAGAATAAATGGACACAGATCAGACATCAGGAATGGTAACATACAAAAGCCAGTAGGAGAACATTTCAATCTCCCTGGACATTCTATAACAGATTTAAAAGTAGCCATCCTTCAACAAAAAAACTTCAAAACAGACTTCAAAAAGAAACTGCAGAGCTACAATTCATTTGCAAATTTAACACCATTAATTGGGCTTGAATAGGGACTGGGAGTGGCTGGTTCACTAAAAAAGCAATTTTCCCTCTCTTGGTATTGATACCTCCTCATCAATTATTGGGAGTGGACCACATCCATCCTGATTGAATTGGCCCTGTCAGCCCTGGTTCTCCACTTGTAAGGTAACTCCCCTCTCTTCATGTGTCAGTATATTTATGCCTGCATCCGTAATATTCACTCCATGCATCTGAAGAAGTGGGTTTTTTAACCACGAAAGCTTATGCCCAAATAAATCTGTTAGTCTTTAAGGTGCCACCCGACTCCTCATTGTTTTTGTGGATACAGACTAACACAGCTACCCCTCTGATACAGTCCTTATGTGACAGCCCAATAAGGAGAAGAGTAGTTAATGTTTTATGGAAGGGTTTTTCATTAATGTTTGATTTACATTATTCCTTTTTTTTATGTGTGTGTGTTTAAAAACATTAAGCACAGACTTTTGCTTTTTTCTTACTCTTTTAAAAAAAAAATTAGGAAATGAAATGCAAAAATCTATGTAAATGCACTGTTAAGGCCACACAGTTAAAAATAACATGAAGAATTCTGAACATCAGGGTTCACATGGCTAGGTCTCTAGTGACCTCCTCCTGACCAAATGTCCCGGGCCTATTTCATTTAACTGCTCTCGCTGACATCTCCTGCTGCATACCTCCCTGGTCACTTCCATTTAATATGACCAAAATGGAGTTCCTTCTCTTTACTCCCAAACCATAGTCTCGTACCCTACTTTTTCCTCTCATTGACAGTGCTACCATCCTCCTGATCACTTAGGCCCAAGGCCTTTACTGAAGAATCGAGCCCTTCAGGATTAGATGAGAGAGACTCTTACACCTTGTCTAGAAGAATGCAAAAAATAAAGGTGAATATGTGTGTAGAGCAGACCTTTCTCATGAACAGAGAGTTAGGTTTTCCCAAGGTTACCTCGAGGCTATCATTATGTTTGCAGCCCATAAAATTGATTAAAAATTCATTGTCCATTTTGATCCTCATTATTATAAGTAAAAAACAAAACAAACCCAACTGACCATGATTTCCCCCCACCACCACCACATTATTCATAAGTGAGAATGCCTAAGGGGAAGTATTAGTCACTGTCTGTTATAGATTCCTTTCCTATCTGAATAGTACTCCCGAACTCTGCTGCTCCTCCTAGAATGCTACCTCTCTTTTATTTCCATTTAAACAATTGTCAGTTCTAATGATCGTACTTGTAGACAAGGATTTAATTAACCTAATCAGCCTGCCATAGAGCTGACAGGTATGCTTTTTTGTCACAGTTCATTCATAACATGTAATCTGCCATGAATAGGAGCTCTCAGCTGCTCTGGCAGCTACGCCTCTCCTCAGGCCACTGAATCAGTGTGACCTTGCAGTTCAAAATGAAGAGTGATGATGCGAGAGTGTGTGTCAAAAAGTCAGTCTTCTCTGACCTAGTTTTCAGATACAACATGATGGATAAATGCCAGAGAAGAAGCAGCTTATGTTTTCAAATATTCTTGGTTAACAAGGTCACTGCAGAGAGTAGCACTATTTTAGTACCTTTTAAGAACTGTTTTTGTTAGTGCAAAATAATGTGCAGTGCCTTGCATCTAAATGCTTTCTAGCGTACCCACTCTGGGATTGGGGGAAAGCAGTGCAAAGTCTTCCCCAGAGCCATGGTTGTCGCCCACTCTCAGGAGCAGTTTTCTACCATTTACCTGGTAGCCCCAATTTCCATGCAATCATTATGATATCAATGAGGAAGAAAGGCCCTAAAGAAAACTGACCCTGAACTCGTGTCCCTGCCTCTCCTCAGTCTTCTCAGCAGTTGGGGTTGCTGCCAGGGCCGGCTCCAGGCACCAGCTAAAGAAGCAAGTGCTTGGGGCGGCCAATACCAAGGGGCGGCACTCCGGCCGCTATTGGGGCAGCACGTCCGGGTCTTTGGTGGCAATTCGGCGGCGGGTCCCTCGGTCCCTCTCAGAGCGAAGGACCTGCCGCCGAATTGCCGCTGAAGAGTGGAGCGGCGCGATCGCGCTGCCACAGCTTTTTTTTTTTTTTTTTGCGCTGCTTGGGGCAGCAGAAAACCTGGAGCTGGCCTGGGAGGTGCTGAGCAATTCCTGTTAACTAACTGGCTCAGTCTGAACTCCATATAATATAGACTAAAAATAATTTAGCTGACTATCAACTATATGTTCTGATGAATCCTGATGAATAATACAACAGATCTAAAATTACCTATAAAGCAAAATAATAAATGCAGATACTATAAAATAGTTCTTTTAATGCTTACTATTTTTGTATTTATTGGCTTTATTTGTAGAGCCCTGCATGGATACAAAAATGTGGATCCACATCTGATCTGCATCCACCAGGATCAACCCACGATCTGACCCGCGATCTGCTAGCCATCTTTTACCTGTATCTGCACCCACAGCAGCAAGCCGTCTCACAAGGGCTAGCGATGGGAGGGGGGAAGGGAAGAAGTGGGGGGCGGGGTCTTGCAGGGAAGAGGCAATGCGCGAGGGTGGGGACTTGGGGGGAAGGGGCAGCACGAGGGTGGGGACTTGGGGCAGTACAGAGGCGAGGGCTGGTGGGGAAGGAGTGTCGCATTGCGTGCTGCTCCCAGGGGCTTGTGAGCAATGGCACACGGCAGCAGCAGTGCGTGTTGCATCACAGTGGGGACACTGGCGCCGCCCAAGGGGCCCGAGCTGCTGGACAGGAAGCAGCGTGGCAAGCGGGTGTTGGACAGCCCTTGCTCTGACCTGCTGCCCAGTCCCAGCTACTGGCTGTTGCCAACGGCCTCGAGCGTGCTGCGTCCCATGGGCTGCCCGAGCCGGACACGGTGGACCAGGCACCACTGGTGAGTATCCGCATCCAATCCACTATCCACAAAAATGGTCCGTGGATATCCGCAGATATAAAGCAGCTATCCGCCAATTTGCAGGACTCTATTTATTTGAGTTTATCACTGAAGTAATTTTTTTTTAAAGAATATCAATGAAATGAGCATGTTCAGTTGGCAGATTTTCCCCAGCGCACTTGCTCATCTTTAACAAAAGTTGAATTTATTCCCGAAATAGTTATAAGCAACAAAATCCTTTGTCATCTAATTGATACTTTTCTCTAAAAGATCAGTTGAAATTCTACAGATTTGTGTTACTGAGTTATATGTAAGAACTACATTAGTACATATGCGTGGTTTTGTAATAGACTGGTCATGTGTGCCCCACTTTGTTCTAATGGTTGCAATGTCAGATATTCACAGTATACGTTAACATGCCACCCTCTAGTGGCTGCAATCCCCAGAGGATATAACCTACTAATGCTGCAGCTATTGGAGATTCTTCTTTACCTCAAGTGAGAAGGGGCAAGCTTTTTACAGCTGAAGGCCCTAGATTCTGTTCCTGCAGAAGACCTTTATGTCCAAACAACCAAAGAGCTAGTGACAACTGTGGAGTCTATGTGGTCTAGGAAGTGATGCTGGGGGCTCACCCTCCAAGCTGTCTGCCTCTCCTTTTTTCAAGCATCAATTTTTATACTTTGTTTAAATGTTGTAACATTTGCAAACTGCAGTTCAGGTTACGGTATGGTAGGTTTTGTGTGCTGTTAGTGCAAAGCACCAGAGACTAAGAACAAGGGTCAGCCTGGCTGTGTACTATAACTCTTTAAATCTGGAACTCTCCCTCTTCATTCCTGAGCAAACATGCCACGTTGAGGCTATCAAAAGAGCTCAAAGTCCATATTTGTATAAAATTTGCATAAATGCGGATAAAAATTCCATACATTTATGAACAGCCTTCAGAAAATGAAGCCTTTTTAACTCACACAAACCTAGGTGTAGGTGGTGCTCTCAGCGAACAGACAGCAAGCTCATTCCCCACCACAGTGATCTCAAGGGCAGCCCCTCTCTCCTCCCAGGGGGCTTGAGACCTTTTTTCCTCAGAAGTTCCCCACCTCACCTCTCTTCTCCCCAGGGTGTTCTAACCTTCTTGCTCTACCTCCCTCACTGAGTCTCCCTATTCCCTCTTTACCAAGGTCACCCCTCCCCAGTTTTCCCTCAGTGTCTCTTGCCCATACAGGATTTTGCCCCTCCAGGTCTTGCTCCACTGCTTAAGGCTTTTCCCTCAGCCATTCTCCCCATCCCTATCCTGATCCCTATCCCTTCTCCCCAAGATCTTATCTCTACAAGGGTTGGAGAAGACTTGGCAGGAGGGCTGGAACTAGGGGTTGCAGCACCCCCTGGCTTGAAGTGCTTTCCATAATATACAAGGTTTATAGTTTTGTTCAATGGCTCTCAGCACCCCCACTATAAAAACTGTTCCAACACCACTGAGACCTGGTGCTGCTGGTGGACTAGCAGGAACTCCCTCTCCCCCTTTCCTGGCTGATCCCTCAACATGCTCACTTCCCTCAACAATTCCCTGCCTCAGCACACTACTTCCCCACTGAGAAGGCAACAGGGCAGAGAAAAACGGCATCTCTGAACTGGTGGCTTCCAGCCTGCAAGCAGGGAAGGCAGCTGCTGCCAGGGGTGGGTCAAAGACAGGTTTACAACAAACCACCTCTCATGGCCAGCTAAGAAAAAACCCAGGCTCAGCAGAGAGGTGAAGGAGCTGGAGAATGGGACAGAAAGCTGGAGTCTGCAGCCAAAGACTGGAAGTTAGGCAGGTCTGTTCCTGGACCGCAGAGAGGAGAGCGTGAGTGGGACTGGGAGTGCGAGGAAGCAGGGCATGTTGTTACTGGAAATAGAGGATGATCTTTATCCTGCCACCCCTTCACTGTCCTGTTGCAGGATTTAATCAAAGTCTGCTATTACACCCTTGCTGTCTGTCCCCAGAGCTCTGGGGGTGGATTGTCAGCCATCTACTTTTAAGTGTTGGGCTTTCCTCTACCAGTTTCATGATAAAAATGAATGAAAGCAGCTTGAGACAGAGGGCCAGGTCAGAATATTATTCTCCTTTCTTATTTTAAGGGCTGTACCTCAGCATTTCAACTGTATATGTCTTTTCCACTCTACTCATGTAGAACTTTCAAACTTAAACAGCTCAAACATGGAGGGAAATCCTGGATTTTATACCCGCCTAGGTGTTATCACTTAAGTGTTTCCAACTGAGTGGAGCACCAGGTAAAAGGAAAACACATTATTGAAAGCCATGTCTGCTGAAGTTAAGCACCTGGGTCACACACACACACACAAAGTACAAATGGTTGACAATAACAGCACCTGAGGGTCAAAGAGAAAACACTCTGAATAGAGACAGCAATGCTTACCACAACTGGGGAAGTTCCCTAGGATATGTGGGTACATGCAAGCCATTGATCTTTAGAATAATGAATCAGAAATCTTAATGTGGCTCCTCAGGAAGAGAAAAATACCCTGTGGGCTAAACCAGATTTAATATTATGTCATGGCTATGAGAATGGTTTGCAATTTATAGGGGAACCAATACAATGTGAAATACAGGAAGCCGTCATGTTAGGATACACCTATGGTTCATTAAATGGTGCCTTGTTTATCTTGTGACTGAAAACACAACAAAGAAGACATCTGTCAGTGATGCTGCCATTCGTGATGATGATCTTTGAAGTCACTACTTCAGTAAATGGAGAAGTTTGACATATGTTTCCAAAATCTGTACTGCTGGGGAAAAAATGATTTACACATCTCCTCCTATTCACAAGAGGAGGTGGAAAGTTGGCCAAAAAGAAACCAGCCATCACCATCTGGATTCACCTAAATGCTTAGTGTGAGTACCTCTTAATCCAAAGGCCAGCCCTTGAATTGCAGAGGAACTTGAAAGGTGATTTTTGAATCCATTCACATTCTCTCTAGTGTCAATCACAGTGATGTTAAAAAGTGACATTCACACGGGCATCACTGATTTGGCATTATGTGGAAACAGAAGACATGGCAGAAGAGAAACCAAAATGTCAGAGCTATTAAACTTGGATTTTTACAGCAGCTATAAATAAATTAAATTGAGACCTCAGCTTTTTTAGCAACCTTATTCTAAGCAAATATAGCACACATTTGGAAACATAGCTTATAAGATGTATTCTTAGTAAAAAAAAATCTAAGTTCTTCCCTAGAAAAGACTTGCTGGGTAACCAGAAATCTGCAAAGGATGTCTGCCATGAGGAGTAATCCATTAACAAAGCCAGAACACTGCTATACATATTTTGTGTAGGTTTCTCCCCATGTTTTTAGCTTGTTTCGAAAGGCAAAGATTTACTATCTGGAACAGTGGCTGATGTTCATTCATCCAACAAAAATTCATCTCTGGTGCAGGTTTAAGGCAACTGGCAACACATGCCTTAACTCGCTGAACCTGGAAAGGCCTACACCTCCCACACCACTGGCTTTCAAATTGGAAATTCCTCGGCACAAAAGGCTCAGCCCACGGGACTTCTCCAGACAAACAATCAGCCTGCAGTGCTTCACTGGGCATAAGAGCCTTGGCAAGGAGCCATTCACTATCATTAAAAGTGTTTATAAAAAAATGTTCATTTTTGGCCAGCTTTTTCCCAAGGCCTGCCCTCCACCCCCACATCTTCAATGGAATGTGTTAATAATTTGCTTTGTGGAGATGAAAGGCTCTTTGATAGGAGCAGCATAAACACATCTCACTCTGCTCAAAGGTCTTTGTCCCACAATAGAGGCATAGTTTCTGTACAGTGGCTTGAATGGAAAGAACAGACACATTTCTGAATCATTCTTCACTTTCTACTAGCCTTTTTCTCTCTCTTTCTCTCTTCCTGATAGTCACTTACAAACCCTAGTGAGGAATACAAACAAGCAAATGGGTCCAGACACATATCCTTAGTAGCGGTGAGCAGAGTGCTTTAAAAAAAAATCTTATCTGCAAAAGTTTCCACAAGTCAAGGTGACAAAGGTCAAAAGTCACATGGAATCATGCCCCTCTACCACAATGGAAAGACTGAGTGGTAAATGGACCAGTACTTATTCTGGAACAAACAATAGAAACGGGCTGCTGCTGTTGCTAGATCTTTTCTTCAACAGCAGAATACTGTGACATACAGTGCAGTGCAATTGACTAATGCTTTGGGTGAGCATAACTGTCTATTATAACAGGAAAAAATTCACATTATAACTATCTAAAATACAATAACAGCAAGTGCTGGGTAACTACTGACTCTTAGTGCAAGCCTTTTGTTGATCATTCTGATCTGCTCTATACCTTTCTTTTATATCTGCAATGTTTCTTTAAGTTGCCACCCCAATAGTGTTTTACATTATGCTATCCTTGGTCATCATCTAGATCAGTGGTCTCCAAAGCGGGGGCAGTTTGGGTGGGAGTCCGAGCGGCTTTTTTTTTTTTTTTTTTGCTTCAGTAAAAATGGTAGAGCCAGCGCAGCAGGGGGTGCATGCTCAAAATTTTTTTACTGATAGGGGTGCATGATCAAAAAAGTTTGAAGACCACTGATCTAGATTTCATTCAGGATAAAGACCTACCCATGACACTGCCAATTGTCTCATCTTTGGGCTAAATGTGACCAAATAAGTTATGCAAAAGCAACTGGTTTCTTGTGACATTAGCACTTTAGCTTTGTAATCATCTTCAAAATGTCCTTCGACTGGGTTTGCTCACTTTCCTTGTTGTCTGATTCCTTGTATCTGCATGTGATGAAAATGATACATCTTTCCACACTATGCTGTCCAGTCTTTAGAACTTTATCCATATTCCGGAAAGTGTTCATGTTCTTGCTGAGAATATTGTTGCACCGTTGTCAAAAATAAGCCATTTTTCCGAGCCACTATAGCCCTGTCTAGACTACAGCCAGGTGAACACTAGAAAAGCTTTGCCAGTATAGCTATAGCAGCAAACCCTCTTAGCCCTGGCCTACACTACGGCGTTAGGTCGAATTTAGCCGCGTTAGGTCGATTTTAAAATGAATGCGTCCACACAACCAACCCAGTTCCGTCGACTTAAAGGGCTCTTAAAATCGACTTCTGTACTCCTCCCCGCCGAGGGGAGTAACACTAAAATCAACCTTGCTGGGTCGAATTTGGGGTAGTGCGGATGCAAATCGACGGTATTGGCCTCCAGGAGCTATCCTAGAGTGCTCCACTGTGACTGCTCTGGACAGCACTTTGAACTCCGATGAACTAGCCAGGTACAGGAAAAGCCCCGGGAACTTTTGAATTTCATTTCCTGTTTGGTCAGCATGGTGAACTCAGCAGCACTCAGCAGCACAGGTGACCATGCAGTCCCCCCAGAATCGTAAGCGTAGAATGTTTCTACACTCCCCCTATCATCTCCATCCCTGAAGTTATCGCAGATGTGAAGGTGAAAAAAACACACTCTCGATGACATGTTTTCCGAGCTCATGCAGTCCTCCCGCACTGATAGGGCACAGCTTAAAAAGATATTCCCACCTATAGGACGATTTGATTTCATCACCAGTTCTTTTTAACACCTTTTTGATTTGACCCACAGAATGATGTACAGTGAGTAAAGTGTGAGCTCCTTGAGTCTGGAGCTGCTTTAGGTGATAAACCATATCCTTATGGTGCATTAGTGCTTGGAGGTTTGTTTGGAGGTTTGCTCCTGTATGAATAGATGGAAGATGGTCATAGAGTAAGATGCTATTATGCTCTGCACTTCTGCGTCTGACAGAGTAATATTTATATTGCACCTATTACAGAAAACACTGCACATAGACATATATTATCTCCTGCATTGTGTTCAGTGTGATATAAACCATTAATTAAATTTTTACATAAAGTTCTTATACACAGACAGTGACTATCAATAACCACTATAGCCGAATTTTGAAAATACTGTACATAGGATGGTGAAGCATACTGTACATAGGATGGTAATTACATTTTCCTTCATGGGGATCTAAACATATATGAGTCTCCTCCTATACTCCAGTGGTACAGGTAAAACCCAATTTGTCTAGCTCCACACAAGCTTGTAAATTTAAAGAATAATATTACTCTCCTCTTACATGCACCCATTTGGTATTTTCCATAGGCATCATTAGGGAATTATTCACAAACCTTCCCAAAGGAATCAGGGGATGAATCCTTTCCTCTATGGCATCCCATAAAGTAAGTATGTATGCCACGATAGTCTCATTAGCATGGTCATAGGTGAAATTCACCATTTTCCACCATTGCTGCTTTTCTTTTCGAATTTGGTGGCATTAGACCAGATAACGTTTTAATTTCCTGTGTCATTATACCGTTATAACCATCCCTGAGTATAGCCTTTGCAATATCGAGAAGCAACTGCTGCGCTTGCATAAATGCAAATGCCTCTGTTAGATGAGACTGCAGTATTTCTAGTGCTCCTATAATCTGAAGGTGATCTTTATCTTGCACTTCTAACCATGTTGGTAATGTGTTAGCAATATTAAAACCTAACTCACCCAAGTCATTCAACGCTGCTGAGAGGGGGTTGGCTAGTGAGGAGATGTCGTGTCCCACTTCACCTATGCGTGATGCCAGGAACTGCTGATCTACCGTATTCAGCACTCCTAGTCCAGTTCCCACCCCTCCTAGGATCTTAGCAGCTAGATCTCTTTTAACTCTGTGGAGAGATGGCTGTTGCAAGACATTACCTTGTACCCACGCCATCCATCCCATTAACAAAGGTGTTACATACCGGGCACATTGTTTATGCATAGGGATTACAGAAACTTGAACCTTTAAAACCAATTTTTTTTAATACAAAGTGAGGGTTTATAATTAAACTGCGAGATACATCCCTTTTTACTACGAGTGGTCCACGAAACGAATGTATGGCACAGGGGCTACAAAAACTTTAAATGTCCTTTTTAATCCAAAAGGACCTTTCAATTCCCAGTTCCCAGTATCATTTACAGAGGCATTCAGTTTTAACCAAATGTAACATATTGCTCCAAAACCCCTGGGGTGTTCTTCCATTTAGCAAAATTTTGATTTTACAATCTCCTCGGGAGCCTTATTACAATGAGCAATACATTTTTGACATTTTAGTTCAATATAGTACATTTGACGTCTAGGACCTTTACATTTATTGAAGATACATTAGTGGAGGTAATACCCATCATGATAGATACATTGAATGGACCTGGAGTTACTCTATTATTGTATTTGACCATGGCATAAATACATTTTGAACCATCCCAATCCTGTATACTACTGGAACAACCTTTAAAGCTTTGATCATCCAGCATCCACTTACATTGCCCCGTGACCTTTTTAATAAATCTTATCTGCGTCTGAGGATTGATAATAGGGTCGTGCTTCATCTGGGCATCATGGATAGTGAAAGCTATGATAGACTTATTCCCTTCAATTTCCTCAAAGGATAGATAACAATATCCACTCAAAGTATATGCATAAACATTCACTAGACCTGACAATACATCCTCGGGCGTGACCCAATAATCAGGCTCTGGTGGTAATTTAGATGGAACAATACTACTGTCTTCCCGTTTTTTACGACCTGCTCTGAAACGTCCTCCTCCTACTCCATATGAACATGGTTTCCAAGGCCTTTTACTTTGACCTTTTATCCATTTGGGAGGAACTTGTCTGGTTGTGGTTGTCTGCACATCAGGCATTTGGAACTTTTCTACTCCTATATTTTCATCAGAATACCATTGTTTTGTTGGGACTTGTAGGCTGGGTATTGGTGGAGTTGTTATCCCTTTTTCTGACTCCCTGTCTTTTTCCACATTGTCCTCTAGTTCCTCAGTCTCATGCTCATTAGAATCAGGATCAACTTCTGGGAATACGGGTACTTCCCACTTATGTGCCAACTCGTGGTTCGCTAGACAATACCAATGTTCATTTTCGTTAACCAGTAACATAGAAGATACCAATAAACCTATGTACAAAATCATGAACAAAAAAGGGGTCTTCATGCTTTCCTTCCCTATAGGCAAACAGAGAAAGAGACACAATTAAAACCTTATGGTGGCTTAGCATCATCTTTTGATTGTTTGTTTACTGCAATTTCCCTGCTCCCTTTCCATGACTTTAATTGCAAAGAATGAAACCATTTGGGAACCCTCTTTTTCCCTGTGGAAATTTCTAATAAGTACACAGTGGGACTAGCCTTTTCCAGTATGACAGCCGGACCTGCCCATCTAGGGGAGAGCGGATGGTGTTTCTCCGAAAAATATCAGAAGAGGACTTTATCCCCTATATCCCATTCCACAAAAGATAAATTGTTCTTCAAACGCTGGTCCATTTTCTTGGTAACACCCTTTAAATTAACAGCAACCTGCTTCTGCACTAAGCTGATGGTATTCAGCAGTTCTTTGATATAGCAGTCCAATTTAAACTGTGGAACATAGTTATCTGGAGGCATCCCTCCTTCTAACCACCAGTATTCTGGAGTTCTCATCATTCGTCCAGTAAGGGCTTCATGAGGAGAAAACCCGATCACACTGCAAGTCGAACGAATTGCCATAAGAATTAAAGGCAGCTTGACGTCCCAATTTTTTCCTGAGGTTTCTACTATCTTCCTGAGAGCATTCTTTAATGTGAAGTTGCTTCTTTCAACTTGACCAGGTGCTTGGGGGTGTCCCGCAACATGAAATCTTTGCTTAATGCCAAGTGCCACACAAAGCTCTCGCATTAGCTCGCCTGTAAAGTGGGTACTCTGGTCCGAATCTATAACTTTTGGTAACCCAAACCAGCTAAAAGCGTGCTCTAAAAGTACTGTGGTGGTGGTGTTTGCCGTGCAGTTCTTCGTGGGATAGGCCTCTATCTATTTTGTGAATGGCTCTATAAGCACTAAACAATACAGATTACTTCTGCTCATCCTCAGCAATGGACCTATGAAATCTATCTGCACTCTTGTCCAGGGGCCTTCAGTGGGCTGGTGAAGTAATGGTCCCTTTTGGATCCTTGAATCCGGGTTACACGTGGCACAGCAAAGATAGTTGTATATCCAGGATTCCACTTCCTTGACCATTGAAGGCCACTATCCTAGGGTGAGTAGGAGCTTTAAGATTTTCTCTGTTCCATAATGGCCTTGCTCTTGGGCTAATTTAATTAGCTCTTGGCAGAGACAGGACGGGATTACTAACAGAGGGATGCTTCCGATGCCTTCTTGATGGTTTTCCTTTCTTGCTAGGACTAATCCTGTCTTATCTGTATAGATGGTAAGCCCTTTGCTCCGCTGCTTGCTCAACAGCTCCAGCACACTGGTGTCCTTCTGTTGAAGCTGCTTTAAATCCTAATGTTGCAGGGTTTCAGTGGGATGGACAGCGTTCACAACATCCGTTGGTACATTCCATTCAGCTTCTATGCCCAATAAGGCAGCTGGTTTTGCCAGTTTATCCATAGCACTATTCAGGATGGAGATCTCTGACTGATTTTTCCTGTGGGCTTTGACCTTGAATAGGAAAGTTTTTCCTTATCTTTCTTCTGCCAGCTTCCAAGTGTACAGTAAATACGAAGCATGAGCTATTGACCGTTCCTTTCCAACCAAACTGCCATCCTTTCGATGATGCCCTGAGGACCCAGTCAGAGTCTGTACACATCATGATATTCTTCTGTGGATCTGCTGATCTTAAAGCAGCTATCACTGCTGTGATTTCAGCTGCTTGCACTGAGTGATGGCAGATGGAGCCTTGCACTATCTTCCCTGAAGAAGCCTGCATAGCTGCAAAACCAGTGACAGGGGATCCGTTATGGTGGTAACTGGATCCATCCACCACCCAGATTTCCCGAGAGTGTTCTTTAGCATCCTCATATTTAACTTCAAGGAAAAAGGGAGTCTTAAATGCTGGTGCATGCATTTCAGGTAATGGGCATTCATGAGTTTCTCCTGCAGTCATCAAAGCATAAGGAGCCATCAAAGCAGCCAAGTGTGGAACCTTTTGCACTTCTGTATCCCTATTTAAAAGGGTTAAAGTCAACGTTGCCAGCCTTGGATTGGTGACCTTCCCTGAATTCATTTTTCCTGACAAAATGTACTGTACAGGAGTGCGTGCTGTTTTTAGTATTATAGAAGATATGCCTATAATATAAGCCCAGTGTTGTAAGGCCCATACCGATGTTAAGACTTCTTTTTCACAACTAGAAAACCTGGACTCTATTTCTGATAGGTTTCAGAGTGGTAGCCGTGTTAGTCTGTATCAGCAAAAACAACGAGGCATCCTTGTGGCACCTTAGAGACTAACAAATTTATTTGAGCATAAGCTTTTGTGGGCTAAAACCCACTTCATTAGATGCATGTAGTGGAAGATACAGTAGGAAAATATATATACACAGAGAACATGAAAAAATGGGTGTTGCCATACCAACTGTAACAAGGGTAATTAATTAAGGTAAGCTATTATCAGCAGAAGAAAAAAAACTTTTGTAGTGCTAATCAGGATGGCCCATTTCCAACCGTTGACAAGAAGGTGTGAGTAACAGTAGGGGGAAAAAATTAGCATGGGAAAACGGTTTTACTTTGTGTAATGACCCATCCACTCCCAGTCTTTATTCAAGCCTAATTTAATGGTGTCTAGTTTGCAAATTAATTCCAATTCTGCAGTTTCTCGTTGGAGTCTGTTTTTGAAGTTTTTTTGTTGGAGTATTGCGACTTTGAGATCTGTAATTGAGTGACCAGTGAGGTTAAAGTGTTCTCCGACTGGTTTTTGAATGTTATAATTCTTGACGTCTGATTAGTGTCCATTTATTCTTTTGCGTAGAGACTGTCCGGTTTGGCCAATGTACATGGCAGAGGGGCATTGCTGGTACATGATGGCATATATCACATTGGTAGATGCCATTATGTGCCAAGTCCTATGACTTTAACTGCTGCTATCACCTTTCCACAGGTGAGTTTGTTTTTAGCAAAAACCGGTAGATAACTCTTTATAGCCATCTGTAGGTCACTCTCCCATGTGGGAAGAACAAAGTCTGCAGGTGCCTTTAAAGCACATAGTCTGTGAACTTCAGATATTACTGAACTGTGGTTTTGTTCCAAGGATTCACTAAGGGATTGGGTAGGAATGTCCACAGTAATTCTCAGCTGTTTCAGTAGATCTATTCCTAATATTCCACAGCCCCCTAAGGATTGTAATCCCCAAGAAGCTAATACTGATAAATGTCCTAAAGTACTTTTTGTGTCCTTAGAAAAGGGTACAATACTGGTCTTACAATTGTAACTTTCAAGAATCTTTACACACTTAATAGGCAGCAATTTAGCTTGTGGTGAACCATCAGGGCACAAGATGCTGGTTGACACCCCCGTATCCACCAACACCTTTTGACAGAATGACCCAACTTTCCTTCCAACATGATGTTAACCGTTGGTCTCCCCCACTCATCATTTATGATGGGAGCCAGAAAATCCGGGAGTGTGAAATCTGGGCCTCTTCACTGAGGCTCCAGGCGGGGAGAACACTGTTGTGTATTTCCCTCTGTCTGCTGCTTCTCACCCTCATATTTAAGCAGTCTCTTAAAGAGTTCAGTTGTAGGAACTCGATCTAATTGCTCTCTGGTTTTGTATTTTAAAAGTCTTTCCCACGATACGTTCCTGAAGCTCTTCAGTGGTACCCTGCAACCAAGTTGCTGTTTCTTCCTTAAACACGTTGCTCTGCTTATTATTATTGTTACCAGGCTTATTGCCAAATTTTCCATTTTGTGAACTCAGAGATCCTTTTACCGCTGATACCTTCTTTTTATGGATTGTACCAGTTAATTTGGTTGCGTCCTTAGTTAGCTCGTAGGCCTCTCTCACTTGATTCCAATTGCTGGAGCCCTATGGTTGCTGGATTTACTGGTCTGATAGCTAACCTCAGGGCAGGTGTAAGCCCTTGTATTACCAATTCACAAAATGCTGGCACATTATACTGCACATTACCATTCCGGTCTATTGGTGCCAGACCAGCTAACCAATATAACAACCTTTTCCTTGCTATATAGGTCTCTGGATGCTCTGTAGCTTCCTGTTTTTCTGAATACACTTTCCCAATAAGGTTATCATATGGAAAAAACATTTTATGCACACCCATATATATAGCTACAATTTCAGTGATATGTCCCATAGACAATCCATCTGGTAAGGCATTGAAATCCTCTACACTCAGACATTCCCTGACTATCATAAGGGAATCTTCCTTGCTAAGGTTAGGTAAGCAGCTTAAGCACGCTAACCAATTCAAAGCATTGTTCCTATCAAGCTGGCTCAGCTGCTTTCCTAAAGCTTTTGCTTGTTCTGCCGATAACATCTTTGTTTCATAGTGCGTCTCAGTAGGCCGTTGAGCCCCATATGGCATGACTATAGTAGTGATCAGGGATTACTTTGTCCCATCACCCTTGGGCCTTCATCCAAATTAAATGGTGCTGATGGAATAAGGCCTTTCTCTGCGGTAGAGTAACATGGTGGATCGTCCCTATGTTCCTCAGACTCTATGTCTGAACCTTCCCCAGAAGTGAACTCGGATAGCGGGTTAGTTTCCACTGCGCTAATTATACCCCTAGAGATCTTTAGCTGCTGCTTCAGCCTCTGAATCTTGTTCAAGCAGGCTGAATGATTTATTACTTCTGACCCTTGAGCCTGCTTGGCCTCCCTCAGGAGCTGCCTGATAGTAGCTAGGGCCTCTTCTAATTTTGTGGACAGGATTTGATTTTCCCTGTCTGCCTTTGCCCTGGATGAATTGGCCTCCTGCAGCTGTTCTTCTAGCTGCATGATTTGCCTAATTGTTTTGTCATTTGGGCAGTATCCATCTGATGTTGTGCCACTGCCTTCTCCAGTTCCAACCCATTTGTTTTCTCCTGATCTTTTGCCTGGTTGGCTAGGGCTTTTAGGTGACTCACCCTACCATCCAGTTCCCTGCACACCATGGCGAGCCCATAAATCAATGCTTGCTTTTGTAATTTTTTTCTTGGGAACCAGCTTGCTTGCCAAATACTGTCCCCACAATATTTGTAATTTTTGTAGTGCCTCATCTCCCTGGAAAGCCCCTTCCTTCCAAGGGTTTTGAGATTTCCCAAAACCAGACACTGCATACTCCAAACTATTTTTATTAGACTGCCAGGACCATTCTTCTAGGGTGAAGACCTTCTCCATCTTACCACGGGTAAAATAGACAGTAGTTATATCAAATCCGAATAGCCCACTGTCCTAGACTTGTGGTGACTATTCGCTTATGGTCAGTAACTCACTAGAACCCACAGCTGCCTCCTTCGGAACCCAGCAGTGCTCGGTCACGACCACGGACAATTGTCCTAGAGATGGACAGTTAGGGCCTTACCCTCCACCTCTGCCTTAGATTAAGTGCCTGGCCAGGTCCACTTAACCCAGGACTTGACAGTCTGCCTTGCTGCAGGCTGCTTGGGTCCGCTCCCTAGGCTACTGGCGTAAGCAAAATCCTACACTGCAGTGAGCCTCAGCCTGTGGGCCTCTAGCTCAGTCTACATAAACTACAACCAAATGGGGAGACAAAATATGTCTGAACAAGCAGTGACCTGGGGAACCCGTCCGACCAACCGGTTGACGCCCTCACCAACACTGTTCCAAACCCTTCCCTCCCCGAGTCTATGGACCATTAGTCAGAATCTATTCAACCTAAGGACCCCAATCAGGGAGCTTAATCTCTGAGGAGTCCTGCACGGTCACCAGTAAATGTTACCCCAAAATTTCTGTTGTAGAATAATAAGGTTCAACTCCTACCAGCATCTATCAACTGGGAGAGTTAGAAATCTGTGTGCCTCCTGCCCGTGTTGCATTGAAATAAAGGATAGAGCGAATATAACCTTAAACAGAAAGAAGATTTATTAAGGGATAGTTACAACTGGGGTGTAACTAACTATCATTTTGTTAATGATGACATGGTCTTGACAACTTGTTGCTCAATTAGGGTACAGTGTGCATTTTCTCCCAACCTACCACCTAAAAGTTCTAGATCTGTTGTAACAGTGTGCAATGACCCTTAATGCTACAGCTTACCAGAATACCAGCACTCTTTTTTAAAATTACTTGTTTCACAGCCTTCCATGAAGGATTGTCTGGAATAAAAACCAAAAGAAAAAACTAAATACAAAATAGTTTTGCAGCGTTTCACTGCAATACCAGGTGAAAGCTGACAGTTCCAACTGAGTTTTGCTTTGGGTGTTTTGGGTTCATTCATACCTGAAACTCAAGGAATGCCATCTGACTATAAACTGAAGAAAATATTTGCACAAACCCTTGAGAACTAGAACCACTGAGTTCTATTGTGTGGTCTATAGCAAGCATTTGTGTATTTGCTATTGCTGTGGCAGGTGTCATTAGTTGGCACTGTTACACAAAGTCTTCCACATTCTTTTTCTTAGCATGTGAGCAAATGTTCAGTCCTAAGAAGACATATGCTGTGTTGTTGTTGATTTACGTCATGCAACATTCTGGGAAGAGGCAATGGTCCATGAAGAAGAAGCTGTGTGAGCGACAGGAGAGTTTGCTCTCTGCCTTGGTCTTTGATTGGAGTCATTTCTTGAGGCAGAATTGCTCCCTGGGAAAAGTGTGTTCAGCTGAGATTCCTGAAAGAAGGGATTACCCGGCTGTTTGAACACACCTGTGCTAGGGCTGGTATATATGTGTGAATATGACAAGCTACACTTACAATATACCCAGAATGTTTCACATCACTGATTTCTCCTCCACTAAGAAGCCGATCTGCAGGGCTCTGGATATTTGCTACTGTTCAGCAGCAGGGCAACTCTGGTGTAAGAACGGGACACTGGAAGATGGGTCAACTATGTAAAATAACTAAAAAACAACCTACTGTAAGTTAGACATGTCCCACATTGCCTTCACTTAACCATTGTCTTCTTCCAGACCACTATCTGCTTTCCCCTCCTTAACTGTATGTAAGGCCCAGTTCCAGAAGACTTACAGGCATGGAGCATTCTGTTCCCTCTAAAGTGGGTAGGGGAAAACCCAAGTCTGGCCAGCCTTATTTACATAATATTGCTTACCCATAATTCTATTTATTGAGTTTTGTTGCTTTAGTTGGAATTTGTTTATGTTTTGATTGTATCTGTGATAGATTATTATTATCATTACTGTATTCCTAAAAGGGTTATGCCCTGGAACGTGTGGGTGACCAGGTGTGTATAGGTTGTGGATTTTGGTTTGGTAACCAAAACTCAAGCT
Source organism: Platysternon megacephalum (assembly GCA_003942145.1). NCBI lineage: Eukaryota > Metazoa > Chordata > Testudines > Platysternidae > Platysternon > Platysternon megacephalum. Next base: position 5,122,825 of record QXTE01000003.1, on the reverse strand, counting down.
CAGCAAGGAAAGGGAAAGGACTTTGTGTTAGATACCAGGAACTGAATCCGAAGGAACAGAGATCCTGTTTTGCTTTAGGTTCCTCACCTTACGATTCTGGGTCTTGTGTGGAATGAGGTATGGGTGCTGAACTGAGCTTTTAGAGAAGCCTGACTGGACTAGTAGTGACAGTGCAGAACTGACTTAGCAGTGCGCTGGCTCACTAGGCCAGCAGAAGCAGAGCTGACATCACAGACCTGGACAAAGTAGCTGTATGTCAGAGCAAAACCTGGTAGAATAGTTCTTCATGGAGTGGAGCAGACTAGCAGAAAAGAGGCACTCACTGACTACCACTGAACCTTGCTGGACCTGTGACTGTGGTTCAGTTCTGTGGGGTTTCTGGTGGGACTAAAGATTCTCAAAAAGTCAGATACTTATTGTTTGGAACTGCGGGGATGAGCACACTCCTGATGTACTGGTTTGAGTGACTTGGTTTCCTATATGTAAATACAGAAAGAGTTGTCATATTTCTTTTGATTGTTTCCCTTTTCCCCAAATACAAAGATACTTGTCGTTCCATTTTCCAAAGGACTCTGTATGCTTGTGAATGGGGACAAACCATTTGCAAAGGTGACTAGACAGGTTATAATTTAATTTCACAGAGCTAGTAGCAGGAAAGGGGATTGAGAAAAAGGACCCCTAGCCAGATTGAATCCAGACATTGTTGCTGCCATTGCACCTGATGGAAGGCGTAGTTGTATTGACTTATGAACAAGCACTCCTTTTGCATCTGTGCCCATTCATGTTTGTGTTCTTCTAACTAGCACGATTCCAGGAATGGCCAATAATGATCCATCACAGAAAACAAACACAGAACAAATTCTCCCTCTCTTCCAGGTGAAAGATCCCAGTTAATTTGAAGCCCAATCCTGCAGCCCTAACACCAGTGAGAAATGTTCACTCACATAAGCAGTCCCATTGAAGTAACAGGAATAAGGATTAAATGCTTGAGAGTTATGGTAAGCTATTAATTTACTTGAATAAAAACCATTGAGATCTTTTATATTTTAAAAGTTTGGACTAAATAAAAAAAAGTTTTAATAAATGTAAGGAAACTAATATTTTCTGCAGAGGAGAACAACAGAGGGCCCTTCCTGTCTTGTTCTGTGTGCTACCTTTTGAGTTTGGAAGTTTGCTTATGTTCCAAAATTCTTGCTGTGCTCTGAGAATAGTAACACTCAACAGTTATTTCTAGTGTGGACTATAATAGAGAATAATTCAAGGCACCCACAATCTATTTCATGATGCAAGCATTTCTCTTTCACTTATGCAGTTCCCAGGCTGTGGTGCCATTCTGTTCACCATTCTTAAATAAACACGACCCTGGAGATTTCCTAAATAGTTCTAAGTTGTGTCCGGGGAAACATTAGAAACACATACTGAAAGCATGAATATGCTGTTGATTAAACTACTTTGAATGTCCATTTTTGTGCACATACTGGCCTGGAAGATCATGTAAAGCAAGAGTGTTTAAGATAAACTTGTCAGTAATGATACTATAATAGCAAAGCTTCCTAAATATTTATTCCTGATAAGCTTTTCACAAGCCCTCCTTGGCTTGTGAGTTCATACATTTTTAACATAAGAATTGTTTGAGAAGGAATAATTAATTACCATCAATTTTGCAATCTGCTTAGTAGACCTGATTAAATGGAATATAATTTATTATTTATTTTTAACAATTCATTTGTTATTGTAATGCTTATTTTATTTATTATAAGGAGCATATATAGGTCCCTTAGATTTCAGAGCCTAATGTAAAATGGTCACCATTTAAAAAGTCAACATTTTGAGAACAGATGCCACAGAGTTATTCCTTATTCTAAGTACAGGAAGAAAGTATGGAAATCCAGATGGGATCATGTGGCAGATTTGCAGATTTGTTAATGGCAATTGCAGTCTTCAGAGCATTGTAAAGCAGTTATTATGGATGCCCGGGGACATTTGGATAATACTTTGCTGGAGAATTTGAATTTTTCCTTTATTTTTCAAGATTTGCAGGAAAAGCAGCAAAAATAATGAAGTGAGAAGTTTCCTTGGCAGGTGATGCTTCTTGATTTTATCTGATTTTTATTCTTCTCTGGGGAAAGCTTTGGGAAACTTATTGTGTGTGAATGTGTTATTTTCTCTTAACCTTAACCACCCATTTCTAGTTCAGGGGGAGGTCAGAGCTCACAATAAAATAGCCCTCCCCCTTCTCGATGCATTCCAACTCTGGGTTAAATCTTGCCTCGTAGGTGGAAGAAAGCACAGGGAGCCTCTAAACCACTCTTCCCCTGAACATTCACCTCAGGCAGGGCAGGATTCTCACCGTGAAGGGGGAGTAACTAAGGCAGCCACTGGCCCCCTGCCATGAAGTGTTGTGCTCTCTTGGTTAGCTCCCATGTAACAAGGAGGAGATGAAGGTTTCTCCTTTTCAAAGGAATAATAAAGTGCACTGCAAAACATGTTCCCTCTTCACCCCCTCCCCGCTGCCCACTAGCAGGGGGCCTGTAGGAGGCTGGCACCTTCTGCCCCTCCTTACAATGCAGCCCCTGTGGGTGAGGGCATGGCAGAATTTTGTTCTATACTCACAGAGGATTTCAGGGAGTTCAAGCTTACTTTCTGAAATAGCAGTACAAAGGCAAGTGAGCCTGAAAATTATTCTAGTGTGTTCTGAGTGACCCCTGGCTTTGAACCACAGAAACATTTACTCAAACAGAAAACAGACAATCCAGAGGAGTGCCCAGGCAGTAAAACATTTGTAGATGCATATGTTATCATTACACAGTGAGTGTGACTAAGGTAGACAGGAGCACTTACACCTGCTGGTAGCTTGATGAACTGATGAGGTAATTAGCTCACCAGCTGGAGAAGCCAGGAAGGAAAGCAGGTAGTATAAATTGCAAACCCAGGGACCAGAAGAGGGTTCCTCATAACTGCTATTATAGAGTTGTATTGTACCTAGAGTTTAAGGCGATGAACCATAAACACAAGTGGTCAAAGTACCTTGGTGGATCTGTGTACTGCTTAATTCACCAAGAGGGCTAACTAGTCAAGAGTTTCTAGGAACTGAATGGGGGCTTCTCTGGGTTTCACTTGGCAACCAGGAAGGTTGAGAGGCAGCCTGTGTGAGGACAGGCTGAACTGGAAAAACATGGGGGAGCTGATGTGGTGGCCAGTAGAACAACTGAAGGAGATATAGAGGACACTGCAGGCCTTCTAGCTGACCCAGAAAACAGAACGACAATCCCTGCTGGGATGACAGGCGGAGCAACAGTGAGTGTTTCAGGAATTCATGATGGAACAGACCCAGGTACAGCAGTATATAATACAAAATGTGACAAGTCCTGCCATGGGGAATGGAAGTCGGGGGAGGGGAGGCTGGGATGCTGTAAAATGGGCCCTGGGGATGATCCTGATGCATTCTTACTGACTTTTGAAAGAATTGCTACTAATGGGGGCTGGGATAAAGGGTTATGGGCTGTACAGTTAGTCCCTTATCTGGTGGGAGAAGCCCAAGGGGCTTACATGGCATTGTATGAAGAACTGGCCAAGAACTTTGATATGTTAAAGGCTGCTATATTGGACCATGTAGGTTTGTCAGCCAAAAGATACTGGCAGAAATGTAGGCAGCCACGTGGTAAAGCAGAGAGCATTTGAGCAGAAGTTAACTGATTGGGCCAATCAACAGCTGAGATGAAGGGGGCAAGATGTTGAAGTACTGTGATCTTAAACAGTTTATGCAGAGCCTTCCAGATACCACTAAGGTCTGGGTGAGGAGACACCAACCAGAGACACTGAAAGCAGCAGTAAAATTGGCCAAAAAGTGTATAGAAGCTGATTTTTTTTCTTCTTTCCCCCTAAAGAAAGTGGCTTGTCCTATGCTAGTAGGTGAAGGGGAGGAAAAAAAGGCAAGATTCCTTAAGCAGTAAGGCCTGTGAGTGTGAGATGTGGGGAAGCTACTTCAGACAGCCAGGATAAAACCATTTGCCCCTCTCACAGGTAGCCAGTCACTTTAAGTGGGACTGCCCATATATGGAATGCAGACTGGGGAGATACTGCAGCGGGATAGTGCTCACTTGTGCAGAGCATGCTGGCTTGTTTCAGGAGTGGAATGCTCTAGGCAGAGAATGCATACATGAGGGGTGGGGGAGAACCTATCCAGTGGCACCAGTCCCATTGGAAGTACATGGGAGGTGTTGGTGGAAAAGGGCTGGGGGGAGGAGTAGCACAGTGGTTTGAGCATTGGCCTGCTAAACCCAGGGTTGTGAGTTCAATCCTTGAGGGGGCCATTTTAGGGATCTGGGGCAAAAATTTGAGATTGGTCCTGTAGGGGGTTGGACTAGATGACCTCCTGAGGTTCCTTCCAACCCTGATATTCTATGAATAAGAACCTTACCCCATCCTGTGGTCATGGGGACTGATTGGAACCCATTCTTTTTAAGGAGAAGAATGGACCCTGAGGGAAGGAACCTCAATGGAGAGTCAGGAAAAGAGGCCTTGGGGTTAAGCATGGGATCCAGAGCCTATGGGGGGAAGATATGAGAGAATCTTAAATGGAAGACGACAAGCCGAGAAAGTGGGGACCAGGTAGGAAAGGCTCAGGCAAAGGAGAAGTGGGGAAATGAAAACTCTAGACGAATACCAAGGAATTGAGGCCCAGATGGAGAATACTGGAGCAGAAGAGAAGCTGGAAAAGGGGGCAAAGGAGCTGGGGTGACCCACACAAGGACAGCCTGAAGAAAGGATGGCAGGCCATGCCATAGCTGGGGGGCCTGGAGGAGGGAGTGACCTCCAAAGGCCTAATTCCTAAATGGGATCAGAAACCCTTGGAGTGTGAGGGGTTAGTTGAGGAAGAAACCCTAATGTGCTTTATGCAGGATGGGGGTAGATCCCAAGCCAGAGTCTGTAGGTTGTCCCTGGTGTGATGACTTGTGGGACTAAACTGCATTGTGGGGTAAACCCCTGCCTAAAAAGTCCTTGTTCTGTGGATGATGGATGGGAAACCCACACAGGTGGCCCATGGAAAGGCAGACTAAGGGAACTTCAGGGGCGGTAAGGGATTGCTGCCTCCACAAGGAAGGTAGAGCTTGCTCAGGGAGAAAACTGAGCCGTAGTGGAAAGGGGGCAGGGGGGGGGGGGCTAGCTGAGCAGGGAACATAAAGGAGACAGGTATGTGACAGGATGCTGTTAACAGATTTAAATGGAGTTCTGCTAGCCTGCACCCTGCTCACTTAACTGGGTGTTCTAAGGTAGAAGGGGGGCACTTACACCTGCTGATAGCCTGAAGAGTTAATGAGGTAATTAGTTCACTCCCCGGAGAACCCAGGAAGGAAAGCATGCAATACAAAAGCCTAACCCAGGGAGCAGGAGACGGTTCCTCATAACTGCTGTTATATGGCTGTATTTACCTGCTGCTTAAGAAGGAGATGAAGAATAAACACGTGGTGTAGGTACTTTAGTGAATCTGTAGGCTGCTTAATTCACCAAGAGGGCTTACCAGCCAAGGGCTGCCAGGAGCTGAAGAGGAAACCCATTCACCCTGTGGCAAAACTTCCATTAACTTCCAGGAGATCAGGATTTGAACCTAAAAGCATTTTGCATGTCAGAGAACACTTTGCAAGGTTTTGCCCCCTACTAGTCCCATGAGAGATGTACTACTTGCCATGATGATGCATGTGTATGTTTTGGAAGATAGAATGTAAACCGAAAACTGTTCAAGTAGAAATGCTTTAACCTTATAATATAAAAACTAACATTCACAATCTGATACAAGGAAATGACCAGAATCCTTCAAGATCATAATAAGCACTTCATTATATACTAGACTCGCCTTTCATAATTGGTTTGCATGATATAAATATTTGTTTAAGAGATATGCACTGAAGATTGTTTCTGGTTGTTGCAGACATTTATGATGTCACATTAGCAACTGTATTTGCTATCCTCCCAATCTGATTGTTTTTATTTGCTGTTGTACATAATGCATGTACTAATTAATAGTATGTAAGTAAAATAGATTGGGCAGAAAATGTTATTTCAGTTACAAAAGTCTCATGTCAGGTAGAAAATTCTAAACTATGCGAATAAGGTATTGTAGCAAAGTAAGTGTAGAGAGGAAGGTGGCCCAGCAGTTAGGGTACTAGCCTGAGACTTGTGTAGTCCTGAGTTTGGTTCTCTGCTCTATCACAGACTTCCTGTGTGACTGGACAAGTCACTTAGCCTCTCTGAACTTCCATTCCCCATCTGTAAAATGAGGATAACAGCACTCTCCTATCTCACAGGGTGTTGTAAGAGTAAATACATGGTGAGTTTCTCAGCTACTATGGTACTGGAGGGCACAAGTATCTATTCTATACAGGTATATGCAGTGTTGTAACTGTATTGGTCCCAGGATCTTAGAGAGACAAGGTGGGTGAGGTAACACTTTTTTATTGGACCAACTTCTGTTGGTGAGTGTCTCATCTACCTTGTCCCTCTATTCTATATAGGCTCGTTTAGCATACTCATCACTGTCGTGTCTGAGCATTTTTCAGTAGTGCATTAAGCAACATGGCTAACATCTATCACGCATTCTTTTTTCTCTCATCCCTCTTCTCCCCCACCCCCCAGTGGGGAAGTGTGTGTAGTGGAGTCTCTTGTTTTGGTAGGGATCTTTGTTTTTTATTTTGGGGGAAGGTGGTTAATATGCATGTTGCGATGTATGCCTGTTGGAGAAGGCAAGGTCCAAGAAACATGCCTTACACTTGGAGCAGAAGGTGGTGAGCTTTGTGATGCTCTTTAGTTTTTGCGGGAGTTAGTTCCCTATCTCAGATCACCTCTGAGATAGTTCTGTCTCTTGCACAGAAGAACTTTGTCCTTATGATAGAGAGTTGCCATCCTGCAACTTTAGGAGATCTCTTAGAGAGCCTGGGCCCAGGCTCTCTGAGTGCCTTGAACATAATTACCAAGATACCTTAGAGATCTCACCATGCTCAAGACAGACAAGTGGAATTGGCCATTCATAACAGACCAGAAAGTTCCTGGGGCCTCACTTTCCTCCGTGTTCTACCTGTAAAATGGCCCATAGTCTCCCCTGGCATGTTTTTATTACGAAGCTTTATGGACTGGTTTGTCAATAAAAACTATAAGCAGTAGGGGTGGACAGAAGGGTTAAGAAATAAGGAATACAAGGGAACTTTCATCCAAAAATCTAATGAAACAGAACTCTTGAGGTTACAGCAAGTTCAAGTTTCCCTGCTTCCACCTTCTTGCAAGAATGGAAAGTGGCTACAGCAATATCTTGTGAGAGGGGGCTACTGTTACCAGCATTGCTAACACCAGACAGTCGTGGAAACCTCACAGGAAAGCATGTTGTGACATTTCTAAACCAAGGAGCTGCAGAGACAGTTGAATAAGGTCTGGTTACTCAGCACCTGAATCTTTAGAAGTGATCCTGCTGAGTTTTGCACTGCTCAGGTGTATTGTACATATACGGTTTGGACAGTATAGTATGCTCCTGTGAAAACTGTATATGAAAGCTTGGGGCAGGGACTATCTCTATGTGGAAAGCATCTACCACTATCTGGGCCATGCTGCAGTCTAATAGTTTAACTCCGTGAGTAGGATGGGAATGAGCCAGAGATTCACAACTACCTGGGTCCATTGGCTGACCTTCCACCATGTCTGCCAGCTATGGGCACACCATTAAATGGAAGGAAGAGAATCTTTGGCCCAGTAGGAAGGCTCAGCAGTCTGGCAGTGGGGTCCTTGGCCAAGCAGAAGTTGAGTTAGGGAGCATGAGGGGTTTTTTTCCCCCAAGAAGGGAGTAGAGCAGGTGGAAGATTTCATGGGGGTGGGGGGAAAGAAGGGGGAAAGCAGCAAGGCAGGATTCCACCACATAGTTTGGGCAACAGCCCTCATTGCCTCTGCACATAGGGGACACTGTAGCTTCCCTAGAACAGCTCCAGTACCACGACATGGCTAGGGGAAAGGGCTGGGGTGGGGGTAGAAGTCCATCATATAACACCCTCGTCCTCCACCCACGCCACACGTTGGCCCTTAATGTCTCCAAGCAGCATTGTGCCAAGAGAAATCAACAGGGACTGCAGCATTGTGTAGTGCATTGTAGATGTGGCCGTGAATTGAAAGCAATAGGATGCATCCTGTATGTGTTGAGGCTGGAACCTCTTCTCAGATATTGAATAAACAATGACAATGAGGTAAAGATCCAAAAAAAAAAACCCTAACAGGATATGGCCCACTTTTCTCATCACTGCTGTCTGGAAATTCAAAGTGTGATGCCAATTGAACAGGCACATGTGTTTCCAAGTTCATTCATACCAAGTGAGGCTTCTAATCTTTTGAAACTTCAACCGGTCTGAACAAAAGGAATACAGTTTCCCTTTAAAGTCCACTGCCCCTATGCCTTAAAGATCAAATAGTATTATTACTCATTATAACATCCTGTGTCGGCTGTAATTTTTCCCCATAAAAATTTCAGTGAAAATTGAACTTTTCATTTTAATCTAAATTTTTTGCAAAAAAACCTTCAGCTTTTCATCAGAAAGCCAAGAACCCAAAAGACCAAACATTTTTCAGTGCCAACAAAAACCTTAATATTTTTTTCATTAAAATCTTTTTGTGAAAACCCCACTTTTCAACAAACCACCGTACAAAACTTTTTGTCAACTATTTTTTTTTTTAATGGTTCTGCTAATAACTATCCCTTCCCTTCCCCAGAAAAATTGCTCAGGGCTGTGCATAAACACTTCGAAAATCAGAACGTTCCAAACAAAATGAAAGAGCATTCACAAATATCAAAGAGAAGCAATGTATGATGAGTCTCTAGTGAATATCTAAACTTCCACTAAAAGGTGCCATTATGGCAGTTAAGTGCAACACTTTCTTTTTCTTTCCTAAGCAAACAAACAAAAAAATCTTTCATAGCTCTGTTTTTGAGATGGGGTTGTGATCTATGGGCATGAATGCGGAAAGGAATATCTAGTGAAAGTTATTGTCTCTCTGTGTATAATGCAAACACCACTGTGATGCTATCCAAGTGCTAATTTCTCTGTGTTTTGTAAATACTTTGGAAATTGATAAAGGAGTAAAAGCATTTTTAGACCCACTTACCACAACCAAGTAATATTTAGATCATAAAACTAATTATGACCAGCCTAAAAAATTAAACATTCCTTTCTTGTGTGATGATGTTGGAATCCTTCATTGCAAAGCAACTGCATAATCATCAGTAAACACCATGTATGTGCCTAGGCATTTGCGAAGTGCAATAAATAACCCTTGTTCTTTGAGAACCTTTGTAGGCTTCCTCAATAATGGTTAAAGATTATAAATAAAAACCCATCATTTTAAATGGCCATTATTATTTTCTTTGGAAGCTCACAGGGTTTTTTCCTCGGGGGGGGGGAGAAAACCCCAGAAGATGGCAGTTGACTAAGTGCTTCTATAAAACTCAGGGTTTTACTGCCAGGACAAATGCTCTTTCTGGGCTGTTTGCACAAAGCAGAAGTAATTCTCGATGATGAGTTAATTAGATGTCTGCATTCCATAGGTCTATTCCTAGGATTTATACTGTACCAGCTCATTTCTCATACTTACAGTTGCTCTAGAATCTAATCAAAAAACAATTTGCCTTTTGTGGCAAGTGTCCAGCAAATTCTAGTGGCACCAGTTGCACCTATCACTTGCACAGACACTCACCCCTCCGTATTTTCAGTGAACTTTAAACAACACCATGCAAATAGACTTGCGTGTAAGTTCTTTGACACAAGCAATTTATTTGCCATTTATGCTTAAAATCAGTTCAACCAGTGTTTAGTGCATCAGTTCATTTCTGAAGCAAGAATCTATCGTACATTTTATCCTTTAGTGAGGCCAAATCTTGCTATCTATTCATTAGAGCCACAACACTTGTACATGTCCAAGCTATGTCAAAGGACAATGGTGTACAGATCCAGGGTTTGTGTTTGGGGCCCATCCCTAGTTTTATCATTCTGCAACCCTTAAGTGTTTGTTTGCAGAATATTTTTGAAGCGTACTGATAAAGACACAAATTTTCAAGAACACGGCAATCTTTCACCTGCGTTTAATTGTGAGTGCTAACTAATGCATGCAATACATAGGTAGGATTGAGGGCAGCTAAAGATCAGGAGCCAATATATACTGCTTTGAATATATAGATTATTCAACTACCAGTGTGTGGAAAGAATCTAGCACTCTCTGGGCCACATTGCAGTCTGAGGAATAACTAACTTGATGGTGGAGAAATGTGAGAAACCTAGTGCGAGTCAGAAGGAAACCTCTCTTCTCTGCTATTGGCAGCTGGAAAGCCTGATCAGGCTGCAAGGATTGCATCATGGACATAATTCTTAAAAATGATGAACCTCTTCAAAATCCTAAGCTGTACGTGAAACTCATTACTTTCAGCATGTTTCATCTGAGTAGCAAATAGCACAACTGTTGCTGTTCTAGACCAAGTGCTGCCTTCTCTGGGTTGGTGCAAAGGCTGGGGAAGGTGCAAGGAGCTTTCCACAGATGTTTATGCACCATCACATACACCCTGTGCAGGGGTGAAGCAGAATCCTCATGAAGAATGCAGGCACCATGGATATAACATGTAGTTCTCCTATATCACTTTTCATTAGTACATCTCAGAGCACTTTAGAAAGGAGATCGGAATCACTATCGCCATTTCATAGATGGGGAAACTGAGGGATGGAGAGGGAAGTGACCTGCCTAAGGTCACTGGCAAAGCCAGTAATAGAGCCCATGTCCCTTGAGACCCACTCTGGTGCTCTATCCATTAAACCACACTACTATGAAGAGAAACCAGAATATTCACCACTCTGTGATGGGATGTTTAACCCACACAAACATGCTGTGAGAGGGTTAATATGGTCCTGAAATAACCTGCCTTGAGGGTGGGCCAGGCCTAATTAGAAACAAAGCCTAGTTGGGGGAGAGCCAGCCTTCTTTCCATAAAGAGTTGGTGAGTGCTGTCGGAGGTAGGAGACCTAGAAGAGAGGAGATGAGAAGCAGGCTAAGAAGGTACAAGGGAAGAAAACTAGATGGACTTTGGCAGGGGAAGCTGGAAGCCTGACTGAGATGGGGGGACTTGATGAACTGGAGCCTACCTGAACCCCTGAGTAAGGGAAGGAGGGTCCCAGACCCTTGATCATCGGGTGGATTGAGGCACAGTGTAAAGCAGCAGAGGTAGGCTTATGACGAGGTGGCTGCTGGCTGAGGAGGCTGAAGGTCTGGTTTTGTGTATGTTTTTGTTGTCCTTTTGGTAAAGGACTCCATAGCTCCAGAATGGGCAGGACTCTTTAAAGTGGTCTGGCTGGAGGGCCAGGACAACCTATGGTGAAGTAGGTCAAAGGAAAGTGGGGGGGTTGAGGGGGAAACTGAGGCACTGCAGCTGCAATGCCACATCTGGCCACAAAGGAGGGTAGCAACTTGTCACATACCCAAAAAGTAGTGCAGAGAGGGCACAGCCCTGGTCCCATACCAGTAAGTCCAGCTCTGTACTCACTGACAGTGTGGCAGAACTCCCATTGCAATGTGTGCCTTCGGGGGACTCCAGGAGGAATTCTGAGTAAGTAAGACTGCTTCAGAGAAGTGCTTCTGCATCACAGCCCCTCTACATTGCCTCCAACAGAGAGAGTGGTTTAAGAGCCTTAGTTTCATAATTTTCTCCCTTGTCCTGCGCAAATCTGATGCCCTTAAAAATGCCAGTGTTTAAAAATCAAACATAAAGAACAAGGGAAGGTCTAACTGGTTATGAAGGGCAGTCGCCAGGTTCCTTGGCCACTGGCCTAGAGGGACAGAAACCAGACAGTTTGAAAGGATTAGCTGTATTAGTAGGAGAATAATAAAAATAATTTGAAAGAAAAATGAATTTTGTGTCAAAGTCTCACAACAATGTGACACAAAAAATTCTAGATACAGAAAATAGTAATGATGTGGCAAGTTTATAACCAAACTTCTCTAGCATAGCTGATACCTGGTACAGCTTTAATATCCAATTGAAATAATCTCAAATGTGGAGCTCCCAAGGAAATCTAAATTCAGAAGTGAAGAGGTTAAAACCAAGTCGATTGTTTTTTGAACTTACAGGCCCCACCAAGCAGTGAACAACACTTCATTTTATAGCTTAATGTAGGCCTTTTTCCTTTTGAAAAATGATCTGACAAGAAATATAAACAGTCCTTTGTAGAACCCCTTTATCTTTCTTCATCATCATCATCATCATTTCTAGCAGCTATGTTTTATTATAAACAGTATAGGCAGAGTTGGGGAAGCAATATAGAAGGAAGAGCACAGACTCTCATGAGAGGTTGAAACAAAGTGCATTTAGAAATTCTTATGGGGGCTTTTGACCATTATTTATCACTGCAGAATTAGATGGAAATGCACATATCTCAAAGGAAAACAAGTAAATATAAAGATCACATTCCACAAAAATTTCTCCATTTGGAAAAACACTTGGCATCCATATTTCCTGTGCAAGTCTATAGTGGTATTTTTACAAGCTAAGAATAATCTCTCAAACAGACAAAGATGTTAAGAGAACACAATTAAATTGCAAAGTCAAGCACACAAATTAAGAAATGCCAGAATTAAGATTGCCTGTGCAACTTTAATTCAACTCCCTTGTGTGTATGGATTATGATAGTCTTTAATTACATGACAACATGCTATTATTTCCACAGGACCCTGCCTCATTTCTTGCACAGGATGGATGGGGCTCAGTTAAGGAGAAGCTATTCAATATTCTGCTTTCTCCTCATTGTTTGTTGTGTGCCCCTATGCCTTAATTACCGCCCCCTATTCAAACCCTGCTCTGAGGATGGAATTATTAATTTCTTCACAGGCTTTTCTATGAAGCTCATTGTAGTACCTGAGTACTTCACACATATTAATGAATTTATTTTCACAACAGCCCTGTAAGGTGAGGGTCTTCTGTTATCCCCAATTTGCATATGGGGATCTGAGGCACAGAGATTAAGATCAAATGTATCCACTAATTTTGTATGCTCAATTTGAGACACCTAGGACCTGGTTTTTTTTTTTTTTCAGAGCACTTAGTATTTTATAACACTTTATACGTTCAAAGCACAGCTCCCATTGACTTCAGTTGCAGCTGTGGGTACCCAGCACTTCTGCAAATCAGATCCCATGGTCTCAAGACTGGCACCAAGAAAATGACAGAAACACCGGCTATATCCACACTATAAGCTAAGGATGTGATTTTGTTTTTTCCCTTGCTTGTGTGCACCTACCCACGCTATCTCTCATCGAGCTAGTGAAAGTATAAATAGCAGGACAGCATGACCATCGGCAGCAGAGGCACGGCAGAGCCATGCCGAGTACAAACCCACCTACACCAATGGGTATGTACTCAGCACAGTTCAACCCTGTGACTCTGCTACCCATGCTACTGTAATTACACTGCTATTTATACTCCCACTAGCTTGATGAGAGCTAACGCAAGTGTGTGCGCATGAGCAGGGAATCACATCCCTAGCTCATAGTGTAGACAAAGCCTTAGTGACCAACCCTTGTCACCCATGCTAGTACCTCTTGAACTTTTAAAGGTGTGAATTCAACTGCATGTTTACAGTCAACTTTTCTTCATCCAAATGATCTACATTCAGCTGGGAGTTTCCTTCCCATTTTTTTTAATGTCCACTGCCCTGTAAACTGAAGCTTTCTAGGGTAAATGCATTTTCTTTCACTTTTACCAGTGCCCTTCTTGGACTCAGGCCTTGTCTACGCAACCGGGGTAAGTTGAGCTAAATTATGCTACTCCAGCTACGTGAATAACGTAGCTGGGGTCTCCATAGCTTAGGTTGACTTACCACAGTGTCTTCACTGCGCTGCATCGATGGGAGATGCTCTTTGGTCGACTTGCCTTACTCTTCTCGGGGAGCTGGAGTACCGGGGTCGACCGGAGAGCGCTCTGCCTTCAATTTAGCGCAGGGGTAGTCAATAGGTGGACCACAGAAATCCAGATCGCGCCACACTTTTTATTTTTTTTGAACGGACCGTGAAATCTTTTTATTTACTTCTTATTATCATTATTGTTATTGCGGTGTGAAAAGATGCTACCCTGGAGTCTGGACCGTAACTACACCTTGACCAAGAAATGTGTATCTTGACACAGAATAATTGACTACCCCCATTTAGCGGATCTTCACTAGATCCACTAAATCAACACCCACTGCAGCAACTTTGATCTCCCCGGAAGTGAAGACAAGCCCTCAGATAGGAGAGATGTATTTAATCTTACTGTAAATCATGGTCCTTTTCACTGATGTTGTTTTAGGTGTCTGAATTTTCCATTGAAGTATGTGGACGTTTTTGAAGTGTCGTGCTGCATCTACTCTTTTTTGCATTCATTCAAGTACAGGCATCTTGGGAGCCCTGTTGGGCGTCCTGGAGAAAGAAGGAGGATATCTTATTTAATGTAGACTGAGAAAAGGGCACTGTGGGAAGATTTATTTCTTGTTTTTAGGACTCAACACCATCCTTTTTAATAAAAAAAAAAAAAAATGGTGTGGGGGGAGCATGTACAGTTTGCAAATTGGAATTTCTCTTCTGCTTGCATCACAAACTGTTCTCAGTGTAGCTATCATCAAAGTATTACGTGATTCAGCCAGTGAAATGTACAGACACACTGTGTCTGTATTGTGTATGTGTTAAGAGAGAGCAAAAACACCATGCAGATAGAAAATGAAAGATACAGGGTCTGATCCAAAGTCCACTTAAGCCAATGGATGTGAGGAAAGTGGAGGTGCTCCTAATTTATTTTTTATTTTATAACTCAACGTTCATATGTATTCCATGCTGTGATCTTAACCACCGCTGAAGCAATTTTTCGGGTAAGGCTTAATCACCACACCAATGTTGGCACAATCAGGGCAATCTGACATGGAGACAAAAAGGCCTTATTCAAGAGCTGGCAACCTCTTTCTGTGGATGGCCCACGGAGTTAGGATTTCCCAGTACTGCTTTGTTTCAGGTAGATTGGGTGTGCTATGAAAGACCAGACCAGAGCTACCCTGTATGGATAGAGACCTCTTTAATAGTTTTAATGAAACAAATACTACTGGGAATTGTGTGATTATGGGAGACTTTAATTTCCCAGCTATAGATTGGAGGACAAGTGTTACTAATAATGGTAGGGCCCAGACCTTCCTCGATGTGATAGCTGAAAGATTTCTTCACCAAATAGTCACCAACCCAACAAGAGGTGATGACATTTTAGATTTCGTATTGATGACCTCAGAAGAATTGGTTGTAGGGGACAACCTTGGTTCAAGTGCTCATGAGCTAATTCAATTTAAACTAAAGGAAAGGATAAACAAAAATAGATCTGCAACTAGGGTCCTTGATTTCAAAAGGGCAAACCTTAAAAAATTAAGGGAATTAGTGAGGGAAGTGGACTGGACTGAAGAACTTGAGGATTTGAAGGTGGAGGAGGCTTTACATTCATTTAAGTCAAAGTTGCAGAAGCTATCTGAAGCTTCCACTCAAAAATGGGGAGAAAATGTGTAGGGTTGCAGACCAAACTGGATGAGCAAGCATCTGAAACAGGTTATTAAGAGAAAGAGAGTCTACAAGGAATGGAAGATGGGAAGGATCAGCAAGGAAAGCTACCTCTTGAAAATCAGAATGTGTAGGGGTGGGGGGAATTAGAAAACCAGTAGTAAAAGGTTCTATAGCCATATAAATAAAAAAGAAAAAAATGGGACTGCTAAACACTGAGGATGGAGAGGAGATTCAAGATAATCTAGGCATGGCCCTACACCTACATGAATGTTTTGCCTCATTTTTTAATAAGAGTAATGAAGAATTTAGGGGTAGCGGCAGAATGGTTATTGGAAATCAGGCTATGAAAATAGAAAGTACCACATCTGAGGTGGGAGTCAAACTCAAATAGCTTGATGGGACTAAATCAGGGGCCTGGATAATCTCCATCCAAGAATATTAAAGGAACTGGCACATTAAAAATCCTTGCTATTGGGTTTGCAATGTCATGAATCCATAAACTCTGGGGTAATACCCTATGACTGGAGAATTGCTAATATAGTACCTATTTTTAAGAAGGAAGGGTGGGGGTGGGGGGGGGGAAGAAGGTGATCTAGGAAACTACTGGCCTGTTAGTTTGACCTCAATTTTATGCAAGGTCTTGGAACAAATTTTGAAAAAGTAGTTAAGGACATAGAGGTGAATAGTAATTGGGCTAAAATACAACATGGTTTTACAAAGGGTATCATGCCAGACCAACCTGATCTTCTTTAAGAAGATAACTGATTTTTATCTATATTTATTTATTTATTTTAGACAAAGGAGATGCAATAGATCTAATTTACCTGGATTTCAGTAAGGAATTTGATAGTTCCAAATGAGAAATTATTAGTTATGTTAATCCCCATCTTTTCCAACTTGAGAATTGAAAGGTGGATAAGGAACTGGTTAAAGGGGAGACTACAGTGTGTCATACTAAAAGGTGAACTGTCAGGCTGGAGGGAGGTTACTAGTGGAGTTCCTCAGGGATCAGTCTTGGGACCAATCTTATTTAACCTTTTTATTAATGACCTTGGCTCAAAAAGTGGGAGTGTGCTAATAAAATTTGTGGATGATACAAAGTTGGGAGGTATTGCCAATACGGAAGAGGACCAAAATATCCTACAAAAAGATATGGATGATTTGAAAACTGGAGTAATAGAAACGGGATGAAATGTAATAGTGCAAAGTCTAAGGTCATGCACTTAGGGACTAACAAAAAGCATTTTTTATATAAGATGGGGACTTATCAGTTGGAAATGACAGAAGAGAAGAAAGACCTGAGTGTATTGGTTGATCACAGGATGACTGAGCCGCCAGTGTGATGAGGCCATGAAAAAGGCTAATGCAGTCCTAGGATGCATCAGGTGAGGTATTTCCAGTAAAGCCGGGGAAGTGTTAGTACCATTATACAAGGCACTGGTGAGACCTCATCTGGAATACTGTGTGCAATTCTGGTCTCCCATGTTTAAGAAAGATGAATTCAAACTGAAAAAGGTGCAGAAAAGGGCTACTAAGATGATCAGAGGGAAGGAAAACCTACCTTCTGAGAGGAGACTCAAAGAGCTTGCCTCGTTTAGCCTAACCAAAGGAAGGCTGAGGGGAGATGTGATTGCTCTCTATAAATACATCAGAGGGATAAATAACAGGGAGGAGAGAGGAGTTATTTAAGTTAAGCACCAATGTTGACACAAGAACAAATGGATATAAACTGGCTATCAACAAGTTTAGGCTTGAAATTAGACAAATGTTTCTAACCATTGGAGGAGTGAAGTTCTCGAACAGCCTTCCAAGGGGAAACGGGGGGCAAAAAACCTAACTGGCTTCAAGACTGAGCTTGGTAAGTTTATAGAGGGAATGGTATGATGAAACTGCCTGTGGCTCATCTGCGACTGCTAGTAGCAAATATCCCCAGCAGCTAGAGATGGGACACTAGATGGGGAGGGCTGAGTTACTATAGAGAATTCTTTCCCGGGTGTCTGGCTAGTGGGTCTTGCCAACATGCTTGGAGTCCAACTGATTGCCATATTTGGTGTTGGGAAGGAATTCTCCATCTGCGGCACAGCTCACTTGCAGGTTTAAACTAGAGTAAATGGTGGATTCTCTTTAACTTGAAGACTTTAAATCATGATTTGAGGACTTCAGTAATTCAGCCACAGGTTTAGGGGCCTATTACAGGGGTGGGTAGGTGAGGCTCTGTGGCGATATGCAGGAGGTCAGACTAGGTGATCATGATGGTCCCGTCTGGCCTTGAAGTCTATGAGCTAATAACGGTCTGCTTAAGAAAATTATGAACAGTCTTTGATCCATAGCAGAGCTCTTGTCAATGTCAATAAATTATGTTCACCTAGACTGAAGGCAGTTGACCTTTTTAAAAAGTAGTATTTAACAGGGACAAACTTGCAAGGAGGTTTCAACCCTGGCCCTAGTATATTCTAAATAGTCTTAAATTACTGAAATATATTACATAGTTTCAAATGTTTTAAAAATAAGCAAAGCATTTTATGAGACCATAAATGTATGGAGCACTCATTATTTTGCCACATGGGACAGTTGTGGAAGAGCTACAAAACATCACATGTAAGGAATCTGTCAAAAACCGCCTAAAACAGGCCTGAATCCAGATTGAAGAGATCCAAACAAAAGATAAGGCTTAGAGAGAGCAAAAAGGAGCTGGCCAGTAGCAAGTAGAGGAGAATTGGTGAGGCTCTCTGACATCCCTGTTGGGAAGACCTTGGATTGTCTTGCTTGTAGATTAGTCTTTGTGTGCAAATCATCATAGCCCAGGGGAGTGTGCCTGCCAGGAAGCCTCATGTCCGAGGTTTATATATGCCTGACACACTGTGGATGAGGTTGAGAAGAGGGAATCCGCAATTAAAATTCTAACAACTTGTGGATTAGAGACATTCTTCTGTGGCACCAAAACAGCACATTAAAGTCGGACATATGGGAATCCCAAGAAAGTGAATGAAGATCAGTATATCTTCTTTACCGTATTTCTTCCAGTTTCCCTGTCAAGATCCAATTTTATTCATTGATACTGCCCTATAAAGGCCGATATCTAACTTTTTAATAAGATCTGTAGGTGCTTGGTCCCCTTCTGGATCATGCCTCTTGCGGAAACAATTTGTTTTCCACCCCGTCATACTATTGCAGTGTGGTTCATGCTGTTAATGTGCAGAACCTGATATGTTTGCAATGGAAATCATAATGGTTTTAAATCATATAGGGCAGATTGTGATTCTAGGCAGAGCACTGAGCAAGGGGTAGCACATAAAGTGCATCTCCTCATAAATAGCATTGGGAAGCACTGTGACTGACAAACACATCCTGAGTTGCATTTCCTCCCCTACTTCCTCCTGGCTCACAGAAAGTATTCATTTACTGCAACGGTAGTCCAAATTTCTTGGTCAAGGTATAGTCAAGGTCCAGACTCCAAAGATAACAATGATGATAAGTAAGTCAAAAGATTTCAGGGTCTGTTCAAAAGAGTCTGGTGGTCTGGATTTGGCCCATGGTCCACCTATTGACAACCCCTGATTACTGCTTGCCGATACTAGCAGTAACTTACTACCCACCTCCTTTGTGCTGCCTTAGCTACTCTGGCGAGTGAGTATGAGGGAAGTGGAGCCAGGCTCTACCCATTCCCCATCTACTTGCTCCTGGCAGAGTTATCAAGCAAGTAGCCCCACTTACTCCTGTGCACCTGGATGCAAGATCTGGGTAGCTCATAAAGTGTACAAGAGGGTGTCTGTGTATGGGGGGAATTCTTGTTCTCTTGCACAGGCATGTAATCCAAGTGTCTGGCTAGCCCATAGTTTGGCTTGGCAGAATTCAATTTTTATTTTATAATTTCAACAGATATCAGTTTATTTTCAACCTTTTTAAAAAATGTATCTGTTTTTTGTTTCCCTTTCACAGTTGAGGGAAATTAAGGGGAGGGGGTGTCAGACAATAATTGTTTAATGACAGTAGATGTTGAGGTTCAGAAATTTAAAGGTCTATAACTGTTAAAACACAAATTTGTCAACATCACCAGACAAAATATACAAAGTAAATATCCTTAAATCAAAGTTCTCAAGCAGAATTTTTGTACTTTCCCTATCTGGAAATATTTTTTTCATAGGTTTGTGTAGGTGTGCAGTGAAATCACCATATGCACACATTGTTTACTGACATTTGCCAATAAAGATTGAATCTGTCCAAGCCTGCCCATAGTGATGCAGAACAAAGGCTACCTTTCAGCGTGGTTTTTACCATATCTTTACTCCTCACCACAGAATGAGTTCTGGCTTCTGGGAGGTACATTATGTACAGTACTACACGAGGGCCTGAACTAATACCGCAGAGTCAAACACTGGTTCTGGATTTAGGATGTCTTTTAAGACTAACTGTGTTAAGAGCAGGGGTGTCTGTTTGCCTTATCACAGAGTTCAGAGGCAGCTGCAATATTTGCATACAGATGTCAATCCATTCCCCTCCCTCTCCCCCATTAATGCGTGGATCCTCTTTGGGGTCTGCCCCATCTCAAATTAAATGCATATTCTTTCTGAAATGCATATTTAGTATATATTTCATATATATGCAGGGTCTCATCTGTTGCATTTTTTTCAGGCATGTGGAACAGGATAAAATAACATAACCCCTGTGATGCACAGGGTGTCCACTTGAACACAAACTCAGACTAATATAGTATATACCTCAGGGCCTGTGAGTGCTGCCTGTCTGCACTGTTGGCTAAACTCTACCCTTGACCTTTGCATAAGGTCAAAGGGAGTTAAACCTAGATCTAGGGCAATGTATGACCCACAGGCACATGGAGAACATTAAAAGAGTTAATCTTTAGGTTCCCTTCCTACCCCTGTAGTTTAGTCATGTCAAAAGCAGGTTCAATGCTATAGATTTAAAAAAAAAAAAAAAAAGTCAGATGAATTAAGAAATGCTGATAGTAGACATGCTGGTAAACTGGTTTCTTTTGAATTTTTAAAAGCATGAGTGTTGATGAAAAGGGTTGGAGGGACAGCCTGAAGCCTTTGTTTATCCATGGAATGGGTACACTATTCAAATAGAGATGCAAGCTTCCTCTCACAGCCCAACCAACCAGCCTCAATCCCATCCTGTAAGCCCCTGTTTCTCTAGGGGTCCTGACCCAAAAGGGAGTCACAAGACTATTGTGTGCGTATTGGGGGGGGAGGGGGGTTGCAGTATTTTTACCCTTCTGCACTGCTGTCAGAGCTGGGTGGCTGGAGAGCAGTGGCTGCTGGCCAGGCACCCAGCTTTGAAGGCAGCACTGCCGTCAGCAGCAGTGCAGAAGTAAGGGTGGCATAATATGGGAGGGTCGTCACCTTTTAGGGGCACGGGGTCATCACAGCCTGAAATATTTTCAAAGGGGGGCCCAGCCAAAAAAGTTTGAGAGCCCCTGCCCAGGCCATCTCACTCCCTCATGCACATCCACTGTGACGGGGCAGCTTTAGCCCTACATGCACACACCACTCTAGCACTTTCTCTGTACTACCAGATAGTGCAAAGCAGACAAATGGCCCACTGAAATGAGCCCATGGTTGGGCTTCCTGAATTAAATGTGTTTTTAAGTAGGTATTTGAAGGGGAGGGGAAGGAGAATGTTTGGCACACGGAGGTGGGAGGCTGTCTCAATGTGTAGTGGTGGCAGAAAAGAAGTTACAAACCACTGTCTTAAGGGATATGCTTATATTTAATCCATTGTAATTGACAGAAGATGAAAAGCAGTCTAATAGCCAGCTGGGAACCACAGTGTTTCTTCCTGTGTCTCTACGGCTGTTTTCTTGTTGTAACAAACCAGAGCAGAGTAGTGCTTGAATAAAAACCACAGCCTTTTGATTTTTCTCTTATCTACAGCATTCTGTATTTTTATCAGTATAGCTATGTAGATTGAAAAAAAAACTATATCAAATGGACCTTTTGGCTAAAATGTGGCAGCTGGTTTATGTCAAACATGAATAATTTTACATCTTTGATCTTGCAGCTAGGGTAACTAGGCCAGCACTTTTAATGACTCACACTAGACAGAATGAAGTCTGTTGCTGAGAAAACAGGAGGGGTACCATTAATCTTTTTTTTTTTTTTTTTTTTTTTTTAATAAACAGAGTTGTAATAGCTCCTTAAGCTGAAGAGGATAGATCCTGAGCTGGAATGAAGCACCTAAGTATCAGCCAAGTTCTGTGAATAGTGTGTATATAATAACTTATTGTGGTAGTGCTTTTATGTGATCTACAAGAACACGTTCATGGTGTTGCCAATTTAGCACCTGCATGAGAGAGAGAAATATTTGTAATCACTAGGTGCATTGGCTACACATTCCTCCCCCCCCAAAAAAAACATTTTAGTGGCTTTTTTTCTTTATCTATTCAGCTTACAGACTATGTATGTTGTATTGTCCTTTCACCTAAAGGACCTCAACTTAAAACTAATTAAAATCAGACATTTCTGATGCATGTTAGTACTATAGTGACTAGAACACATCAGGCTACATCAAGAATTGCTGTTAACTAAATCTGCCCCTCTTTGTATTCACTGCATACAAGTTCCACTAAGCAGAAGCCCAATATAGTGACTATGGCAAACAGTTTCTTTCTCTCTTTCTAATCTAGTCTGTTTGCCATAGTCACTATATTGGTCTTCTGCTTAGTGGAACTTGTATGCAGCGAATAGCTAGTCATTTTCTTCTGAACCTTAAGAAACAGGTGGCTTTCAGGGTGGGTCAGGCACAAGTCAGGCTACAGGGACTGTTCAGATTGTGGTCTTTTTACAGCGTAATCCCCTTATGACAAAGGGCATGTCTATACTTTCCATTTAAAGTGCAAAAAGTCCCTTTTTTGCGCAAAAACCGTGGAAGCATCTACACTTGCCAATGACTTTTTGTGGTGAAACTCAGAAGTTTCACCACAACCAGAAAACCACCTCCACGAGAGGCGTACAGCTCTTACCAGTGATACTTTTGCGGTGATGTGCAAGTGAAGACACGTTCTTCCTGTTTACACAGCTTTTAGCTTCCAAAGGATATCCCATAGTGCCTAGGTGACCACTCTGGCCAGCTGCTCTGCTGCCAGGTAAACAGACATCTGTCCCCCCTCCCCCCGTAAAGTGCTGGGAACTTTGAAACTCCCCTTCCTGTTTTCTTGGCAAGTGCTCACTTATCTGGCCAGGTGACAATGCCTGCTCCACATGATCCCCTGCTTGGAGCAATGCTGAGCTACTGGAGCCGATCTGTGTTTGGGCAGAGGAGGCTGTGCAGGGACCCAGGATGCCCCATGATCACCCCTTCCCCTCCTTCCACAAGACCTATCCTCAAAATGGAGAGAGCTGCCCTGTGGATAGCTGCCCTCAGTGGCGATGGAAATGCTGCAAATGACGCCTGTGGAAGTAAGTGAACACAAACCAGCTCTTTTCTTTTTACCGGTTCCCTATCACCGGTGAAACTGCTAGCGCAAAAACTCAGCAAGTGCAGACATAGCCAAAGAAAAGGTAAGCCTGTGTGTTGGTTAGAAAAAACAATCCTCCATACAGTCTGGGCTGGCGTAGTTTTAACCATGTGCTCAGGACCTTGCTAAATGCAAAGTAACTCTTTACAAGCTGTTCTGGAAAGTCACCAGTACCCTTCCAGTGGACTGTCTTAATATGGTTCGCTAACAAGCTTCAGACCTGTCAGCCTGCAACAGTTCACTGGGTTTTCAGTTGTTAAGCCATAAATCCATTCAGCTAACACGATTTAGGCTCCATGAAGACTTGTCTTGATGGGCTTTCGTCAGACTGAAACAGTAGCACCAATAGATTAAAATACGTGTAAGCAAAAGTGCCTGTAAATGGCAACAGGTCATGAGATGAGTCACTAGCATGATGCAATGTGGAGAGAATTCCCTAGTGTCACTAGAGCATTTAGCAATCACTAGAATGACCTTAGGGTTCAGTTCCAAGGTTGTTGCTTTTTCAATTTTTTTTATTGATGACTTTGACTTAATGAGTTGGATCTGTGTATGGGGGTCTTTCAGTTGACTGGAGCTGGATCATGCCTTTAGAGTGGTAAAAATTCAATATCCACAATGAGTATGTATTCAGTCTTTACTCAGTCCTGACTCAAGCAAACTCCCATTGAAGTCCACAGTAACTTTGGCTCACTCCCACAGTAAATAAGCATTCTCCGACATCATAACTGGCATTGGTAATCAATGGACCCTTTCTGGAATCCTTGTAATGAGGCGGAGTGGCCTCCCTGCAGACCTGAGAGGGAGGAACCATTACACTCTCCCAAGTGGACAGAGCCAAACATGCCCTGCCCCGCTCACCAGAAGTACCGAGGTGGGACCGCATGTAAAGGGAGGGCTCTGTAACTCAGTTGGGGCTGGACCAGGGAAGGAGGTGGACATTTCCTTTAGGGGGCCAACCCCTCTGGCGGATCCCAGACCAGCAGCCAAGCAGACCAGCGCCCTACTGACTGGGAAGCCGGAAGGCTTCAAGGAGTTGCTGGAGAGGATGCTGCCCCCCTCCCCCCCCAAAAAAAGCTCGGCCCCGTCACTCACTCCTCTCCCCCCTCGCCCCATTGCTTGCTGGATTGTCTCAAGAA
Organism: Platysternon megacephalum; assembly: GCA_003942145.1. Lineage (NCBI taxonomy): Eukaryota > Metazoa > Chordata > Testudines > Platysternidae > Platysternon > Platysternon megacephalum. The sequence continues at coordinate 5,098,633 of QXTE01000003.1, read as the reverse complement.
GCCTGCCTGCCTGCAGGTAGGAGGTGGCCCTGGGTGAGCAGGGGCTGGCACGGGTCAGTGACCCGGCACCTCACCCACCTTGCAGTAACTGGACTTTCGGTTTGGGTGCCATTTAAGGTTGCCGGGTCCCCAAAAATCAGGCACCCCTGGAAACCCTAAATGGCACCTGGACACAGAAGCCAAAAACCAGACTGTCTGTGTAAGAAGCAGACAGGTGGCAATCCTACTCCCTCCGGACCCGAGAGGGAGGGACCATTACAGTCCTGTATGTATTTTAATGGTGACATTTCAGTAGGATCTGGTTTGATTTCACATAGGCCTCATGTAAAAAATACGTCCCTGTTTGTCACACTGTATTTCTATCTAAAGTATTGCTCCAGCACCCTTAACTAAACTAACTTAAAATATAGCACACTGTATCACATTAAAATATCAGCAAAATGGGCAGTGTTGTAGCATGGTTCCCCTCTTGCTTACACCAGTGTCACTCATCTAACAAGCAGTAGCAGATGTTTGAGGCTTTGCTGCTTGGCTTCCGAATGGAGAAGAAATCAGTGATGTGAAGTCTGGGTACATTCTGAGTGTAACATGTTTTATTTACACACATCCATCCATTCAGGAGCAGAGAGCACGCAAGGCAATTGGGAATTTCAGCCTAACTGGTGTCCTGTTCCCAGAAAGCAGAACTGCCTTAAGAACGTTCTCCAGTGAGAGACCACCACAGGCAGCATACTCTCGCTGCTCGCACAGCTCCCTCTTCAGGGGCAACACCACTGTCTCAACACAGACCCTTCCACATCCAAAACGAACAACACAGCATGTCTGAACATTTGCTTGCACACTGAGAACTAGGAAGACTATATGTAACAGCACCACCTACATGGCACCTGCGATAGCATTGCACTATTTATAAATATACACTTAGAATCTATTACATATAACAGAATATTAAACTATCAAAAGTACAATAGAGAATATTTTCCCCCAGAAAATATTTGTAACATTATCAAAAATAATAAATTCATGGTCAATAACTTACCTCCAGCTTATTTTAGTGTTTCTTAGTCAATGTATTATCATCACTCCAAATGTACAAGGTTTTCCACCATTTCACACAGTATTTTATGTGGTGGGAAGCAAAATCCAGACAATAACTATCTTCTGATGGAATTGGAATTCTGTTTGCGCCAAAGGTCCTGTTAATGCTTTTCTATATTTATTGATTAAAACTTGTTTGTGCTGTCTCCAGCAATTAGACATTTGGATCAGCTAGCCAGGGATCAGACTGTGTGTACTGAAAATGTAACAGATGCCCTGAAAGCATGTCCTGCTCTCCTAATCTTGTGCCCCTTTCTTTTGCTAGTTAGTAATGTGAATTTGTTTCTAAATTAGCAAAAGACCAGTAATCAGCAAATGTGTACAGAATGACGTTGAAATGGATGGGAGACAGCCTGTTCCTTTTGGACTAGTTATTCAGTCCAGATGTCTTGCATAATTATTTTGCATAAAACCTTAGGTGTCTAGACATGCTGGGCCAGATTTTTGTTTGGTGTAAATTGTCACTGCACAATTGACTTCAGTGGAGCTATGCTGATTTACACCAGCTGAGGATCTGACCTGCTCAATATATATTTTTGGAAGAAGGAATCTTATCTATGTCCTTGAAATAGAATAACTCCAGGTGCCACCAAACCTGCTGTGTCTGGAGACCTTGGGCAAAGCAGACATTTTGAGTTCTATTTGTTTTGACGATAAGTCTGTAACGGCTCTAGAGGAGCTGGCATAGTGGGGAGTCTGAAACAGGGGATTTCCTTTGACTCAGAACACAAGCCTCTACTACTTAGCTGATCTGTGTCTGACATCCCAGCATGGCCGCCTGGCAGACATTTCAGTTCACCTCTGCCTGAGACATAGCAGCATCGATTGTGTTCATGGCAGCTAGTAGAAAAGAAAAGTTCAGGCCAAACCGAGCCCAAAGAACCAAAAACTGTTCTAGGAAGGGTGTAAGGGAAGTATTTTTTATTATTTAAGCTAATTTACATGGGGAGGGGTATTTTATTTTAGAGAACTTTTGTCTGAGGGATAGCTACTCCCATGAACTCCACTAGCAGCGCCGGCTCCAGGGTTTTTGCTGCCCCAGGCAGCAAAAAAAAAAAAAAAAGCCGCGATCGCGATCTGCGGCGGCAATTCGGCGGGAGGTCCTTCGCTCCGAGCGGGAGTGAGGGACCCTCCGCCGAATTGCCGCCGAATCGCTGGACGTGCCGCCCCTCTCCCGAGGGGCCGCCCCAAGCACCTGCTTGGTCAGCTGGTGCCTGGAGCCGGCCCTGTCCACTAGTCTTAGCAATGGCGGAAGAAAGGAAAAATAACCCATCTAAATACATTTTAGACTTTGGAAGATAAGGAGCTGAGTGGAATATTTCTGGTGGGACCAGGGGCATGACTTTGATCTTGCTAACACTAATGTATAAAAGAAGTAACTCAGTGGAAGTCAATGGAGTTACAACAGGTCTATGGTTTCCAATCATGTCTGATTTACTGAGCTGAATATAGTATGTCTGTGAAGCACAGGAAAAATAGCCCAACCTTCTATTCACTTGGAGCTGGGCAGGGAATCTTCCTCTCTTCCCCTCCTCCACTGAACAAACTGCTAAAAGACATACATAAAGCTGTTGCAGAGATAATAACTAAAGGATTTGCAGCAGGTGTTGAGCATTATAGTACCATCTGGGCCTGTCTAATTCCAGCCAAAACAATCTCCTCTGCAATTGCACAGAAGGGTAGAGATCTGATAGTAACTAGTAGTAAATCAAAGTCAGGACAGGGGGAAAGGAGAGCAGAAGCCCTGGCTCAAGCATGGAGACTGTTACGGAGACTAGTAATGTGGTGGTGGTTCCATTAATCATAAGGAAATGTTAATGCTAGTGGCCAGCTCACATTCTTTGTGCAATAACTTTTATTTATGTATCATGAAATTTTAAATTTGCCCTGGCTCAGAACTGTTAGGGCATGTGCCAGGTTACAAAATCAATGCAAAACACACCAACAAATAAATGAACAAAGGGTCCCCTGCCTGAGTTCGGTTAAAATATTTTCCCTTCACTTAACTCAGACATAAGGCTGAGAAAATAGATGGGCCATGCACCATGCCCTGAAACACAACCATCACTTAAAATTCACTGTTACAATCAGTGTCCTGAATTGCAGCCAGAAAATGACTGGACATCAGTAGAGACTTCAGATCTAAAAACTTCAGCAATAGGGAACTCATGACAACTGGCCCAGGACTGATGGGGTGGGGACAGCTGGGGAGGAGAGACAATTGTAATGAGACCCTGAGCTCAGCGGGCTCCCTAAAACATATACCATCTATGTAAATAAAGAAATGGGAGGGGTACCGTCCCAACAAACATGATGTACCAGGGCCCCATACTTCTCTTGACGACAAGCCTGTGGGAGTGCCATCACTAAATAACCTGCATTCTGCACCAGCTGCAGCTTTTGAGTGAACTTAAGGACTCTCCTCTCCCTCTAAAATGTGGCAGCTGCAGGATGTCTGTGCAGCAACACAAGGAAACACACACACACACACACACACCCCTACCTCAACCCTGAGCCCCTCCTGCACCCCAAACCCCTCATCCCCAGCCTAGAGCCCCCTCCCACACCCTGAACCCCACATTCCTGGCCCTACCCCGTAGCCCTCACCCCTGCAGCCCAACCCTGAGCCCCTCCCAAACCCCTCATGCCCAGCTCCGTTGGGTCCCGGGCATCAACAATTTTCTTCAACTGGGTCCCCAGGAAAAAAGCTTGAAAACCACTGCTGTAGGCTACATCGCAATAGCAAAGTTGGGGAAAATACTCTCAAATCTCATTACTACAGGAATGTATTTGATTCTGCAACTGTTCTTACTCAAAAAATAAGAACTAGACAATGGATAGTCATTAAGAAACCTAAAATTCACTGTTACTGAAATATAAATGTAGAGGTAGGATCATACTTCAAACACTTATCAGAAGCCAGGGCCCTCTGTACTCCTCCATGAATTATTTGTAGTAATGTATGTTAGATAAATGGACATGAGCAGGAAGTGAAATACTCTTATAGCTCACAAGGTTTGAAATAGAGCACTATGACCCAAACTAAATACCCAGAAACGGTTAAGAACTGAGCGCCTGTTTCAATAACTAACTTGTGACTCCTGATGCTGAATCTTGAAGCAGAAGATCTAACAAGGAGACAGGTATCCGGACACCCAATGAATGTCATGCCAGTTGAGACTCTTAGTCCTTAATGCTGCTTCCTGCAATGGCCAAAACTTGATGTTTCAGAGAAAGGTTGGGAAACCCATTACGTTACCTTACTGCCATAGACTATGGGTGGGATATTCAAAAGTCCTCCGTATTGGCCTAACTCTGCTCTCTCTGATGTCAATGGGAGCAGAGTTAGGCCGCTTTTAAAAATCTTACCCTATAAATGCAGAATCTTCTTCCAATGTAAATATATAGCCTGGAAGCCTGTATGTATTTAGTTACTATGCTGTGGCTAATCACCGATTCATCAATATTTCTTGATAGCTTTCATAGAGGTGACTGTATTGAAATATTTTCTCCTTGATTTTGTTTTTCTCTTATGTATGTTAACATTTTTATAGAGGAAAAGAATTAATAAAAAGATCTTACAAAAAATTTAGGCTACAGAATGTTGCAATACAAATTAGCCTGGATATTCGTAATTGCAGCATTCATAGTGCCTAGGAGAAAATACTGTACCAGTGGGGCTTGAGCTAGCATGCTAACAATAGCAGTGTGGATGTTGTGGCTCGGGCTCTCAGGTCCCCCAGCTTTAGATCCGGAGCCACACTGCTATTGTTAGCATACTAGCTCGAGTCTGTCTATCCAGGCTGAGTGGGTGGCTCAGTTCTCCCACTGTGGTTATTTCTGCACTGCAGCTGGAAGCAAAAGTATAATGAGCGTATGTATTAACTTCCAGCCCAGCACATCATAGCCTGCAATTTTGCAGGTCATGAAATGCCAGCATTCAGTAGCCAGAAGTCATATTTTTTCCTTGGCAGCTGAAAGTGTTAATTCCCATGACATGATAACACAATCATGTTATCTTGTGGTGCTGAGGAAATAATGCATGTCTCCGTTGGGAATCTTTTATATCTTGCCCAATTTTTGTTTTCACAGATTTGGATTTTAAATGAAGTATGTACACAGAGCTTTCTATGATCCAAATGCAGGTTTTGGTCATAATCAGTACAGTTTTGGACTCTCCTATCAATAGGTGGGTAATAGTACTCCATTATTTATTAATAATCATGTTTGTCACAGTTTCAGGATTAACTGCACCTTTGACACACATTCCCAGTCTTCCCTGAGAGCACCCACTTAAGATTTTAGGCTTTCCACCTGTCGTTTCTCTAGGGGTGGAGATTCATGTGTCCCTCCCTTCAGATGTGGGGTTTTAGGCTTGGAGTCCTTCTACACCTCCCTACAATTTCCCAGCAGGTCTGATCAATGTCTAGCACCTGTGTTTAACTCTCTTTCGTCAGGGGATAATACAGTATATGCCAATTACCAGCCAACCTTCACAAAGCAAACCATTTAATCTTAGGGCAAAAGCATTTACAGAGAAAACATATAAAAGAACCTCCATGTATGCTAAAAGTGTACCAAAGGTCATCCCCAAATCCAGCCTAGGGCTCTCGTAGACATCCGTCTTTTAAACTGGGTTGCAGCTACCAATGCAGAGTATTAAAATGTTCAGTTTAGAAGTGGGGTACCAGAACATCAGAGCAGGAATATACAAGTACACTAGGGTTTGTTCTTGAAAGGGGGTTAGCAAGGTTGTGTCATGTCTCTGCCAGGCCAGAGACAGTGGTGAGTGATCAGCAGTCAATAATGATCTAGTCAAAGTAGCACACCTTAGGACAATGGGTTTGCTGTAGCTGGGAGAAGACACTTCCTTCTCTTGTCTGAAGGGATGGGGGTTGGGAGTAATGTGAAGTTACCAGAAGCGTCACAGCTTTGGATGGAGTGCTGGGGTGTGTTTAAGTCCTGGGCAGTCGGAAGGGTCAGCAGTGTGCCCAAGGGGCTTGGTGGCTGGACAGTGGGTTCCAATGCTGAGGTGGGGAGTGCCAGACATTAGGTCTGTGGAGGGTGTGCCTAGTGATCCTGAGAGTGGGGCACCTGCTGGACTCCATTCAGGCTCCTGGAGCTTGAAACACCCCAGGGATCCAGAGTGGCAGAGGCTTCAACTCCTCTCACAGCAGGCCTAGTGGGTAGCCAGGAAGGGGCAGGCACTCACTAGGATCAGTAATGGTTTATTACAATATTGTCTAGGAACCAACTGAAATTGGACCCCATTATGCTAGGCTCTGTACAAACACAGAGTAGTAGATAGTCCCTGCCCCTAACCCACAACCTGTCTATCCAACAAAATAATTTCCTAAACTCTTTTGCATCATCTCTCAGAGCTCTGGAACAGCTCCCTATGATTGATTATGTATATTGCTTTAAACTTGATCCAAACTGTTAGTGCCTGTGCTTATAAATACTGGCCTCGCTCCATACAGCATGTTTTCCTATGGCTTATCACAGATTATAGAAACTAGATCTTTTTCCATCTTTTATTTTCTCTCATCTTGTCCCTCCCTCTGTCAGTTCAGGAATGTTCCCTACAATATATTTCAGAGTATCTTTTCCTGTTTAGTTTTAAGTGACCTTCAGGCTTCCATCAGACTATTTTGTAGTCTAATAGATCATTGCTAGGAAAAAATTCCAGATAACCTAAATTTTACTTTGTTCAGTTTCATCCCACTATTTCTAATTGTTGTCTTTGCTTTTACTGGTAAGTAAAGGACCTGGATCCCTTTAGGTTTTGGCTTCTTGGGAAGTGTGAAATAATTCTGGAGTTAGGTGCTATGGAAAATCCTAAAACAGATAGGAAGTATAAGCGGGACACAATAGGTAGAACATTACTGAATATTTTGGAGCTATGCAGTGTGGATCTGCCTCAAACTTAAAACAACAAATTATTGACATTTTATGTTTCTTCGATGAATAAGTTTTCTTCCTATTATTCCACTTACTACCCATACAACCCACCTCTGCTTCAAAATTCAGTGGATAGAATTTTTTCCTGTAAATATTACTCTTTTTTTTTTTCATCCTTCCATCTATTTTTAATCCATTGCTTTAAAAAAACATTGCCATGTATGTTCCATGTTTGCATTCAGGCCCATACCCTTTGACCCTATTCTGATAGAGCCTCTTTTCTTCCAAATCATTCTGCTCCACCACCATCCCCTTCAGAAAGAGTCCAGTGGATAGGCCACCCTAATTAACAAGCAGTATTATCTAGATAATCTCATTAGACTTCATAATCCTGATTAAAATGTGCAGCCAACAACAAATGACAGTGTGTGGCTAAAAGTTTCACAGGACTGCAATTTTTAGTTGTCATTCTCAGACAGTAAAATAGTGCCTTTTACATTCAAGGGATCTTAAAAGTTAGCACTGTAAAAATAATAATCATTTAGAAACCGGTTATGCAGTGGCTATTCAGGCAACTACAGTGCCTACGGTCTTCAGTAGTATTTTATACACAGCCTTTGACAGTCGGTACATTACTGTATCTAATCTAGCTATCACCTTGGTTATCGGACCTGCTTATTTTGTAGAGAGAGGAATATTGGCTGGGATGCTAGGTATATTACCACATTGCCTACTTCTGTAGAACAACTAAAATGACAATGCTAACAGTGCAGTATCCCTTAATGCACTCATGCTATATCTACTCTTTGCAGCTGAGGCTACACTCACTTTGCTCTGCAATGTATCCTAAAGAGGTGCTTTCCAGCTCAGTGTTTGGCACAGTGACATCCGGTCACCACTTGCTCTGCTTCTGGCTGCACTCTCTTGGAGGTTTGAGCTTTCCCATCACTACTCTGATAGTTGCTGGCTCAGGGGAAGAGAAGTTAATGTTCTTTGAATCTTCGCCCCCATGTTGGGGAGGACTTGTCTATAGCCCCAAGTCAGAGCAGGAGAGGAATGGTGCCTTGCATTGCTGACATCTCAGCAACAAATGTAGAGCAAGAACCATTCTGTATAGGGAGGGCTGTTCTGGGCTGGACTTCTTTCGGTGAAGCAAAATCAAGCCGGCTATATACAGGAGAAACTCTGAGTGGAACTTCAGGCAGACCCCTTTGGCATATTGAAACTTTGGTCCTCATCCTCATTTCCTGTGCTTCTGATAGAATTTCCACTGGTCTTTGGCCCCCACCCCTAGCAAACATCCAGTCATTCCCCCTCCTGAACACCAGGACAGTGACATGCTAATCATCCTTGCACCAAACCATGGCAGCAAGGTTGCAAAGGAAATGGCCTTCCTGTAAGCTGCTGTTTGCTGATCTTTGCCAAGCAGTCTTATGTATGCTGCGCTTTCTATCTGCTTTCCAAGTCTGAGAACCTTATCTTCTCCCTTCGCTTGAGTACCCTTCTACTGCAGGAAGAGTAAACCTGCTGAGACATCTGATCATAGCACTGACAGCTATTGTGTGCAATATTTTGTTACTGCCTTTTCAGATGATTTGTTAGTTGTTGGACTAAATTCACCCCCAGTGAACTCCACTGATATCCATGAATTTTTGCCAGGATGGATTTGTCCACTGTATTTAAGCAGCTCTTGTACCAGCTCTGGCTGAGAGCTATACTGACCTTTCAGTCACCTATCAAAGCACTGATGAAATATGCTTTCTATTCCCTAATCAGAGAATTATTCCTTTTGCCGGTCTCTTTGTAGTTTGCCTCACTTCTGATTCTCATTTGTAAAAGTTTGGCAGAGAAAATGCAACTGCACCAAACCTGATGTAGAACTTCATTTCTCAGCATGTTCCATTAAATCTAAACTTCAAAGTAGTATACCTTAGACTATGTGCATCTTAAGACGCATGTCAGTTTCATGACGTAACTGAGTTCCTGATGAATATGGAACAGCCTTTATTTCTCATTCTTTGAATTCTTTAAAAAAGCCCTGACAACAGATGGTTTAAAAAGCATGTGGGGGACTGGAATGCATTGGGGGACTGGTAATGGCATACAGAACCTTTCACCTCTAGGTCACGAGATCAAATCCAAACAAGCTCGGTAGTGACTGCAAGTCATTGCTATCTGATAACTGTTTGGCCTATGAGAAATGAGTTGGTGGTGTCACTGTTGTTCCTACTGGACAAATGTCCACATCACTAATTGATATTAATTTGTATCCTGACAGCCAATCTCCGCAAAGAAGACAAGGACTCGTTGGGGAAGAGATTGAACCCTATCCCTGTAAGGAGGTTAGGTAAACCGATGAGTAGCTTATATTGCTATTATCTGCACTGTACTAGTTCTGTATATTGCTACTATCTGCACTGTACCTGCTCTGCAGAGACAGCTGAGCACTTCAGTACTGAAAACAATTAGTCCAGCCTCTTTTCAAGAACCAAATTCACACCAACAAATAGTATCTGGCTACATAATTGTGCAGTGGTCCCTGCGGTGCTTGTGCATGTTCCAGTGCCCCTATTGTGATCCTCGGCTCTTTAAGGAAAGCGTATTGCGGGGGATTCATGTGACTGTGCCAAGACTGTATAAACTAGTCTGACCTCTAGTATAACACAGGCCATAGAACTTCCCCAGAAGTGCTAAAAGACATGCTCTCAGAATTAAACATCCAATTTTGATTTTTAAAATCACCCATGATAGAGAATCCACCATGACCCTTGGTAAATTGTTCCAGTGATTAATCAGCCTCACCGTTAAAAAATTTACGGTTCTGAAGAAAGAGTCCTTGGTGTTGGAAGGGGAAGATGGCCATTGAGAGACCAGAGTGAGAGAGGTCAGATCTAAACTGTTGCTTTCCACCACAGGAGTTGGGAGGCACTTGGCCAAGGCAGGACATCATCCTTTCTACAACTTCTCTCAGTGGAGGTAGAATTCTGCTAGAGTTGTTGCAAGCTGCTCCATCCTGATTATAAGTTATAAATCTGCTGTGGTGTAAGAAAGTTCAGTATAAGGCTCTCTATTATCTTTGTTTAATAAAAGGCATTTGTTTCTGAGTTTCTACGTTCATTGCAATCTTTCTTTTCATAAACTTTCCTATAATCAAACTTAACATCCAATTAAAGACTGTGTGTGTAAGTAATATGAGTTAGAGTTGATTCAACACTAGATTACAAATAATATTCATTGCAAAATTAGCCCTCGTCTAATTAATGAAAATATTTTTGGCTGATCCTAATTTTACTATCCTCTCCTTTACTAGGCTGACAGGTATTCCTTCAAACAACTTGAAAACCTACAAATAACTATACATGAAAAGTTCTCTTTAAATTGCTTGATTGCTCATCTAAGGGATTGTCAAAATGGGAAATTTACTGGCAGAAGTATACCAGTATATTCTACCACTCTAGCTATGCTGGTATAACTTCCCATGTGAACACTCTTATTTCAGAATATGAGGGCATTTTTTTCTGGCATAGTTTCACTCTGAAAGCAGTAAAGTATAACAGGAAAAGGCAGTGGACAACAAATAACATATTGTCAATTCAAAATTAAGATAACTAGATATTAATTCATGTTAAGATTAGTTTGTGAATCATGAAAGTTTCATGATTCACAAACAAGATTATCTGGTCACATGGCTGCCAGAATACTTGTGAATAACTAATGACTCCACAATCTCATCAAACCAAACTAAAGGCTTTAAACAGCAAAAGTATATACAAATCAGTTTCTTTACTACTTCTGGACAGCGCCCTAATGTTGATACACCTCAAATCCAAGCATCTTTTTCTTAGAATTAAAAAAAACAACCCAGCAGATCTAATCCATAAAAATCAGCCTTGAGTTTATAACTTGAACTATTAGTAATAAAGTTAGTCTCTCATGTTTTCTCCCATACACACAACCTCATTCCTCCCCCAGATAATGTGGTAATTAATAATTTGGGATTATAATCTTCATAATTGTCACCCAGTAAAGAAAAGAATGAGTTACTATTCTGTAAGAATACGATTGTTCCACAAAGTGAAGATTAAAAACCCGCCTAAGGAACTTTAAATACTACTAGGACTAGTCAGTGACGCTACCATTTAAATAGACATTCATGCTATCTTGTATGTTTCTTTCAGTGCTGTCCAAAGGCTTGTCTTGCAAAGTCATCTCTCTTTGTGGTGGTTTTTCAGAGTCAATGAGCTAGTGAGATGACAGCCATGCCTTCCTTCATACCAGGCTACACTCAGATTCTTCTCTTTCTGCTTTCACTGCCTTTCTGTTAATTCCTGTTATGCCTTAACACTACATCAATACTCTGAAAGATTGAGACACATGTTTACATAGCTTGACATACATGGAGAGGGGGAGAGTGAAGGGCCAGATCACTCCTTGCTTTGTTCCCTTTAAAACAAAGATGAAGCAGAAATGCCTGCATGACTAGCAGTAGCATAGTACAATCAAAAAGCAGGTGGGGCGTGCCTGACACTTCAGTAATATATGTTTAGCATGTGATTTTAAAAAGCTTTCCTTTGGCACCTACTCTTCATGGTCTTCTCTCCTAAAGAGTTAAATGATCAGTGTTATTTGAGACTCTTGTTTTGCTCCGCTCAGGAAGTCATGTGACTTGCACACAGCAGGTGCTTCAAATAGTGTGTAGGAAGAAGGGTGTGCTCAGCAGCTGAGCTACAAGCAGACATGCTTGGGATGTGCTCTGATGCTATCTGTATCACAGCTACTATTTAGTGAGAAACTCAACAGGTGATCATAAATGTGACTAGATTGAGTATCCAGAATAGGGGATATCACAGAATTGTCTGAGATAATCAACTGGGGGGGAACCAGCATTGATTATCTCTTCTCTCTGATTTTCCATCATAAACATAAATGTGCTTCAGAATATGTCTCCTAATTAGGAAGATACTTTGTGTGGTTCTAGGATGGAATATCGCTCAAGAGCCTGTTCTGTATTTGGCAGCCAGAACAAGCCAACGTATGCTTTAAATCTTACCCAAAAATATGGGGCCAGCTTTTGACAGAATATTAACCATGTGTTCTCAAAGCAAATGAGAACCCTCTGACTGTCTGATCTATTTACTGAGATTCATGTTCCCACTGCCCTGCTCACACACAGATCAGCAGCCAATTGGGAGAGCAGCCTGGGTGTCTTGTCAGCAGAATTTAGCTCTTAGGATGGATCTACACTTAGCAAAATGAGCAGGTCACAGTGACTTTTCTTAGTCAGACAAGGAGCATCTCTGACACCAGCTGGCCGCTAGAGTGTCCTGCATCTGAGGATCTCAGGCACACAGTTCTATTGAGCAGTGAATATTATGTTTTGGTTACTGGGCCTTTCTGTCCTTAATGCTGCTTTAATTGAATAAACATTGCAAGAGTATTTCCCCTGAACAAGACACTTTCAGAAAAGTACATGTTTGTTTTGCATTGTTCTTAAGGGAGTAAAATCTCACCCTTATCTTTCCTAACACTTGTTTTCTCTCTCATCCTGTCCAGTACAGGCTTTACTTTAATTTTTGTTGATCAAAGTGAGAAATGTTTCTCTTTCCATTGAAAGCAGAAGAATGGCAGTTTTGCCAGAAAGGGATGTGTGGGTGTGATATATCTTGAGCATCACTCCTAATGCAGACTCTGGATTTGGGAGGAAGATTTGCAGTTTCGTGTGTCACCTAGTGTGCCACATAAAACTTAATCCAATGCGAAGTACTTTGCACTTAAATATTGCACTGGGCCATGCCGCGCTGCTATTCTGATCAGGTACTCTGGCTCCATAAAATGCCAAGCTAATTATTGCCTCAGGTCAAACTGCAGAGTTGCAAAGCCCTAGCTTAGGGGTTGGTTATGTCATATGGACATAGTCCTGTATGTGAGGCTGTGCAGAGCCACAGTACTCTAGAAGGAACAATGCCTCCAGAGCTCCCCATTACACAGAGGCAGCATTCTTCCGCTATGTTCACAAGGTTTAGATTCCTACTTCCTCTGTGGCCAAATGCTGAGGTGAGAGGAGTCACGGCCACACACTCTCCCATCCTTTCTGAAGTGCCTATTAGAATAAAGAGGGAGCTGTCCCTGTTTTTTTTTTCTTTCTTAACACAGGTACTCCAATTCTCTCTGCCCTTATACACATTGCAAAGGGGTTGAGGCTGCTCTCATGCTCCCCAACTCTTGGATACTCATGTAAGAGTCATGCAGAATCTGGCTTTAGTAAGTACAAGGTGACCTAAATATTCCAAATATCTCTCTCACACACAGTTTACATGGTATTTCATCATGATTAAGGCTACAATTTAGTCATGAATATTTTTAGTAAAAGTCATGGACAGGTCACGGGCAATAAACAAAAATTCATGGCCTGTGACCTGTCCATGACTTGTACTTAGGGCCCTACCAAATTCATGGTCCATTTTGCTCAATTTCACGGTCATAGGAATTTAAAAATCATTAATTTTGTGATTTCAGCTAATTAAATCTGAAATTTCATGGTGTTGTAATTGTAGGGGTCCTGACCCAAAAAGGAGTTGTGTGTGTGTAGGTGGCACAACATTACTGTGGGGGGTGCGGTACTACTACCCTTACTTCTGTGCTGCTTCTGGCAGCAGTGCTGCCTTCAGAGCTGGGCAGCTGGAGAGCGGTGGCTGCTGGCTGGGAGCCCAGCTCTGAAGGCAGCAATGCAGAAGTAAGTGTGGCATGGTATGGTACTGCCACCCTTACTTCTGCACTGCTGCTGGTGGGGTGCTGCCTTCAGAGCTGGGCGCCTAGCCAACAGCCGCCGCTCTCCAGCCACCCAACTCAGAAGGCAGCACAGAAGTAAGGGTGGCAGTACTGTGACACACACCCCTTAAAATAATCTTGCGACCTCCCCCTGAAACTCCCTTTTTGGGTCAGGACCCCCAATTTGAGAAATGCTGGTCTTCCCCCGTGAAATCTGTATGGTATAGGGTAAAAGCACACAAAACACCAGATTTCACAGGGGGGAGACCAGATTTCACAGTCCGTGATGTGTTTTTCATGGCCGAGAATTTGGTGGTGCCCTACTTATACTATAAATACCTCTGACTAAATTTTGGGTGGAGGGGGCTGCTGCTGGGGGGCCAGAGCCAGCGGCACCAGGTGCTGGGGCTCGCGAGGCAGTGGCTGCCCCAAGACCACTGCTCCAACAGTACCTGGGGCCAGCTGCCTGGAGCCACCCAAGAAGCGGCTGGTGTGGCTGACTCTGGGGCCCCCTGAGCAGCTGGCCCTGGGGTCAGCCACACCGGCCGCTGCAGAAGTCATGGAGGTCGCAGGAAGTCACGGAATCCATGACAGACATAGAGCCCTAATCATGATACTACTCTTGACTTTCAACAGTACAAATAATGACAGCTTATGGGAATGTTTACATACTGTGATGGGGCAAGGCCAGATGGCTCTAGGAAAGTAGTGAGATACAGGTATGTTAGCCCCAGGCTAAACAAATCCCTGTTACCATAGTAACCAAATGGCAGTTGCTCCAGGTTAATCAAGACACCTGGGGCCAATTAAGATCATTCTAGAAAGCAGTGGAGATAGCTAGGTTGATGGGGACACCTGAAGCCAATCAAGGGCTGGCTGGAACTAGTTAAAAGCCTCCCAAAAGTTAGTCAGTTAGAGGCATGCATGTCAGGAGCTTTAGGAGGAAGCTGCACTGTTGGGGAAACTGGGTAGGACACCCTATCAGGCACAAGGAAGGAGGTCCTGGGGTAAGGGTGAAGTAGAGTGGGGGGAGCTGCTGTGGGGAAGTGACCCAGGGAATTGTACTCATCCTGTTTCAAGAAGTCAGCTACCAATAGCTGCTACTATTAGGGTCCCTGGGCTGGAGCCTGGAGTAGAGGGTGGGCCCAGGCTCCCTGCCCACCTTCTCCTCTTCCCCCCCCCCCCCATGCCCCCACTCTCCCCGATTAATCACTGAGACAACAGAGACTGTGCGAGGGAGGATTGCTTCTTCCCACCTCCCTTACTGGCTTATGATGAAAATGGCTCAGTAGGCTGTGACCCTTGCCTCTAGAGAGCGAAGGGATGCGTGGAGGGTCACAGTGAACCTCTGAGGCTAGCGCAATCTGCCTGGAAGCGCAGGACCCACTGAGATAAAGTCAGAGCTTTGTTACAATAATTAATCTATAAATTGTCTTTTTGAACAGTATAGTTGCATCTGGTTGAGTTTTCAGTCTCATTTGCGAGGAAAAACTTTCCTCTTTAGCTATAGGTTTATTTTTGCCACATAGTTTTAACACATTCACAATGAGGTCCCAGTTACTTCTGAACATTAAAGGGAGATTGTTCAAGTAGTTTAGGGCCACAATTAGGCTGACTTTTCCTTATCTCAGCAAAAGTCCTTTGTATTTTTATATAAAGTGACATTTTCAAATCCTCCTGTAAGCCATCAACAAAAAAATGGCCTCTGCTTTTGTCATAAACATACAGCTAAGGATAGCATAAAATCCCTCCTTTACTTGTAAGGGGTTAAGAAGCTCAAATAACCTGGTTGGCACCTGACCAAAAGGACCAATAAGGGAAAAAGATCCTTTCAAATCTGTAGGGGGAGGTTTTTGTTTGTGCTCTCTTTGTTGCTCTCTCTCGGACAGAGAGGGACCAGGGCAGGAAAAAAACATCTCCTAAAACCCTACCTGAAATAAGCATCTAACATTCCAAATTGTAAGTAATAGCAAGGAAATGTGTTAGATTATCTTTTGTTTTAGCTTGTGAATTTTCCCTATGTTAAGAGGTAATTTTATTCCTGTTTTGTAACTGGGAAACAGAATCAGAGGGGAATCCTCTGGGTTTTAAATCTCATTATTTACCCTGTAAAGTTATCTTCCATCCTGATTTTGCAGGTGTGATTCTTTTACTTTTATTTAAAAAAAAAAAAAAAAAAAAAATTCTTTTAAGAACCTGATTGATTTTCAGTGTCCTAAAAACCAGGGATTTGGTCTGTGTTCACTTTGTTAACCTAACGGTTGGTATATTATTCTCAAGCCCCCCCAGGAATGGGGGTGAAACGGCTTGGGGGGATATTTTGGAGGGGATAGGGCTCCAAGTGATCCTTTTCCTGAGTCTTTTTCTAGCTCACTTGGTGGTGGCAGCAATACCGTCCAAGGACAAGGAAAGGATTTGTGCCTTGGGGAAGTTTTTAACCTAAGCTGCTAGAAATAAGCTTAGGGGGTCTTTCATGTGGGTCCCCACATCTGTACCCCAGAGTGGGGAGGGAACCTTGACAGCTTTGCTGCTGCATACCCAGTAGCGGGGTCACAATTTAGAGATGGGCAAGAACTGCAACAAATCTTCTGCAAATACTCATTTGGATTTTTAAAATAAACTTGTATCCATTCTGTGTGCAGGTCTTTGTTTGCTTCCTATGACTGTCTGGTGAACTTTGTTACTATTACTTGTATTATAGTACCACCTATGTGCTGCAACTGGACTAGGCACTGTACATGTGCATAGTATTCCTGCAACTCTGTTCCAACACATTTACAATCACGCTAGGATAGGAGAAAGGACGTATTATCCCAATTTTACAGACGGGAACTGAAGCTCACAGCGATTAAGGCCTTGATCCTGACATCAACAGGCTGCATACACACACACAGTGGTCTGCCTGCTCCTGGTAAACTGCAGGAACAGTGCCTACGTGACTCTCCCAAGGTCACACACAAGGCTAGTGGCAGAACCTAGATCTCCTAAATTCCCAGTCCAGCACCTCACCTGAAGACCATCATGCTTCTCTCTACCATCAGCCCTAGTGTAGATTCTCTTGAGAAGCACACTTTAAGCTTGTATGCTTGCATTTTCACTGAGTGCACACTCTGAATTGTGCAACTAACCAACAAGTGTGCAAATTTCATACTGGTAATCTTACATGTCTGGTTGGTTAATTAAGTTCTCCAGTGAAGGGAGAAACAATTCCATGTGATGTGTAACTAATCCACACAGAACAGAATAGACTGAGTCTCCATTTGAGAATCTGCAGATGAATATTTACCCATTGAAGCAGTCTTGGACAGCTAACACAAAAAGACAAATTCACCAAATAAACTGTTCATTGTGAATTGTCTGCCTGTATTCGCAGTATACAAAGTCAGATGAGTAAAGGTGTTAACCCCTTGCAAGAGAAGTTCAATGGATAGCACTGGCCTGGCACTCAGGCAGATGTTGGTTCTAGTCTCAGTTTTCCCACTGGCCTGCTGTGTGACTATAGGCAAGTCTCTTCACCTCAGTGTTTGTACAGTAGAGTCCTGGTCTTAGCATGGGCCTCTAGGTGCTATAGTAATATAAATAATTCCAGTGATACAGCTGGACAGGTGAGTTCATACGTAGATAACAAAGCCCTTGGGGAACTGTCTATATGATTTGTGCTACATCAAAGTAATACCTAAAATCACCATAATTAATTGCCTCTTTCAGAGCCATATTAAGTGTGGACTTCATGTGCACTCGGCATCTGGAATTGCATCAACTCTTGATAACTGCATCACAAAGCACTACTACAGGTATAATAGCAATTTGGGATACTTAGTGGCTGATCAGTCACATTTACTTTTCTTCCATTTTTTTTTGTTCTGAAACTACTTCAAATACTTCATCTTTCAGTTCTTCCTGTGTGTGCCCATGTTGATTATGTTCAGTCAGCAGGGTTAAATATTCTCCTTGTGGCTTGAGTTTTGTGGATACATGCACAGGGTTAAATTGAACACTACAATATAAATGCAATATAAAATGTGCAGATCTAGTGTGCCCAGTTACTGGTAGTGCACGTAACGCCTTTCTGACTGTGACAGAGTGCTGAGAACCAGTGGTTGAACCAGCACTCTGGTCACTGTAAATCTAGTTAGTTCCCTGGAGAGGATCTGATTGAGGGATGGGAGTGGCTAATGACTAGACTGGGAAGAGCTAAGAAGCTAATTAGCCTGTTAATTGCAAGAGTAGAAAAGAAGAACAGGAAGGAAGCGCACAGCGAGAGGGAGAAAGGTCAGCATGGCCAGGGCGAAGGGAGATCTCTGCCCCCTCTTATGATTATATAACATTGTAAATAGAATTGCTGCATGGGGCTGTAAGAGGATGATGGTTAATAAAACACAAAGTGCACTGTGGTTGTGACAAACCAGAGGTGTCAGAGCCATTTATATGAGAAGATAGGAACCGAAGGCAACTGATCAAAAGACAAGTTAATGATCTAAGTCAGGGGTCGGCAACCTTTCAGAAGTGGTGTGCCGAGTCTTCATTTATTCACTCTAATTTAAGGTTTCGCGTGCCAGTCATACATTTTAACCTTTTTAGAAGGTCTCTTTCTATCAGTCTATAATATATAACTAAACTATTGTATGTAAAGTAAAGAAGGTTTTTAAAATGTTTAAGAAGCTTCATTTAAAATTACATTAAAATGCAGAGCCCCCCGGACCGGTGGCCAGGACCCAGGCAGTGTGAGTGCCGCTGGAAATCAGCTCGCGTTCTGCCTTCGGCACGCATGCCATAGGTTGCCTACCCCTGATCTAAGGTCTGAGCTCAGTGAAAGTTCTGGGTGTGCAAGGAATGCAGTGCTAGGCCCTTTGTGGTGCAGTCAGGCCGCAGTTTCTAATCAGCTTACTTGTTCTCATGTTTGGGGCTTAGGAAAGCATTTGCTTTGAAATGTAAAATATATTTGATCACAAATTTAACATGGATTAAGAAACATCCATGTACGGGGGAGTGTTATTTTTATATAATTATAGCCTTATAAATCTATGATATTTACCAAGTTAAACATGGACTAACCATGTAAAAAGCAAAGTTAAACAAGAAATGATTAGGCTTATATCATTTGACTTTCACCTGCTTCCACACAGGTTTTTATGTTTGAGTTTATGAACTATGGGATAGGGATCAAAGACTGAAAAGTCAAACTGATTTGTTATGGTTTATAGTAACAAATAGATGCTGCTGCCTGGTTGTTGTATACAGTCTCTGTATGCTGTACAAAACCCTTTTGGTCTTTGTTTTGTTTTAGAACTGTGTGAAGTTCCAGTCTTAATTTTTAATTATATTTGCAGCTGCAAACATATCCCAATCTAAAGAGGTTTTTCCTTTTTAATTTTGCAAAAAATGTTTTACCTTATGTAAATAAACCTAAATTCTCACTGGTTTTAGCAGTATCCCAGTATCTTCCACTCCATTCAAACTGGCTTCATCAGATAGAGATGAAGACCCTGGCACAGTTTCTGGCACATTCCCAATTACTGGTGCCAGGAGCACTCCTAGACAAGGGTAGAAGGCACTCTCTAGATCATCATGTGTCAGGCAGAGGGGGAAAAAATCATTCTAAAGGCCTGGAACTACTGCAGTGCTAACAAAACTACAGCAGCATGAAACAGAAATCTTTACTACAAATGTTGTTTTAAAAACATGAGCCTTCATGACTGGTATTCTAGGAAAATTTATTTGTACCCAATATAGTGTAGCAGTTGATGGCTAGAGTTAATGTTTGCATTTGCATATAATTATATTTCTACTACTGCCGAGGCCAATGTCTGAATGGATTTGATGCTTGCTATTTGCCAGTCATATAAGCAAAGCTGCCTAGGAGGAGACTTAGATGAACACCTAGGCCTGGTCTACACTTAAAAATTACATCGTGATTTGTGGGGGGAAAAGCGTAGAATCAAATTAAGTAAAAATCCTAAATGAACCAAACTGTACCATAGAATTTCTATGGATAGTAATTCCATGCTCTGATAGTAAGAATATAGCAGTAGAGCTATATTACTGACCACCTGACCAGGATGGGGATAGTGACTGTGATATGGTCAGGGAGATTAGAGAGGCTATTAAAATAAATTTAGGAATAATGGGAGATTTCAACTATACCCATATTGACTGGGTACACATCACCTCAGGACGGGATGCAGAGATGACGTTTCTTGACACCTTAAATGACTGCTTCTTGGAGCAGCTAGTCCTGGAACCCACAAGAGGAGATGCAATTCTTGATTTAGTCCTTGGTGGAGCACAGGATCTGGTCCAAGAGGTGAATATAGCTGGACCGCTTGGAATAGTGACCATAATATAATTTAAATTTAACATCCCTGTTGCAGGGAAAACACCACACCAGCCCAACACTGTAGCATTTAATTTTAGAAAGGGGGACTACACAAATATGAGGAAGTTAGTGAAACAGAAATGAAAAGGTACAGCGTCAAAAATGAAATCCCTGCAAGCTGCATGGAAACTTTTTAAAGACACCATAATAGAGGCTCAACTTAAATGTATACCCCAAATTAAAAAACATAGTAAGAGAACCAAAAAAGTGACACTGTGGCTAAACAACCAAGTAAAAGAAGCAGTGAGAGGCAAAAAGGCATCCTTTAAAAGGTGGAAGTTAAATGCTAGTGAAGAAAATAGAAAGGAGCATAAACTCTGGCAAATGAAGTGTAAAAATTATAATTAGGAAGGCCAAGAAAGAATTTGAAGAACAGCTAGCCAAAGACTCAACAAGTAATAGCAACATATTTTTAAGTACCTCAGAAGCAGGAAGCCTGCTAAACTACCAGTGGGGCCACTGGATGATTGAGATGTTAAAGGAACACTCAAGGATGATAAGGCCACTGCGGAGAAACAAAATGAATTCTTTGCATCAGTCTTCATGGATGAAGATGTGAGGGAGATTCCCAAACCTGACCCATTCTTTTTAGATGACAAATCTGAGGAACTGTCCCAGATTGAGGTGTCATTAGAGTTCCATTAGCGTTTTGGAACAAATTGATAGATTAAACAGTAATACGTCACCAGGACCAGATGATATTCACCCAAGAGTTTTGAAGGAACTCAAATGTGAAATTGCAGAACTACTAACTGTAGTCTGTAACCTATCATTTAAATCAGCTTCAGTTCCACATGAGTAGAGGATAGCTAATGTGATGCCAATTTTTAAAAAGGACTTCAGACGTGATCCCGGCAATTACAGGCCAGTAAGCCTGACTTCAGTACCGGGCAAACTGGTTGAAACTATAGTGAAGAACAAAATTGTCAGACACATAGATAAACATAATTTGTTGGGGAAGAGTCAATATGGTTTTGGTAAAGGGAAATCTTGCCTCAACAATCTACTAGAATTCTTTGAGGGGGTCAACAAGCATGCGGACAAGAGGGATCCAGTGGATATAATGTACTTAGATTTTCAGAAAGCCTTTGACAAGGTCCCTCACCAAAGGCTTTTAAACAAAGTAATGGGATAAGAGGGAAGGTCCTCTCATGGAGGTTAAAAGATAGAAACAAACGGTAGGAATAAATAGTTGGTTTTCAGAATGGAGAGAGGTAAATAGTGGTGTCCCCCAGGGTCTGTACTGGGACCAGTGCTGTTAAACATATTCATAAATGATCTGGAAAAGGGGGTAAACAGTGAGGTGGCAAAATTTGCAGATGATACAAAACTACTCAAGATAGTTAAGTCCCAGGCAGACACCAAAGAGCTACAAAAGGATCTCTTAAAACTAGGTGACTGGGCAACAAAATGGCAGATGAAATTCAATGTTGATAAATGCAAAGTAATGCACATTGGAAAACTTAATCCCAACTATACATATAAAATTATGGGGTCTAAATTAGCTGTTACCACTCAAGAAAGAGATCTTGGCGTCATTGTGAATAGTTCTCTGAAAACATCCACTCAATATGCAGCGGCAGTCAAAAATGTGAACAGAATATTGGGCATCATTAAAAAAGAACTAGATAAATTCATGGAAGATAGGTCTGTCAGTGGCTATTGGCCAGGATCGGCGGGGATGATGTCCCTAGCCTCTGTTAGCCATAAGCTGGGAATGAGCGACAGGGAATGGATCACTTGATTTCCTGTTCTGTTCATTCCCTCTGGGGCACCTGGCATTGGCCACTGTCGGAAGACAGGATACTGGGCTAGATGGACCTTTGGTCTGACCCAGTATGGCCATTCTTTATGTTCTTATCAAACTAGCTACATCACTCAAGACAGTGAAAAATTTCCTGCCCTGAGCACTGTAGTTATAGAGCTAACCTCCGATGTAGATGCAGCTAGGTCAACAGGAGAATTCTTCCATCACCCTGGCAAAAGCCTCTTGGGGAGATGGATTAACTACAGTGATGGTAAAACCCTTTCCTAGGTTTCTTCTGACAATTTCTTTCAACCTAGCGCTCCCTGTTCTCTGTTTAGTTTTGCCCATTTGGATTTGCACACTTCCCAGGTTAAACCATCCAAATGTCCCATTCCACAATGAGAAGAGGCAAAGTGATCAAAGTTCACCATCTAGTGGAATTTGGCAGCATTACATCAATACTATAAACCGTTGAGGAATTGCAGTGTTGACTGTGATATCTCATAGAATCTTGGCAATATAACAAACATACTGTGCCAAATCCTAGTTCCGCTGCAGTCAATGGCACAATTCAGACTGATTCAGTAGGACCAGGATGTGGCCCTGTATATCGGTGGCTAAATGAAAAATCTGGAAAAAAATAATTTTTTTAAAATTCAAACCAAAACTGAACTCTCGTTTCACATGACAAAATGTGAACACCCCTCCCCACCCCCCAAATCATTTGAGTCCAACAAAATTCCATTTGATTAAAAATGAATTTTTTTTCAGGTTTTCTTGCTACTGCTGCTATGGTTTAGCTAAATTTCTAACCCTTATCACTTCTAAACAGAGTAAAAACATTTTGTTTCCAAATAGTCAAAATGATCTGTGTTTTGACTCTTAAAAAAAACATTTTTTAATTCTAAACTGTTCTCAAATAAAATTTAGTGAATAGTTTTGGTTGTCCAGAAACTGCCTTATTTGGCAAATAAACCGTTTGACTGAAAAATTTCTTTTGGCTCTAGTCTGATTATTTTATATTTCATCTGCTATATCTGAAGATCCAAAATTGGCTTCATTCTTTACTTCTCTGGTCACTTTTTTATCATTAACTGTTTGGTAGAGGAGCATACATAGGACGGGAACTTAGAATCTCCTAGTGGTACATGAAGCAATCCATTTTCCCACTGCTGTCTATCCAGAGCAAGACATTTGACTCCATTGTGAGTTGTCTCCATGATGGGAGCATCGTTTTTGATCATCCTGCAATAGGTCATTCTTTGTCCTCCAGGTAGAATCCTGTCTAAGTCATACCTTGTGCTGCTGTCACAGGATTGCCTGATGACATGGCCAAAACCCTACAGCGTCTTTCTCTAATTATTGAGTCCAGTCTGCTGACTAGGGTTGCCAACTTTCCAATCGCACAAAACCAAACACCCTGCCCCTTCTCTGAGGCCCCACCCTGTGCTCGCTTCATCCCCCCTCCCTCCATCGCTCGCTGACCCTCGCTCTCACCTACTTTCACTGGGCAGGGGGTTGGGGTGAGGGCTTGGGCTGGGGATGCGGGCTGTGGGGTGGGGCAAGGGATGAGAGATTTGGGGTGCAGGAGGGGGCTCCAGGCTGGAGCAGGGGGTTGGGGTGTATGTGGGGGTGCAGCGTCTGGGTGGTGCTTACCACAGCTCCCAGGAATTGGTCGCCAGGTCCCTACGGCCCCTAGGTATATGGGCGGCCTGGGAGCCTCAGCGCACTGCCCTCACACTCACAAGCACTGCCTCTGCAGCTCCAGTTGGTCTAAGTTCCCGGCCAATGGGAGCTCTGGAGCTGGAACTCGGGGCGGGGGCAGCGCATGGAGCCTCCCTGGCTGCCCGTGCATTTAGGGGCCACAGGGACACGGCGGCTGCTTCTGGGAGCCACATGGAGCCAGGGCAGGCAGGGAGCCTGCCTTAGCCCCGGGCTTTTAATGGCCCAGTCAATGGTGCTGACTGGAGCTGCCAGGGTCCCTTTTTGACCAGGCGTTCCGGTCAAAAACCAGACGCCTGGCAACCCTACTGCTGACCCATGTAGTGCAGCACTTCCACATTGGTTACACTTTTCTCCAATGAATTCCCTAGATTTTTCTTAACCAAGGCTAGTGGAATGCATGCCGCTTCCTGTTGGCTACTTCTACTTCTTTAGTCCTACAGTAGTGTTGGAAGGACAATAGCATTATACAATCTAATTTTAGTGTGTAGATTTATCTTCTTACTCTTCCAGATATTTGACAAATGGGAAAATATCAAGTGGCTTTACCAGTTCTTACCTTCACTTTAGTGAGCTGGCCACTATCCTCTATTGTACTTCTAAGATAGATAAAGTCATCAACTTTTTCCTAATCTTCTCCATTACTCACACATCCACCAGTGTTGACAGCATTCTCTGTCTCCATGGTCTTGGGTCTTCTGCACATTCATATGAAATCCCACTTTAGCAGCTTCTGTTTTTATGGTCATAAAAAGCCTTTCATTCCATCCAAGTTAGTATCCAATATGTCTGTGTCATCTCAAAATCAAGTCTCTCAGCTTCTCTCTCGCCCAAACAATACCAGTGTCCTTGGCAGCTGCAGTCTATGGCAATGCAGAAGAGAAGTGGGGATAGTATGCAACCTTGCCTTATGCCACTAACAATTTAAACGTTCTGTGTCTCCACTCTGTCCTGCTTCAACCTGCAGATTTGTCCTAGAAATTTTATACTAAATTAAAAATCTTTGCTGGAATTCCACAGTGTCTCAGGGGATCTTCCGGAGGGTTTCTCTGTGGACACTATTAAATGCTTTTCTAAAATCAAGGAAGTTAAAAACCATCTAGGCTCTGAATACCAGCAGTTCTCAGTAAGTCTTCTCAAGGTGAAAATCTGGTCTGAATATAACCTACCAGATCAAAATCCAACAGCAGTTTTCATCCTATTCAAAATGATAATGCAAAACACTTTTTACAAATAGGTGTGTCACCTCTCTCCAAGTATCACAAATAAACTGCTCCCCCTTTTTAGGGAATCGATAGATGACGCCTCTTCTCCAATCTTTAGGATAGATCTCCTTTTCCCAAACCATCCAGCACACGTAACTCACCATCACTTTTCCAGCTTTTTACATTTCACTTCTGTCTCATCAAAGCTTGGTGCTTTACCACTCTGGAAGGGTCCTCCTGGGTCATCGAGTCCAGGTACTTGCTATTGCAGGCAGCCCCATTATATAATCCCATTCATAAATGTATCAAGCTCCATCTGAAAACTAACTGATTGCCCCCACTGTTCCTGTTGATTACAAAATGTCACTCCTCTGATGGTTAGAAACCCTCTTCTAATTTCCAGCCTGAACTTATTAATGGCCAGTTTATATCCATTTGTTCTTGTGCCAAGATTGTCCTTTAGCTTAAATAGCTCTTCTCCCTCTCTAGTATTTAACCCTCTGATGTATTTCTACAGAGCAATCATATCCCCTCTCAGCCTTTGTTTTGCTAGACTAAACAAGCCAAGCTCTTTGGATGTGTCTGTGTGGCAACTAGGAGCCAGCCTGGGTAGACAGACTAGGGTTGCCAATTTTGGTTGGATGTATTCCTGGAGGTTACATCACGTGACAATCTTTAATTAAAAAGATTATTAATCTTGGAGATTCCAGGACAATCCTGGAGGGTTAGCAACCCTAAAACAGACTCATACTAGTTCCGCTCAAGCTAGTGTGCTAAAAATAGCCAGGTGGATGTTGTGACTCAGGTGGCAGCGTGGGTGCTCAAGCCCACTTGATCCCCTTCGGTCCAAGTTTTGGTCACTAGTCCAAGGTGCCACAATGTCCACACTGCTATTTTTAGCACACTAGCTTGAGTCAACCTAGCACAAGTCTGTCTTCCGAAGGCTGGGAGGCGCACTCGCAGGTGCAGTGTAGACATACCCTTTGAGACTTTCTTCTGAGCCTCAGCTAAGTGTTCAGATCAGGGAGCCACAAGGCCCACTTGGATTGAGTCAGTAATCAAGCCCTATCGTAATACTTATCCACACGTGGGAGCTTACTGTTACCTTTGTCACTTCCTGACTTGCGTGCTTAAGCATGGAACTCTTGTGTTCTCTGATTGCCTGCTGTCTTGCAACAATTGCTACTCTTTCACTCCTTGTTCTGTATCAACGATCAACTCCTCTGCCTCTACAGCTTTA
The DNA here is from genome assembly GCA_003942145.1 of Platysternon megacephalum. Taxonomy (NCBI): domain Eukaryota; kingdom Metazoa; phylum Chordata; order Testudines; family Platysternidae; genus Platysternon; species Platysternon megacephalum. Next base: position 5,072,576 of record QXTE01000003.1, on the reverse strand, counting down.
GAAGGCAACATAGTGGCTAAAGCTGCACAAAAAATCTTGTATTTCAAACAGTTTTCATGAAAAATTACAAAGGGTTGAGACTTTTTAACAAAAAGAATACACTGAACTTTGTGGTGGTTTCCCCCCCCCCCCTTTTTTTTTTTTCTAGTGGAACAGTGGAAGAAATGGTGGGAGGAGGAAAAGGGAAAAAAATTGAGGTGGTAAGTTTTTTAAAAATCAGAATACTGAAAGAGAGAAATTTCCCCAAAAAGCCCCATTGTCAATAGTTTAGAACACAAAATATTGTCCTGCTCTAATAATGACTGATTTGTCCAGTTAGAAGCACAAAGTGATTGTCTCCTGGCTCTATACTCAAACAGAAAGTAATTTAGGTTTCAGAAGCATGTGGTTGAATGTTCATATGTAGAATTTGTATGTGAAGTTAATGGTCTTTCTTCGACTGTGCATCTTTCATTCATAGTCAGTTTTAAAACTTGGATTCAAACTACAAAGCTATGGAAAAATGTACAGAAACATCTCCCTATTAGTTACCATCTGTTGCCATGGTCCCTAAACTGTGCGGCACACAGGAACTTGGGGGGGGGGGGGAGTGTGTGGCAGGGCCCAGGCCAATCCCTATCCCTACCCCTACCCCTACATGCTGGTTTTAATCACCAAATAAAATACTATGCTGCTGTAAGGAGTCTGTCTTGTGCTTTTTATGGGATCCCAAAACTAATCTTCTCCCAGAAAGGCTTATACAGGTTTATCTCCCTACTCTAAGGGAATGTTCAGTCAGTCAATGGCCATATGCTCTACAGTGTCTCTTGGCCTCAGGGTAACTATTAAAATTAGGAATATATAGATGCCTTCCAAACCATCCATTCAAGACAGAGAGGAGGGAGGGTTAGGGGAAGGAGTAGGAACAACAAATGTAATCAACAAAAGCTATTTCCTGTTTTGCAGCAGCATCTATTTGTTCTGGTTAGGCACTATACACACAGATAGTGAAAAAATGGAGCTTACACTCTATGTATCTAATATCAACCTAATATCACTTTGAACCTTTACTTTTATATTGATGTTTGTCTATTGGGACTGTAAGCTCCTCAGGGCATGACTACTGGAAGGGACTCAGATCCTACAGTGATGAGGGCAATAAAAGAATCTGTGCAGAACAGAATAGACTCTGTTCTTATGTCTACATACAATGCCTAGTGCATAGGGAAAGCTACAGCAATATAAATAAGCCTGATCTTATTCAAAGAAAATAGAGTGAAAATTCCCTATATGAATACATTGGCAGTCAAGGAAAGAAAGCAATATAAATAAGTCAAAACTTTGACATCAAAATACCACAACAAGGTTTCTTTATGCAAACCAGGGCTCTGGATCTGAACATCTTCAAATGTTAGAGAACTTCAGAAGTGGCCTGGAATTTTGGGGTGTATTCTGTCTCAAATTGCTTGTTGTAGCTTAACAGCCCTGAATTTTAGGCGGTTTGGATTCAGACTCAAATTTTAACATTGGAGTTTCTGAATGTTTGACAAGTCTTATTACAGCCACAGTAGGTTCTTCACAGTGAAGCAATGTTTGCAACTATTAAATAATAAAACTACATTGTTAAAAATGCAAAGGAAGCAATCAAGTTAGGAAACACCTGTGTTAAGGTTGCCCTATACAGTCTTAACTCTGCCCTGTGGGTGAGCATAATGATCAAGTCTTTGCACCAGATTCTCTGGTGTGATCCAACTCCTTTTCACCACTTAGCCAGCCAGCACAGAATCTTCTTGTGGAGGAGAAAACTCTGATGGAAAGCTGGGCATGCTAGGGATATAGAGCAATCAAGGTCAGGTAGAGCAGAGCTATGCCTCACTGATCCACCACTAATGTGAGTTTCTCTAGGCTTCTCTGACTCATAGACACTGGCTCTGTGGGTGCTCTGTGGCTCAAACACCCATGGAAAAAAATAGTGGGTGCTCAGCACCCAGGAGTCAGACCTTGAGTGTGGAATGTGCTGAGTTCTGTGCTGCTACCAACTTCCATCCTTGGGGCAGGGAGTTTGTTTATAAAGAGAGTCAGGGTGATTAAGATAACAAAAGGTTTGTCATTAAATTAAGGATCATTAGATGATCCTGAAAGCACTCCCAGGCACTCTAGTTAAAAGATAGGAAACAAAGGGTAGGAATAAATGGTCCATTTTCAGAATGGAGAGAAATAAATAGTGGTGTCCCACGAGGGGCTTGTACAGGGATCAGTGCTCTTCAACATATTCATAAATGATCTGGAAAAAGGGGTAAACAGTGAGGTGGCAAAGTTTGCAGATTATACAAAATTACTCAAGATAGTTAAATCCAAAACAGACTGCAAAGAGTTACAAAGGGATCTCACAAAACTGGGTGACTTGGTAACAAAATGACAGATAAAATTCAATGTTAAATGCAAAGAAATGCACATGGCAAAATATAATCCCAACTATATATACAAAATGATGGGGCCTAAATTAGCTGTTACCCATCAAGAAAGAGATCTTGGAGTCACTTGCAGTACTCTGGAAGCACGATGTTTCCAAGATACTGCAAATTTATAAGAATCCTTCTCATTGTGCCCATATCATCCTGAACTCATTCTCCAGCTTCAGAAGACGTAAAAATTATCTCCGGTCATCAACGGGACAGACACAACTGAATAATGTAGCTGTCCTTAGCGTGCATCAAGATAATACCAGGGAACTGGATGTAAATAAGATTGCTGACAGTATCATCCAGAAAGCTACAGACATAATGTCTTTAAACTGGGATGTTAGTGAAGACAGCTTGTAGATTATTGCAATTATTTTAATATACTGTAATTCATGATGATGTAATTATGTAGTTCATAACAATTTAATCATTATTAAAATAGTAAAGATATCAATGATAGACATTTAATAACTAGAATATTAAAGAAGTGTATAAATATGCTGAAAATAGCCTCCCCCCCAAACTGGCAGAGTACCCCCCTCAAATATACACACCTCTTCAAAAGCAGCTACCGCAAAAACAAAAGGCAGCACCTCTGCTGTGACTCATACCAGAACTGGGTTGATGGAGAATCAGGGAACTAGATTTGGCTTTCTGACAGCTTTCCCCCATCCCCTGTGTCAGCACTGCTCAGCTTTTTAATTGAGTAGGACCCCTAACTCATTCATTGTACAGGTTAGATGGTGCTCAGTGAACTTATTTTTGCCTTTACTATTCACTGAGCAGGTTCCTGCATCATCCACAACTCTCTGTCTTTTGCTGGCCCAATTGTATTCTCATGAGGCCAAAGTAAATTCAAAGTAAATCCATTTGATCATACTTACACAATGGTAATTGAAACTAGACATTGACCCAGTGTAATGCAAAGAGCTGAAGGGCTTCTGTCTCATACGTTGCACAGAGTCCAACCTGCACACTGAAGGAGGCAGCCCGGCACAGGTCCTGCAGAAAAATATATAACACAGGCCATAGAACTTCCACAAAATAATTCCTAGGGCATATCGTTTAGAAAAAACTTCTATTCTTGGTTTAAATATTGTCAGTGATGGCAGATTCCCCATGACCCTTGGTAAACTGTTCCAATTATTCTCACTGTGTGATGGGGAATGCACTGGGACTGCAGGGGTTAATTCCTCTCTTTGGGCCGAGGAGGCTCCACCCCCTCAACCCTGCTGGGTATGCTCTGGCTGGAGGCCAGGTATAAAAGGGAGCAGCCCAGTTCATTTGGGGCTGACCACCAGAGAGGGAGGAGGTGTGCTGTAGACTCCTGCTGAAGGATCGCTCACACTCCATGACGCGGAGGCCAGCCAGATGGCAGCGACCCACGACCTCCAGGCTCTGGATGCCACAGAGGGAGGAGAGGCCAGGGGGACCATGAGACCACAAGCTGCAGAGAAGTGGATAGGAAGTAACCCAGGGAGGTGGTTGGAAACCACCTCGGTGTATTTTGGCTAGATCCCCACCAAGCTGGTGGCAGGCGACCCCGCCACCGACAGGGCCCTGGCTTGGCACCTCCTATCCTGGCCGCTGCCCACCCTGGGGTGGCGGCCTGCTTCACCAGCCCTACTGACTCTGACCACTAGGCCACACAACCCTGATTGCGAAGGCCACCCTACGGACTCTGGCTGCTAGGCCGCACAGCCTTGATAGAGAGGGCAGATAGAGTGATTTTGGCTGTTAGGACATATCACTCTGAGACCAGAGGGGTTGCGCAGACTTGCCCACGGGCCTCTAATGACCCGTGCCCCATCCCAAAAATGGACGGGGCATGTATGACCCGCAACACACTTAAAAAATATATGCCTTATTTCCAGTCTGAATTGTCTAGCTTCAACTTCCAGCCATTTGAGCATGTTATACCTTTCTCTTCTAGAGAATATTTATTAAATATTTGTTCCCCATGGAGATACTTATAGACTATAATCAAGTCACCCCTTCTCTTTGTTAAGCTAAATAGATTGAGCTCCTTAAACCTTTTAGTAATAGATTTGTTTTCTAATCCTTTACACATGCTCAGGGCTCTTCTCTGAACCCTCTCAAATGTATTAATATCCTTCTTGAATTGTGGACACCAGAACTGAACACAGTATTCCAGCAGTGGTTGCACCTGTGCCAAATACAGAGGTAAAATAACCTCTCTACTCCTACTTGAGATTCCCCTTGTTTATGCATCCCAAGATCGCATTAGCCCTTTTGGCCAAAGAATCACACTGGGAGCTCATGTTCAGCCCCCACAACCTCCAAACCCTTTAAGTCACTGCTTCCCAGGATAGATCCCCCATCCTGTAAGTAGGGCCTACATTCTTTGTATCTAAATATATACCTTTATATTTAGCCATATTAAAATGCATAGTTTGTTTGCGGTCATCTTACCGAGTCATCCAGAACACTCTGTATGAGTGACTTGTCCTCTTCATTATTTACCATTCCCCCAATTTTTGTCAGTGATGATTTTGTGTTTTCTTCCAAGTCATTAATAAAAAGGTTAAATAATGTAAGACCAAGAACAAATCCCAGCAGGATTCCACTAGAAACACTGTTCAATGATGATTCCCTGTTTACAATTACATTTTGAGACCTTTCCAGATTTTAATCTATTTAATATGTGCCAGGTTAATTTTATATCTATCTAGATTTTTTTAATCAAAATGTTGTGTAGTATCAAGTCAAATGTCTTACAGAAGTCTAAATATATTATATCAACACGTTTACGTTGTAATCTCTTCAAAGAAAGTATCAACTTAGTTTGATGGGGTCTACTTTCCATAGTCCTTGTTTATTAGTACTAATTATATTACCCTCATTTAAATTCTTTATTAATCAAGTCCCATATCAGCCTCTCCATTATCTTGCCCAGAATTGATGTCAGACTAACAGGCCTACAACTGGACTCCCTCTCCTTTGGCTTGGACATAGGACTAGGCGAGTAAATATAAAATGTGTATATTACAAATTGCATTGGAATATCTCATTAAAACACTGCCTAAAACACACCAAACATGTTTACATTAAAAAGGCTTTTTATTGCAACTGACTGTAGTTACTGAGAACAGTTATATTGAACTTTTAAACCTTATCTATTAAATACAGCAATAAACGTCACTCCCTTTTATTTATGTTCTCCATGCTATTCAAAACTCACTCAGTTAAATAGGTGGGTGGCTGATTAATTAATAAACTACAGAATGTATGCCTACTACAATATTTATATAATAGTCAATTAAGACAGCATTGTCTGTGAACACAGCATATGCCGTTTGGCTTCTAAAATGAGTACATCCAGCATCCAAATTGCATTGGCAGTTTTGCACATGCTCTGTTTGCCATAGTGAATCCTCATTCACTCATTGAGATTTCTGTTTGTTTAAAGCCAGCATTCTTGTTGCTGATGCTGGGTGATCTGCAGTGTCTTTCTCAGGCCTAATCATAGACAGCTTGCCCTCTTAAGCTAGTGTTTTTTCAAGACCTAAAAGCTCAATTAGGCCATTTCTGGAGACGTCTTTTTAACAGGGTCCTTAACTAACAGAATATACCATTCTCATTATGTGAGTGACCATGTCTTTGCCTTGACAACAATCTGCAGCCGTAAAGCGAATTTAATTCTCAAACAACAAGATTGGTGACAGCTATCATTGCATATACTGCTTGCTGTAATATATGGGATTCTTCCCTGGAAACCACGGAGATGGTATTTGCCTGGTCTAACAGTAAATAATGAGATAGACCACAATGGATTTTAGTACCTCATCGGTGTTTGATCAGCACAAAGGTAAGTCACTTGCTACTAATTTCAAAAGCCATTGGTCCCAGCATGCCTATTGAAATTGTATGGTTTTGGCTGGTAAATCAATGCCTCATATTTTATGGTGGAGGTCTGATCTAATGTGAATTTCTTATATGTTTATCATATGTTGCTTTACTGTGTCTGTACAAAAGGGACCTTCTTCCATCAGTGTTAAGGACAGATATTTCTGCCTACTAGTATTGCTTTAAAAATAAAGCAATGATTTCATCAGGAAGAATGACAGCATTTTTTTTAAGGTCAGCTATGAGATTTGTGTATACAACAGTTGTTACATTAAACTAGAACCAGTTAAAATGTGGTATTGGACTTGTACAAAACTAAGTGCCCATTTTCCTAATTAAATTCATGAATTTTGGAATTATAAGCTGTAAATAGTGAAAGGAATACACACTGACAAGTGATTTATATTCAGGAAATCTTTAGATGTACTGCACAAATATTACTGCCTCTTAACATAAGATATCTAAAATAAGCCCTAACGCAATGATAAATTTTCTACAGGAATAGGTTGCTATGGAAATATAGATGGATCTTAGTTATCTATTTTGTAGTTAGATGATTTGAATTTTATTTGTTGGGGTGGGGGCTATGATATATCTAATATAATTTACATCCTTTCTTGCTTAATTCACTAAAATTCTATATTCCCCTTTATTCACAAAGCAGGACATTTTCATTGTTTAAACAACTATGTTGCATCAAATCTCTCTGTCCATTTACAAAGCCCCAAAATGACTTATGTGCAATCTTCCCAGTCAGCAGTATGCACCTGCAAGGTGTACATGCTGATAAAGCAGAGTTGGCCCTAAAACAAAAGGTTGTGGCTTGCTGCATATGTGAAAAGGCTAACATCAAAATTCTTCAAAATGCAAGTGGTACACCAAGAATACTGCTTGTTTAGTCTCTTTAACACATCAGCATCCCATTCTGGTATTTGTGAATAAATTGATATAAATCAGATACATATGCATCAAATTGCAATGGGAATCAGTGACTGTGCAAAACCCAGTTTTGTCACGGTCATTTTCTGGATCCATTTTGATTTGAGTTTTTCTCTTAAAGTGTTCTATAGGATTAGAGCATAAGAACAGCCATACTGGGTCAGACCAAAGGTCAATCTAGCTCAGTATCTTGTATTCTGATAGTGGCCAATACCAGGTGCCCCAGAGGGAATGAACAGGTAATCATCAAGTGATCCTTTCCCTGTCGCTCATTCCCAGCTTCTGGCAAACAGAGGGTAGGGACACGATCCCTACCCATCCTGGCTAATAGCCATTGATAGACCTATCCTCCATGAATTTATCTAGATCTTTTTTGAACCCTGTTCTAGTCCTGGCCTTCACAACATCCTCTGGCAAACAGTTCAACAGGCTGACTGTGCGTTGTGTTAAGAAATACTTCCTTTTGTTTGTTTTAAACCTGCTGCCTATTAATTTCATTTGGTGACCCCTAGTTCTTGTGTTATGAGAATGAGTAAATAGCAATTCCTTATTTACTTTCTCCACACCAGTCATGATTTTATAGACCTCAATCATATCCCCCCTTAGTCGACTCTTTTCCATGCTGAAAAGTCCCAGTCTTATTAATCTCTCCTGGCAGCTGTTCCATACCCTCAATCATTTTTGTTGCCCTTTCTGAACCTTTTCCAATTCCAATATATCTTTTTTGAGATGGGGCGACCACATCTGCACTCAGTATTCAATATAAATACCATGGATTTATATAGAGGCAATATGATATATTTTGTCTTATTATCCATCCCTTTCTTAATGATTCCCAACATTCTGTTCGCTTTTTTGACTGTCGCTGCACATTCAGTGGCTGTTTTCAGAGAGCTATCCACAATGATGCCAAGATCTCTTTCTTGATTAACAGCTAATTTAGATCCCATCATTTTATAGGTATAGTTGAGATTATGTTTTCCAGTGTACATTACTTTGCATTTATCAACACTAAATTTCATCTGCCATTTTGTTACCCAGTCACCTAGTTTTGAGAGCTCTTTTGTAGCTCTTCGCAGTCTCCCTGGGACTTAACTATCTTGAGTAGTTTTGTATCAAAACAGAAATAGACAAGACCCATTACTTCATTGTGTTGGCTCTAGCACTTGGTGGGATTCACTCTTCCTACATAAGCATTCTTGCCAAACTTTGTTATTGGTCATTCTGTAGGCCTGGCTTGACATGAATAATTGGCCATGGGTGCAGCCTTATTTTTTGGGAGACAGGATTAGGGAGGTAAATAAATCAGGAGGCTGGACGCAGAATATCTGTAGTAGCTAAGATAAGAGGGAACATCATTTACAATGGACAAGATAACAATGGATAAAATAAGCCTGGAATATAAATGAGGTAAAGAGTAAATTGTGCATGGACAGAGCACGCTGTACAGGGATTGGTTCCTATAAAGTAACCAAGCCAGTCCCAAAACATGTAATGCAAGGTATAGTAAATGCAGTGTAATGTGGAAGAAGTTTGTTTTGTAACTTTGGAGGTGTGGTATGCCCTGTACTTACCCCCTACACTTAGCCTGATTAACTCAAGTGTAGTTTGATTGTATGCTAATAAAGAAACCTCAGTGATTAGGTCTGGGAGGCTACTGAGTGCATACGTTTTCAGAATTCACCCCAACAGACTCCTGAGTGGAAAAGGTCTCAGAGGCTACCCCAACATACTGGTGCCGTGACTCAGTGTGACATTCTATACCTTGATTGTGATCTTACATATAAAGCATGCCTTGTAACGTACCAAGGAAAAGGTTATGATCTGCTGAAAGTCATTTCGCTATCCATATATGTATATCATTAATGCATATGAAGTTATGAGAATTGTGTTATATGGTTGTCACTAAAACATGCTGTAAGTTGGGGAATCAGCCACATATTAGCTCCCCAGAGGCAATAGCAAGGAAAGTAACCAACACCCGGGTGGGGTGTCAATCAGCCCATCAACAACCATTGTCCAGCAAGGGAGCTACAATGCAATGACTTACCTGCATGAGGCCACACCAGAAGAATTGCTCAACCTTGCCTGGAGACTCAGCAATGCCCACCCAGACATGCCTGGACTTGTGTTTTCCAAGCACATGGGCTGAGGGTATAAAACTGAACACAGGGGGCCCAGGCTGGGCCTTTCTCCTCCACCCACTTACATGGCAAGCAACAAGGAGACTCTGAAGACTCCAACTGAGGGGACTGCCCCAGATTTCAAGGGTGAAATCTGTGTACACCTCTACCCCGATATAACGTGACCCGATATAACATGAATTTGGATATAATGCGGTAAAGCAGTGCTCCAGGGGGGCGGGGCTGTGCACTCCGGTGGATCAAAGCAAGTTCGATATAACGCGGTTTCACCTAGAACGCGGTAAAAAAAATTTGGCTCCCGAGGACAGCGTTATATCGAGCTAGAGGTGTACTATGAACTGCAATACCCAGTGGGGTGAGAAAAACTGCTTAATCTAGATGTTGCCAACTCTAATAGTGTTGAGAGTTTAGACTGCGTGCTTATATTTTATTTTATTTTGGTAACCAACTCTGATTTTTTTGCCTATCACTTATAGTCACTTAAAATCTATCTTTTGTAGCCAATAAGCTTCTTTTACTGTTTATCTTTACCAGTGAGTTTGTATGACGTGTGTGGCAAAACTGCCCAGGTTTGCCAAGGTTGGTGTATATCCACTTTCCATTGATGAAGTGGTGAACCAATGAATAAATTTGCACTGCTCGTCCTGAGCAGTGCAAGATGGCATATTCCTGGAGTACAGTGCTAGGAGCTGGGGGGATTTGGCTGGTGCCTTTCCCTGTGTGATTCCTGAGTGGCTCTGGGAGCATTCATGCAATCTAGCTGGGTGTGGGGTCTCCACATGCGGTTGTGCTGAGTGATAACAACACCTGGAGGAGTTTGCTGCTGGTCACAAGCAAGGCATTGTTAAAGACAGCCCAGGCTGGAGAGAGTTAAGGGGGCACCGTGGTCCCACGGTCCCAGGCTGCACCCCGGGGATCCCGTCACACTCAGATCCTCTAGTCTGGAGCAGGTAACATATACACTTCATAGTGTAAGAGTCCCTAGCATTAAGGGAGTGGCACTGGAAGGGTTTAAGGGTTTAAATAAGAACAAGTTGGTACCATGCTGGAGAAGTAGGTTAAATATAAGGGTGGACCCTCTGGATTCCTCAGTGAAGTATTAGGGGGAGATTGGGACCAGGTGAAAAAGGAACTCCAGAGAGTGTTATGGGGTTGGGGGGAATGCTGGGAAGAGCACAGCAGAGATCCTTTGAATGCCACTGAAATTTCCAATATGGATTAACTGCTTCCGAATATACTACAGAGGGTGTAACCTGGGTACAGTTGTAAAAAAACAAAAAAAACCACTAAGAGCAAAAAAAGGGGGTGGGAAGGAAACACCTAGTAAGTTTTAAAAAAAAAAATACTGCCTGTCACAAATTTCAGTGTAGCAATCAGCTTACTAAAGCTTCAGCTAGCTGAGCCACAGAATTAAAATAAGGGAGTTAAAGACAGCAGTAAAACAAAACATTGACGTTATCGGGGTGCCAGCCAAAAAGTTCTCACTTGTGTTTTTTTTTTTAAAGTGTTCATTTTTAAACTGCAATTTTTATATTTAAGAAAATGAAATGGTATTTGCTTATAATTTGCAATTTACAAAAGGAAAATGTCAGGCGTGTAAAACCATTTTAAAAAAGAAGAAAGTTCAAAGGCTCAGTTGACAAGGCTAAGCCAAGCAAAATTAAAAGATTTATTTGGTCTCTCTTACTAAATTGTTTACAACATAGCAAGGGACCACAACATTTAACAAAACACCTATTTAACAGGTGTTCTAATAATAACAATACATGTAGTATGTGGGCAATACATGCTATATCAGCGGTTCTCAGCCTGTGGGCCACATGTGGCCCAGTTAGCACACAGCTGCGGCCCAGCTGTGTGCTTAAAAAAAAATAATCAAAATTTGCTGGTCTGGCAGGGGCAGGGCTGTCTGAGGGGGGAGGAGGGAGAGAGAGAGAGTAAGGCAGCCTGCAGAAGTGCTGCTCCCAGCAGGGGGCTGGTGAGTACTTCAGGGGGCAGGAGAGAGTGGGTCTGTGGGTGGGGGTGTGGGGGCGGCGCTGGGATTTAGAGTTTTGCTGGGATACTGCAGCACCCCCAGGGGTTCAGCTCAGGGGTCAGCTCCAGCTACCCAGCCCGTTGTTGGGGGTGGGGGGTCCAGGTCCAGATGCGGCCTGCCTGGCCCTGCGTGGTGGGGTCCTGGGGTCCGACCACCTGGCCCTGTGATGCGGGGTCCTGGTCCAGCTGCTAGCTGTCCGGGTCAGGCTGCCCGGCCCCCACGTGGCAGGGTTCCAGGCTCCAGCTGCCCAGCACCATGCAACAGGATTCCAGGGTCAGGCTCCAGCTGCCAGTCGCCCGGCCGCCAGGTCCCACGCGGGGGCAGTCCCATGGTACAGCCACCCGGCCCTGCGCTGCAGGGTCCGGGTTCAGTCCATCCGGCCCCACGCCTCGGGGTCCCAGGGTCTGGCTGCTGGCCCAGCTGTCTGGCCCCACGCTGCAGGGTCCGGGTCCGGCCCTGCGCAGGGGAGTGGTGTCCCGCATTCCGGCTGCCCAGCTCCACATGGGAGTCTGGCGTCTGGCCCTGCTGCAGGGCACAGGGTTCAGCTGCCCAGTCCCACGTGGGGGTCCGGGTCTCGGCTGCCCGACCCAGCGCCCCGGGCTCTGCTTTAGCCCCGCAGGGATTGTGGAGGGGTTGGGGGGGTGGGGGGCATGCAGTGGTTCTCAGCCTGCGGCCCACAGTGATGAATAGGTTGAGAACCACTGTGCTATACAAAATAAAAGCAGCCTTAAATGCTATGGGAGCAAGAAAACATGCTCTCTTTTATCCCGACAGAAAAGCTAAAAATTTGGCACAAGAGGTGACACAAGTTGGTGCAGGGTAAGAAAATTAATGAGGGCCCAATACTATGAAGTTAAATGTGAAATCACTGTAACATGTACAATGTGGAAGAAGTTTGTTTTCCCTCAAATACTGTTGAGGGAAATACTGTTGTAAGACAATGCAAGGTCTGGAAAGTGCCAGGCTTGTACTGCTGTTTGCACCTGGAGGACACTTGCATGTGCAGGTGTAATGTCTTATAAACAGAGTTGCTGGCATGTGGATTCACTCTGGGGGAACAGTCTCCAAATTTCACAATACGGTTGAGATGCTGAGAGGTTGGTAAAGTAAAAACTGCCTATGCTGGTGATAAGTTTTATGTGGTGGCTAAAGAGGGCCACTTCTGGTACAGACCCAGGGAATGCTATTTTAATTGGCCTATATTCTGTTTCACACCCAAATCTCCTGTGGTAATAAATGGAAAGATTTTTTTATATTTTGTACCAGTTTTTTATACTATAATGAAAGCAAATTACAGAAGGATGCTTTAAAGGCAGAGCAATCTTATAATGTGGGATTACACCCTGGAGAACTATACTGGAGGAGGTGAGCTTGCACCGCCTGCTTTGTACTTTGAGCCCGATAACAATGGTGGTTCACATGATTACAGCTGGGTAGTGAACTTAAAAAAGAAAGCCCAGAAAGACAGGAATATAATGTAAATGAAACGAATGCTAATATAAACAAAAGAAAAGCAGTGGAATGTAGGCCTGGCTTGACATGAGTAATTGGACATGGGTGGGGCCTCATTTCTTGAGGGAGATGATTAGGGAGGTAAATAAATCAGCAGGCTGGAAACAGAATGTTGGTACTAGCTAAAATAAGGGGAACACCTTGGACACCATTAACAATGAGTAAGACAAGCCTGGAATGTAAAATGAGAGAGAGTAAGGTGTGCATGTGACAGGTTGGACCCCCTGTCCGGGGTGCCACCTGATGTGCTGGGGTACCACTGAGCCCGCCTGTTCCACCAGCCTGGGCTTCCTCCCCCTGTCCTTGCTGAGCCAGGCCCTCAAACCTTCTCTAGCACACGCTCAAGTAAGGCCACACCCAGCTGCAGACACAGACTGAAATCAGCTCTGTGTAGGAGGATTCAGCTTGGGGATTTACCTAGCACTCACGTGCACACCTCCTTTGGGGAGTAAACCCAAAATAATATTGTCTTACGCTGTATAGAGAGATCTGTACCGCGCAAGCTCATAAAAATTGACCCCTCCCTCAATGTGGAGGAAGATATGCACAGCTTTTTGTCCCCCCATACCCCAGATATGAATTGCACAAACTGGGTTTTGGAATAAACAAAAACAAGTTTATTAACTACAAAAGGTAAATTTTAAGTGATTATAAAGGATAACAAACAGAACAAAGCAGATTACTGACAAATAAAACAAACACACAAGCTAAGCTTAATTTACTAAAGAAACAGGTTACAAATAGTAATTTCTCACCGTAAATGTTGTTTTAGGCAGGTTGCAGAGTTTCTGCAGCTTAGAGTTCCAGTTATTTCTCTTCACAGGCTAGACCCCTGTCTCAGCCTGGACTCAGCCCTTGCCTTTCCCCAGCTTAGTTCCTTTGTTTCTTCAGGTGCTTTCAGCAGTTTTCCTTCTTGGGCGGGGAGGCAATAGAGAAAAGCCCTGATTGACTCACTTCCCAGGCTTAAATAGGATTTACATAAGGTGGGAATTCTTTGTTTCCAGTGGAAAAATACCAGCAGTGTCCAAGGTGGTACTCCATACTAGGTGACATTATCACATAACCGTACAGTGTTAAAGCCACTATGAGACAAGGTTTATCTGTAATGACCGCAGGAAGGAACTCCATGAAGACGAGAGATCAGCATCTTCATAGACCTATTGTCTTTCCTAATGGCTCATCCAGGCTGATTGCATACTGTCTGGTGGGTGTTTCCCAGGTGTAACCACAGTTGTAATTGTTACATAGTCAATATTCCTAACTTCAGATACAGAAATGATATATGTATACAAATAGGATAATCATATTCAGTAAAATATAACCTTTCCAATGATACCTTACATGACCCATCTTGCATAAAACATATCTTACTTATGCTATATTTATATCATAACAATATTTCTATGACGAATATGGGGTGTAGCGACACAGAGCATACGGTACAGGGATTGGGCCCTACAAAATAGCCAAGCCAGTCCCAAAACATTTGAGGCAATGTAATGTATAAATGTATATAAAGGAAGAGGTTTGCTGTGTAGCTTTGGATGTCTGGTACACCCTATATGCACCTCCTACACTTGAGCCTGATCAGTTCAAATGTAGTTTGATTGTATGCCAATAAAGAAACCTCAGTGATGAGTTTGGAGTTGAGCGGAGTTCTTGGGAACCGAGTGGACAAGTCTCAGAGGCTACCCCAACACTGTCATCGGGGAGGTCTAGGTTGGATATTAGGAAACACTATTTCACTAGGAGGGTGGTGAAGCACTGGAATGGGTTACCTAGGGAGGTGGTGGAATCTCCATCCTTAGAGGTTTTTAAGGCCTGGCTTGACAAAGCCCTGGCTGAGATGACGTAGTTGGTGTTGGTCCTGCTTTGAGCAGGGGATTGGACTAGATGACCTCCTGAGGTCTCTTCCAACCCTAATATTCTATGAATACATTGATAACACACCTAGGTACTCTAAGTGTCAAGAAACCAGCCAGTGGCAGTATCCAAAGCTGAATTCTAACACAAGTGGTTACCCATGGAGTCGCAACCTACTAGGTTTGTGTAAACATCCATTATACAAGGGCCCATGCAACTTGCCTTGAACGCACAGCCCATTGTTTAGGGAATAAATACACTTCCATTAACACCAGGCAGCTATGCCAATCCTAGTGTAATGGCACCTTCTCTCCCTGCAGCATGTCATTGAGGGACACCACTCCCTTTCACAGAGGTAGGCCCGGTCTGCACTAGAAAATTCGGTCAGTTTAACTACATTGCTCAGGAGTGTGAAAAATCCACACCCCGGAGCAGCATTGTTAAGCCGACTTACGTCCCTGTGTAGACAGCACTGGGTTGATGGAAGAATTCTTCTGTTGACCTAGCTACTGCCTGTCAGGGAGGTGGGTTACCTACGCCGACGGGAGAACCCCTCACATCAGCATAGGTAGCATCTACACTAAAGCACTACAGCAGTGCCAGTGGCGGATTAATAATTTTGCCGCCCCTAGGCCCTGAAATAATTGCCGCCCCTGGCCCCGCCCCGACTCCACCCTTTTCCCTCCCCCATTCCAACCCCTTCCCCAAAGTCCCACCCTAACTCCGCCCCCTCCCTGCACCTATTGGATCCCTTCCCCAAATCCCCGCCCCAACCCCGCCTCTTCCCCAGCACACCGCGTTCCCCCTCTTCCCCCCTCCCTCCCTGACCAGCGAAACAGCTGTTTTGCGGCGCAAGCGCTGGGAGGGAGGGGAGAGAAACAGGAAGTGGCAGCGCGCTCGCGGAGGAGGCAGCTGGAGCAGGGGAACTTCTCCTTGGGTGCTCAAATTTGCTGCCTTAGGCCTAGGCCTTGTCGGCCTAGGCGATAATACGCCGCTGAGCAGCGCAGCTTCAGTCATTGTGCCACTGTAGCATTTTAAGTGTAGACAAGCCCTTAGTGGCATATCCAGTAAGCTACAGTCTTGAAGGCAAGAGCAGTAGATACTCAGGTAATTCTTTCCATAGCCACTAGTGCCTGGGTTCCTCACAACTTGGGAAGTTTGTTTGTTTGAGTTTACTATGCCCCCTAGCGCCAATGGGCTGGGCTGCCTTTGCCCAGAACCCAGCTCTCCTGTCACAACTGTAGCTCTCCAGGCCCTCTCCCAGCTCCACGAGGGGGTTGAACAGCAGCCTACTCTATCTGCTCTTCTGTTCTCAACTTTGTTCTATGCTGGTTCATGGCTGTATCAGTCAGCCTTTCAGGACTGCTTCTCATGCTCCAGTTCTACCTCTGGACAGCTATCAGGACCTACTGCTTGATCTACAGCAAACATAAGAACGGCCATACTGGTCAGACCAAAAAGGTCCATCTAGTCCAGTATCCTGTCTTCAGACAGTGGCCAGTGCCAGGTGCCTCAGAGGGAATGAACAGAACAGGTAATAATTAGTATTCCATCCTCTGTCACCCATTCCCAGCTTCTGGCAAACAAAGGCTAGGGACACCATCCCTGCCCATCCTGGCTAATAGCCATTGATGGACCTATCCTCCATGCAGGGGCGGCTCCAGGCACCAGTGCAGCAAGCACGTGCCTAGGGCGGCAAGCCTCAGGGGGCGGCCTGCCAGTCGCTGTGAGGGCGACAGGCAGGCGGCTTTCAGCGGTGCACCTGTGGGAGGTCCGCCGGTCCCGCGGCTTCGACGGCAGGGATGCCGATGGCGCGGCACCGGCGGACCTCCCGCAGGCATGCCGCCGAATCCGCGTGACCAGCGGACCACCCGCAGGCGCGCCGCTGAAAGCCGCCGCCTGCCTGCCTGCCGTGCTTGGGGCGGCAAAAAACATAGAGCCGCCCCTGCTTCCATGAACTTATCTAGTTCTTTTTTGAACTAGATACTCAACTGCTGTCTCCAGGTTCCTGCTGACAAATACACTTCTCTCACACACTTCCTGTTCTTCATTCCATGTCCTCTGCAAAGTATGCTACGCCTCTTTCTGGTCGCTATGGTTCACCTGGTACCTGGGATGATTTAGTTGGTGTTGGTCCTGCTTTGAGGTCTCTTCCAACCCTAATATTCTATGATTCTACCCCCTGTTGGGAGTGCTCCCAGGGTGGATGGGTACTAAGCTAGTCCAAGAGCATGCAGAGGAGAGAAGATAAAACACATGGGGGGCAGGGGGAAGGAGGGAAGGAAATGGAGGGGGAGGCAGGGATAACACTGAAATAGACAGATTGACATTTCCAGTTTATTTACCAAGCATAGGAGGGAAAGTGTCCCATTAAAAGTCTGTGAACCATTAGGTTAAGTGTTGTTTAAGCTGCTGCAGCTTCTAAGATGATCTCTGGGTCATCCATGTGGGATGAAGGGGGCACTACCTGGTAATGGGCCAGTGGGGCCGTCAACCAAAAAGAACCTGATACTCTGTTAACAGTACACTCTGTTAGATTGTCTCAGAATGACATATTGTTGCATGTAACTACAGGTTTAAGCACAAAATATTTGGGTTTTGAAAATCCTGCTGTCTTTCCCTCAGATAGTAATGCATATTATAATTTATTTGTATTATGGCAGCGCCATTAACCAACCAAGATCAGAGTCCCATTGCTGTAGGTACAGTACAAGCGAGTGAGCACCAGTCCCAAAGAGCTTCTAGTCTAAATAAGAAAAACAGAGACTTGGGAGAGGAGGGTGTGACGTTGTGCAGTCTATATAGTTTTATAAAAACATGATAAGTGAATATAATGTAGCTGGAATAGTTTTATAAAAACATAAGTGAATATAATGTAACTGGAATATGCTTCATGCAAAAGGTCTCTTGTAAGGTATCATTACAAAGCTTATAATCTACTGAGTGTGATCATCCTATTTGTATAAATGTACCACTCTTGTATCTAAAACTAGAAATATAATATAAAACTCTGAGGGCCTATTGTAATTATGCAAAGTGTGGGCCATTAATGGTGGTTTGGAATCTTGATGACTCACATTAACCAGGACCATTGTCTGCAGATGGCTGTATTTACTTGTGAGTCTTCCTGTATATGTGTGTGCTGGTAAGTGGGTAATGAAGTCTTACAGTGACATGTGATCATGTCACCTGAACTGGAATCCATCTTTAACCTGGTGCTTTTCCAGTGAGGGGGGGTGGAAACCCAGAGGGACAAAGGATTCCGGCCTTATGCAAAAGATCTATAAAGGGGTGGAAGAGAACAGAGGTGGGAGAGGAGCCATCATGAAGAATCCCCTAGCTATCACCTGAGCTGGAACAAGAGCTGTACCAGGGGAAAGAATTGTGCCCAGGCCTGGAAGGTGTCCAGTCTGAGAAAAAACTTACTGAAGCATCTCTGAGGGTGAGATTATCTGTATTCAGTTTGATTAGACATAGATTTGCGCATTTTATTTTATTTTGCTGGGTAACTTACTTTGTTCTGTCTGTTACTACTTGGAACCACTTAAATCCTACTTTCTGTATTTAATAAAATCACTTTCTACTTATTAATTAACTCAGAGTATGTATTAATACCTGGGGGAGCAAACAACTGTGCATATCTCTCTATCAGTGTTATAGAGGGCGAACGGATTTATTTGGGTTTAGACCCCATTGGGAGTTGGGCATCTGAGTGCTAAAGACAAGCACACTTCTGTGAGCTGTTTTCGGGTAAACCTGCAGCTTTGGGGCAGGTAATTCAGACCCTTGGTCTGTGTTGGAGCAGACGGGTGTGTCTGGCTTCAGCAAGACAGGGTGCTGGAGTCTTGAGCTGGCAGGGAAAACAGGAACAGAGGTAGCCTTTGCACATTGGGTGGCACCTCCCAAGGGGGTTTCTGTGATCCAACCTGTCACAGAGGGGAAAAGACAATGTGATGGTGAATAAACATCATGTTTTGGTCCAGGACTTTGGGGGTTTCTCTAATGGAGCAGAGAATCACATATTGCACTCCTGTCTTCTAGGTATAATTCACTTTCAAAATGACAATCCCAAAAAACAACATGTAGTTTCAGGACTCTGCAACAAGAATTTTATCTTTCGGGATTGAAATTGTCATGTCCCTACTCTGGCACAACCAGTGATGGTTTTGTTGGTGTGTTTTTCTATTTATTTTCATAAAGAAACAATAAAAAATACAACAACAACAAAAAGGCTCACAACTTGTATATGTTACCAAATGCCCCACATTTCACAGGATATCAATAAAATTATGCAACTTGTCAAAGTTGTGAGACCAGTCAATATAAAATCGGAAAATGTTACACAGACATAACATGTTAGGGTGGTGGTAACAATAATACTACAAAAAAAGGCAGGGAAGAAGGGAAGGGAATTGGGGGAGAGGGGGCAGGAAGAGGGAGGGGAAAAGCAGAGAGGTATTATTTGAGCTATCTTAGCATTCTTTATCCAAATGTATCAAGAGACGAGGTCCAATTTTTTTTGAATCCATACAATTGGTCTCTACATTAATAAGTTGTTCTTTCTTAGGTTGCTAACTCACAGGTCTGAATAACACAAGGATGTTTTAAATAATCAAATCCATAAAATAAGAGAATTAAGTGATTTCTGAATTCCGTATTCATACAGTACATGCTGTTACTTGAGTATTAATTAGCTGTTGCTGGAGGGCCGAAGAGAATACTAACATTCATGAAACAGGTTATCACAGTACAGCCAGAAAGGAAAGCAAGTCCCATTACTTCAAGCATCAAAGGGCTGGGGGAGATGGACGCTTGTTGCTAAGCACTGTTGTTCATGCTGAACTGCTGTGAAGTGAGCCTGATATGACATACTTCACTATCTGCCAGACACTGGTGGTCTTTATGAGGAGACCAAGCAGCATCTTATTTATGGTGGGGAAAGCAAATAATAAAAATACATAATTCTTCACAACATTGAACATGTAACACCTGGATTTTCAACTTTCCTGTTTTACAATCACTAATAATAATACCGTAATTAATAATGTATAAATGTCTTGTTGTCAGTAAGATCATATACATTTAGCTCCAGCAATTCTTTGTGGATGTTAACAACTAAAGTCTAGTCTAACAAAAAGATCACATGCACATAACACATTCCTTGTAAAACACTACATTAAGATCATATTGTATGTATTTTATACACCTTCTTTCAGAACAAACTGCTAGTATTTAATGTCTTGAAAGAAATTATATCCTTGTGGTACGCTACTACATATTTCAGAAATGCTGAACAGAAATGTCAACTTTTAACATTCCTTTTTCCTGAACATTAAAGATACACTAGAAGTGTTTTTAAAAAAAAATTAAACACAGATTTGTAATTCTGACAGCATCCTGTACCCATACATCATTTGGCTCTTTGCCCACAATGGTACCTGCAGATCTTTCTGTGTCAGTGCTATGTATAGCCACACTACAGGCTCCTCCTAACACTTGACCCATATGCACCTTTTGTGCTTCCCAGAAGATGAGTGACAGCTTCCATTCAGCAGTGCCAGACAGTAATTTCCCAGATAAAACAGCCTAACAGTCAGCTTAGCTGAAACAAATGTAGCATTTATTGGTGTTTTTAACAGAATAGTGAGAAAGCAAATTAAGTTAGGTAAACACACTTGAATGCAGAGGACCTGCTCCGCTGCTGGGGTAAATTGGTGTCGCGCCATCACAGTCTGTTTACTCCAGCTGAGGATGTGACCCCAAACGTACAATAAAAATCCACAAGCTGGTACTGTAAACAACTTGCAAAAGGAGATGAAAAGGGTGATATGTTACCTGACTGCTGTATTAGTCCCCTTTTTGACAATTTCTCAGTCTGTCAGTTACCTTCTAGTGACATGTCTGCAAAAAGAAATTAGGTGAGCTTAGCAAAGAGAGCATTTATAGTTCAACTTGTCTGTGATGCAAAAGTTTGACATGTTGCAATGGAGGTATAAGAGATTAGAGGTATGTCAAAACACACAGCTCTTGTTTAAGCCATCCTTTCTGAAATCAAATTAATGGAATTAGCATTCATTAAAATGTGTGTCAAATGATATATTGTGGCTTTGATGCAGTTAGGAATACATAATATGCTCATTTAGTCATTCCTGTTATTGGTTAAGGATTCCCCACCTATCCCCATGCCTTGTGCTAGGATTTACTAGCTTTGGGCTATGTAAATCTTATAAAGAGCCCTATGCCACTGACAGCAGTAGAGTCAATGTTTTTTGGAGGGGGGAAAAGGGGAGAGAGAGTCACTGAATATTTCTCTGGCTCTCCTGGGGTGGGAAGGAGGTTGCTATGATGTTGCTATGGGGATTGGGATGGCAAGGTTAGGTTATTGTGGCTAGGAAGGTTTGTTTTTCTTATGTGGGAAAGTGCATCTAAGAGCCACCTGCTGTAACTTAAATATTAATGTTCTATTGCTTTCATTTTATTGCTCTGTGGCAGAGTAAGTGCCTCACATACTCAAGGACTAGAGAATTTGGCTTCCTTTTCTAGATGGATCACTCCATGTCTCTGCCAAGAGTAGGCCTGCCTACATTGTATAAAGCCTGAGGATTTTTGCATAAAACTTGCATATGCAAAGTGTATGCAATTTTAAAATCCCAGGTGGGCACCCAGGCTACAAATACCTCAATTTCATTAGTTATCCTCACACAAAAAATTGATCCTGCTCCTTTGTTCCATCAATTTCTTCCCCTTGCCACCCCCATAAAGTTTCCAACCATGTATAACTGTGAAAGACTCCCACTGACAGCACTCAAGACGGAATTCCCCATCTAGCTGCAGAATAGATACAGCAGGGGTACCAGTAACATAAGCGTCACCTCTCTGCCCTGCCAATTTGCCTCAAACTTGATGCAGCAGTTACTCCTCTTGGAGTAAGAGATTAGAACTGATCTCCATGACACAATCAAGTCTTGGCCTCTCTGCCAAGATTACCAGTTGTGATAGTGGTTTGCGTAATGTGGAAATCTGTCTATTATTGGACACTGAACTGAAACCACTGCCATTATTTCACATACTGGTAGACTGCTGAGCATCCATCAAACAGTAATGGCTCTTAGTCACTTCTGATCCCACCTATTTTGAAAGCTGTGACCTACAGATCAAAGGCTCAATATCTACTTACCAACCCCAGAACATTTCTCTTCCACTACTAACTGGATTTTAAAGTAAAATTATCAATTTTTATTTATAAGTTGTTTAAAATGTGCAATTTAAGAGACTAACTGAAAGAAAAGCAGCCTGTGCTTCAGTCTCAATTTAACAGTAATGGAATGGGAGGGTCTTTATTTTTGGAGGCAGATTTCATGTCAGCTGTCTAAATCTACCAAGACTATAAGCACTAACCCTGAGTGTGACAGACTAACTTTTCTCAGGGTGAGGGTTGATTCAGTCTCCATGGTAGCCAAATTTTAAAAGTAAGAATGATGATTGTTTCCTAGGGAGAGAAGGTCATGTGTGCGGAATTATGCTGGATGGGAAATTATAATATGGAGCTAATGGGAACGGAGCCAAGACCACATAGGATCATGGATTGGACTTGTATGTCAAATAATTTTTAAATATTTTAAAGACGTTTTATCACATATCCATCCAGGAAATAATAATAATCGTTTGTATATTAGTAAATGGTTTGAACAGGCTTCTTTAAAGCTGCTTGGACTTTTTTATCCTACAAACAATTTTCAAAAGTAATTATGTTAGCACAGAAAATTATGTGCATAAGGCCATGCCACCCTTAACTTAGATTCCCTTTCCATTGGTCAACTCCTCCCATTCACGTTACTTAAACATCACTTTTCTGTCACCTTCCTTTGCTCACATTGTAGTCCAGTGGCCTGACAAACTTAACTCTAAAGAACTAAGGGCCTGACCCTCAGTTACACTAATGGGCCTTAAGGTAGCTGGTCAGCTTATGTCACTCTGGTAGTGTAACTGAGCATCAGGCCTGAGATCTATTGCATGACTGAAGCTGCTACTTTGTTGTGCCAGGGGTATGTCTATGTTGCTGTTGGGAGCAAGCCTCCGAGCCCAGATAGAGAGACTTACACTGGTTTGGCTTGAGCTAGCGCACCCAAAATAGCAGTGTGGACATTGTGACTCGGGCTGGAGCTCAGGCTCTGAAGCCTAAGGGGTCAGGTGGGCTTGAGAGCCCAAACCTCAATGTCCACACTGCTATTTTTAGCGTGCTAGCTCAAGCCCTGCTAGCGTGGGTCTGTCTACCTAGTCTGGGAGGCTTGTTCCCAGCTGTAGTGTAGACACACCTTAAAGACCAGACTGTAACAGGTCAGCAGCATTTACCTAAAACATCACACCATAATAGCAGGTGTGAGCCTGTGGAGAAAGGGTAGGAGAGTTCTGTTGACTTACTGAGAAAGATGGCTCCTTACCCTACCAGATATAAGGGAAGGGGAGGGGGTGGCCTTTCTAGACAGAGAAACTCTAGGGTGGGAGCTACACAGGCTGGATGGAGGAACCCTAGAAGGAGAGAGAAAGTTTGAGCTGAACTTTATTTTATTATTAACTTCTATGTTAATAAAAATAGACTGCATTAAGGGGATGAGTTTGGACTGTATATAATATTTTTATTTAATATTTGAACTGTATTTGAGAGCAGGTTCAGAAAGACATGTTCACATGCACTTTTTTGCTATTGTAAAAGCAGTTCACTCTCAGGCTTACACTCTTTTAAGGTTTATTTAAAAACTCAGTATGAGATCATAAAGAAAATACAGAAACATCCTTAATCATTGTGTCAATAAATGATAGGGGACTGCAAAGGAAATTCTGAAACAGCCTGAGACATGTCAATGCTACGGAGCGCTGAAGAAGGAGATTAAAATTGAAAATACATTCAGAGTCCAATTTAACATCTTAATGCTAGAGCTTCATAAATGCTCATCTTCATTTCCCAGCAATTTTGCTAATGTGCAAAATGAAATTGCCATTCACTGTGCCGCATGAAAGATTACTTAGATATGTCAGAAGTTTGGGTAATAATAATTAAATCTAGTACACTTTCAAAAGCAGATTAGTTGAATTGAAAGAAACTCTAACTACTAGGAAATATACCCCATGTGGTTCTTTAATAGGCTCCCAGTAAAACCTCTGATATGCTCAAAGATATAATTTGTCTGTAAGAATTACTCATGGCCAGTGGAGGACATGCTTATTTTTCATTAGCATTGGAACCAATGCCATCTGTGGGCTTGGGCAAACGATCTGGTTTCTCTGGACCCATCCTGTAGTCCTTTCTAGGCATAAATGTCCCGGCCCCCTTTGCCTTAGTGCCCCTTCTGTAAAATAGAAATAATAATAATTATCTACTTCACAGAGATGTTGTGAGGCTTTGAGGGGTGTTGTACTGTGAAGGCGTAAAGTGTTACCTAGCAACATTTATTACATTATAAGTAGGGTTGGCAGAATTTTGGGGGAGGTTGGGTTTGGGTTTAGGTTTTTGTTCTTGGGGTTTTTTTTTGCATTTTTGACAATTAATATAGATTTGGTTTCAGTTTTTAACTATCTTTATTTTTACAGGTGCTAGAAATTAAGGGGGATAGGGCTGGAGTTAAGGTTAGGGCAGGGCTGCAGGGGACTCCCTGCATGGGCCAAGGGGCCCAAGATACCCAGGCACAGGGTGAGGGGAGGCTACGGTCCTGGCCCAGCAGAGCAAAGATCTCTGTCAGAACTGCAAGGAGGAGGACAAGCTCCCGGCTATCGGGAGATCATCCCCTTCTGAACTTTTCTTGCCCATACTCCTAGCTGGTGAATGAGTGAGCAGGGCCATGACAACGGAGCTGCAGAGGGCTCCCTGCATGGCCATGGGGCGACCGACACCTGAACCCTGCAGGCACAAGGTGCAGGGAAGGCTGAGGACCTGGCGGGGGAGAGAAGATGCCCCCAGTTAGTACTGTGAGGAGGAGGGCAAGCCCCTAGCTATTGGGGAGGCCACCGTGCTGCTGAATGGCTCTTGCCTGGAGACAGCTCCAGCACTCCCAGCTGGTGAATGAGAGAGCAGGTCCATAGGAGTAGGGCCAAAGAGGCTGCCACAGGGCCAGTGACACCTGATCCCTGCAGGTACAAGGAACTAACAACAAGAATTTCTGCTATAAACTGGGGATGTATAAGTTGGAAGCGACTGAAGAGGAGAAAGACCTGGGTGTATTGGTCAATGACAGGATGACTATGAGCTGCCAATGTGATGTGACTGTGAAAAAGACTAATGCAATAGTACGATGCATCTGGCAAGGTACTTCCAGTAGAGATATAGAAGTATTATTATCATTATATGAGGCACTGGTGAAATCTCATCTGGAATACTGTGTGCAGTTCTGGTCTCCTATGTTTAAGAAAGATTAATTCAAACAGGGACAGGTGCAGAGAAGGGCTACTAGGATGATCAGAGGAATGGAGAATCTACCTTATGAGAGGTGATTTACGGTTCTTGGCATATTTAGCCTAACCAAACGAAGACTGAGAAGATGTATAAATTCATCAATGGGATAAACACTGGGGGGAAGGGAGAGGAATTGTTTAAGTTAAGGGCCAATGTTGACACAAGAACAAATGAATATAAATTGGCCATTAATAAGTTTAGCCTTGAAATTAGACAAAGGATTGTAACTATCAGAAGAGAGAAGTTCTGGAACCTTCCAAGGGGACCTTCTGGAACCTTCTGGAGCTGTCAAGTAGTGGGGGCAAAAAACCTAACTTGTTTTCACACTGAGCTTGATAAGTTTTTGGAGGCGATAGTACGATGAGGTTGCCTACAATGGCATATTGTCCATCCACAACTATTAGCAAATACCTCCAATGTCTGAAGATGGGGAGGGCTCTGAATTACTACAGAGAATTCTTTCCCAGGTGTCTGGTTGGTGGATCTAGCTGATGTGCTCATGGTGCAACTGATCACCATATTTGGGGTCAAGAAGGAATTTTCCCCAGGTCAGAATGGCAGAGACCCTGTTTTTTTTCCCCCATCCTCTGCACTGTGGGGCACAAGCACTTGCTGGTTTGAACTAGGGTAATGGTGGATTTTATGTAACTTTAAGTCTTTAACTCAATATTTGAGGACTTCAGTAACTCAGCCAGAGGTTATAGGTCTATTACAGGAGTGGGTAGGTGAAGATCTGTGCAATGTTTAGGAGGTCAGGCTCATGATGGTCCCTTGTCTCCTTAAAGTCTGAGTTCAAGAAAGAACAATGGCTGTTTTACAGCTCTCAAATCGGGCAATATCACATGCATTATATAGTTTAGCCAGACTGTTCTCATTCTCCATCTCTCATGCGTACAGGCTGAAGACCAGAGATAATGGGAGAAGAAAAGAAGTTACCAAAATGACAGAAGGCTCAGATGAATTCATGTCAGTGTTAAGTGAAATAACCTTCAGTGAGGAACTAACTTATTTAGCTTTTTAATTTAGCTTTATCATGAAGCAATTTTGCTCTTAAACTACTTCTTTCCTAAAAAAAAGACTTAAAATTGACTCGTTGGCACGTTACTTAAATGGTGTTGTTTTTGCTGATGAAATGAGTTACATGTTCACACCTTGGAAGTATTCTAGTAATTTGCCCTATAAGCAACATATATGCAACATTGTATGGAAACTGGGAATACTCTTCACAACTTCAGGCTCCAACTGGTGTTTGTGCCATCTCATGCAGTGTAGATTTGGCAGGTGGCTGAGGGGAAGCAAGGTTTTTCACCAGTAAAAGATATCGGGTGGGATTTTCAAAGTTATGACCAAGCAATTGCACATGTACCCTTCAACTCATTTGCAAATATTCAGTGTGAATACACAAATAAGGTATTTGCACGTGCACATGGACAGATAGGCACCTACTGGCTATGTGGGCATGAAA
The DNA here is from genome assembly GCA_003942145.1 of Platysternon megacephalum. Classification (NCBI taxonomy): domain Eukaryota; kingdom Metazoa; phylum Chordata; order Testudines; family Platysternidae; genus Platysternon; species Platysternon megacephalum. The sequence continues at coordinate 5,045,863 of QXTE01000003.1, read as the reverse complement.
ATAACTTGTTTGTGTATATAAATAAATCACATACTAATATGCCATGTTAGACACTCATGCCTAACCTTGAAAATGTAACATATAATAATCTGGGAGTTAATCATAATTTATTTATTCAGATAACAGGCCACATTCTCACTAAAATGTGTGTGTGTGTGTGTGTGTGAGTCTCTCTCTCTCTCTCTCTATGCCCATCGATCATTTACTTTTTCTCTTGTACAGATAGCTGAATTTTTTTAACTATTTCTGGGAGTGAGAATGTTACAGATTCAGTGACTTTCAACTATGTGAGTCGCTACACTTTTGGATTACAACACACTTGAAAATCTCATCATGGTATGATGAATTAGGAGTCTTTTTAGTTTTAAGCTTATATGGGTCTAGAAATACTGTATTAAAAACATGATTTTTTTTACTTTGTTTTCACTGTTATTGAAATTTACTTGGACATTATTTTTCCTCATCACTGGTACAGAAGGCTCAGAAGAGTGTGCTCATAGTTCAGTAATAGATGTCACAGAGACTGCAACCTCTGTCTAGTGAGACAAAGGTGCCTTTTGGAATAAGGGCCACCAGTGAAATTATAGATACATTCCAAAAGAATCCCAACATGAAAACAAATAAGATTCCCAGAAATGAAGGAGTAAATTAGATGAAAAGAGACTTTCACCTGTATTTTCAAAACGTTTTGACTGGTGAAGTTCATTGTAATTGAAGCAGAACTCAACTATTGCTAATAAGCAACTGCTTTGCACTTGGTCTTTTGTAACTGTTAATGAAACTAGTGTAACCTCCTCTGAAATGAGACTCCTGGATTTTTCCTCTGACCAAGCTGTTATCCCTGAAAAACCATAGAGGCCTTTTTGTTTGCCTTCTCTATGAGTTGCTGTTGATGATTAATTTAAAAAGTACTTTTTTCTGAAGGATTGCACTTGGCTAAATTAAGTCATTTCTCTAGTCAACCCATGATTGTTTTTTGCTTTTTACTTTTTCCTTGCCAGGCACACAACCTTTTTCGGACTCTAATCTATGCATGGCAGTAATATGTAAGCAGGACTTATGGTTGCATGAAATCCAAATGTAATAACTAACCATTCACTTTGGTAAGGGTAGACTCTATTTACCAGCCTTTCTGAAACAGAATTAAAAACCCAGCTGCTAGAATAAAATGACACATGGAGCACAATCAAGAGAACCCTGGAAGCAAATTTTTTGTGTTTGAAGACTATAGCTGGTTACTTACGATATAACAGACAAATGGTCTGATTATTTGAAAATATTATACGTGCAAAGCCCTGCTTGTGGTTAGCTTCCAGTGTAACTTTACATCACTAGTGGTAATCTGTAAAGTAAAGTTTCGGGGCAAACAGGATTTCATTCTATCTTCAGTATTGGATTGTGCAAGGAAGATATGTTAATCCATACTTTTTATTCTTTCATTTTTAAGTGCAGTTAAATAGTGCAGAGTGTTGCAACAGAGTAAATAATACTCTGGATTTCTATAGTGCCTTCTATCTAAGAATCTCAAGGTGCTTTACAAACAACTAAGTCTCACATCCCTGTGAGTTACAGAAGTATGGTACTTGGCCGGATTCTCCAGCAAACTAAGACCACTCTGCATGGCCATGGTACAAAGTGGCTTAAAGCAGCTGGAGATAGCCAGTGTCAGAGCCCCTGCACAGGCGAACTCTGCACTGATGGCATGCTGGCAGAGATGGCTCCAATGCTTTCTTCACCAGCCACCCCACCTTCACCCCTCAGGGAAGCTTATTTTAAATCGGACCAATGTCCATGTCAGTTTGCAAACTATCATCAGGATCACTTGTCGGAATATGTTACTTCAGTTTTAAATCAGCGTTTTTGTACCACCTGGCACTATAGAATGCAAAGAGAAAATAAGGATTATACAATTCTCATTGATCTTCACCAGCCAGTTTACACTTCCTTGTTTTAAACACTATTTGCCTTTAAAACCAACATCGAAATTGCAAACATTTATATTTCCTGGAGGAGGATCAGAATACTTCAGAGGAAACAAGTGCATAGTCTCCACTTCATGTTTTGTGGTGAGGTAATAAAGAAACTGAAAATACCTGTATCCTTAACTTACATTATATCATACATACATACGTGGCTGCTAATCTTTTGAGAAATTTGTCATAACTTAATTGATGGGTTTCTTTTTTTACAACTTAGTGTTTCTCACTCCAGACTTGATTCTGTGCAATTAATATGGCTTTCATGAGTTGAGTCAGAAACCTAGCCCCGTTAGAAAATTGCTTGTGCATACTTCTCAGTGACTCTGTCTGAGAACTTGTAGGAGATTGTTGATACTGAAGAACATGATTCAGATGACCAAATGCAACATCATGTTGGTTGGATCTGTTTTTCGTTGGACCTCTCATGAGTTATGTGGTCAACCCAGCCTCATGAAAATAAATGGGATTATTTTCACCATTCATCATTTGTAGAGTTTCCCCACATACTTACTTAAATGTATCTGTCTCTAGGTGATTCGGCAGAAGAAATTGACCTGACTGTGGTTTACCAAGCAGCTGCTAATGGTGATGTCAACACACTGACTGCAGTGATTCGTGAAGATCCTTCAATATTAGAATGCTGCGACAGCGAGGGTAAAACTGTTTAGATTGTTCCCAATGGGTTAATCAATACAATATGTGACTGAGCTATCATCTTTTTTCCATTTTAATATTGACTTTAAAAATTAGTGAAACATCATAAGTAGAATTATATCTAGTTTTCCCCTTTATGAGCAGTAGAATGGGAAATTGGTATTTTCTTTGGGATATCCATTGGGAATATGCATTTTGGATGTCCCTGGATGGCCATAAACTAATATTGTTCTTCCTCCTTACAAGTTTATTTATTTACATATAAATAAAAATATCCCGTGTATCAGACAGTGGACATAAGACACAAAGTCTGCCATGAATTTATATTGTTTGTCATAGAAAGAGAAATGCTGGAAAGTTGCTGAAATTTCAGGGAAGGATGGAGAAATCATTTATTCTAGTCAAATCCAAATTATATATATCTGTGGACATCTTAAAGACTCATTTGGCCAAATTTTAAAAAGTGGACACCAGCAGTTGTTTGTGCTTGCTGAATATGGGCACAGGTACAGACAATTAATACAATGGTAACATATGCAGTTTCTTGCCAAAAGAGCAATTGCATGTATAATCAGTTACCTGTTTTATGCTTGAAGCTGCATACTTTTTTCTATTCAGGTTCTCATGCCATGCCTGACATGGTGCCATCTGAGTGCATGCAGTTACTTGGTTGTCTTTACAGGCATGTATTTTCCAAGTGAATCTGAACCAGAGATCTTTGAAAGCTTGTCCCTTGAAGTATTTTGTGTTCAATCAAGAGTCTAGTTTTTACCACAGTGGCATTTTCCAAGGTTAGCATGAAAATTGCAGGGTTCCCAATCATTTAGAAAAAAACCCAAACCCCTGCAGATATCTGTGTCTGTTTCAGAAAACTGGTTGTAAAATCTAGATTCAGAAATTGGGATCCTTGTATTATCTTCAACTAGTTCCCTGGATCTCAGTAAAGTCAAGACGAGAGCCTTTTGATCTTCCAGCTCCTAAAGCAGAAGAATAAAGGCAGGATGTCTAACTGCCTGCAGTAGACTAATCATTACATTTCAACTCCAGAGTAACTCGGTTGAAATGGATTCACACATTGATGTAACTGAGATAATCTGTGTGACACCCTGGCACCCCTATATTCACCATTGTCATATAATTATGATATGTTTTATACAAAGTATGCCTTGTGAGGTATTATTCTAAAAGTCTTGATCTGCGAGACATTAATATATCATTGGATTGTATATGCTATCATTGTATGTGAAGTTATGAAGTTTGGCTATGTGTTACTGAAACATGTTGTGAGGTTGAGAACACCCACAAGCAGCCTTTCAGGTACAGCAATAAAAAGACAAAACAATGTTGATGGCTTATTGTGGAAATACACACAAGCACCAGGATTACCCCAGGAACTGTGTACAATAGAAACCTCTCAGAGATATACAATGGGAACTGTTTGACCCAGGTCACAGCAAAAGAGCTTTCCAGCAAGTTGGAAGAAGATATAAAAGGGAGAAGTATCATCATGACTGAATCTCACTCTCCCTACAATACAACACTTGAAAGTACTGGAGGAAAAAGACTGAACTGGGGGGGAGGGGGGAAATACTGGTCCCAGGCAGGAAAGAAGGAAGCCTGCCTGTATATGCAAAAGCTAACCTGCTTGTACTACCTAACTGGGTGAGACACTCTGTGATTCAAATCCTAACTAGTACATTAGGCTTAGATTGCGGTTTTGTTTTATTTCTTATGGTAATCTACTTTGATCTGTTTGCTATCACTTATAATCACTTAAAATCTATTTAATTAATTAGTATCTATTTCCCCCCAAGGTTGTACCCCCTTGATGCATGCTGTTTCGGGACGCCAAGTCGATACAGTGAAATTGCTGTTGAAGATGGGAGCAAATATTAATACTCAAGATGCCTGTGGACGCACCAGTTTATCTCTTGCAACATATATGGTACCAAGACTTCTCTCTGTTACAGAGCACTTTGGGAGGGCAAGCGGGTGAAGTAATAAAGACTAATTTTGTATTACAGCAACGGGAGAATAAGTATAAGACTTGTGTGGTCCTAGAGAGCTGTGCAAAGAACAGCGCTTCACTGTGACATTTTCAGCTAGAAAATGTGTCCAAAGTATCAGAATGGGCAATTGGTTCAAACATATTAAATATGCGTGTTGCTTTCAAGAATAGATATTTTCCTTGCCAGATATTTTCAAAAAATCCTGTGATTAGTAACATGCTGTGTTTTCCCTTCCTCTTTTCCTGAAGAGGGAAAAAACATCTGTTGAAAAAAATAAATGACTGGAAAACATTCCAGTCACTCAGGCTGGCCTCATGGCTTCAGAATTCCCCCGTTTTAGCTGAACTTTTTATCCCTACGGTCTCTAAGGCTAAACAGGAGGCATAAGATAGAATGACAATTTGCTTTTCCACCCCAAAGGGTTAATTAAATTATAGCGTGACCAGTGCCACAAAATTTACATAGGCTAAAACCCCCATGGATGTCCTAAGGATTAGGCTCACGATCCTTTGCAATTTAATCAGGTGCCTGGGGTAGGGAGAGTGAATCATTGTAATATACTCCCTTGGTTAGCGTTAAAGAGACAATGAGAGTAAGAGCATTGGATGCATGGGGAAATTTCAGATCCATGAGCCTTATGTGAGTGTGCTACATGTGATTTAAATTTCTATGTTGTATGTAGTATGAGACCTAGTGAGAATCTGGGTGTGATGTCTGCCCAGAGGATTGACTTCAATGGGATTGCATGTGTGCATGAATGCAACTGAGTGCTGGATTTAGCCCAGTTTGCAAACTTCCCTGCAACAAAACTTTGATCAGTGGGCAACACAAGGGTGTTTTAATTCCCTCATTCCATCTCTCCTCAGGAAATACTGCTCATGCTTGGCAGGCAGATGGCTTGAGCTGCAGGGGAGTGACCCTGCAGAGGCCCCAGTTTGAGAAAAGCACTTAATCACATGTTTGATTTCCTTGGGACTCAAGCACATGCCAAAATACTTTGCTCAGTGAGAACCAGAGTGCTCGTCTGTTTTTGTTTGTTTTTGAAGGTGACAGTGCAGCATTTTACTCCCGTCAGTGACCAATCCCCATAAATGATGGTGCCATTTTCAGAATAACACTTCTATTTCAACTCTGTAAAAAGCCACTTGCTAAAACAAGAAGGAATTGCTGAAAGCAAAACCTAAAATAACTCCAATTCTCAGGCTTTTCATATCGATTTACTACCTGTGGTAACCTCTTATAAAGAAAATGAGATCAAATGCTCAGGCTCTTGGCTGACTCCCATTTAATTAAAATCCATATGCAGGAACGTACATAAGACTTTCTAGTACAACAGCAATTAGCAACATTTTCAGTGCCATGTCTACTGCAAATCTTAAAACAGCCCTCCAGCCCCACCACAGCCAAAGAAAGGCCAAAATGCAGTGGAACTAAAAAGTTTAATTACAGCAATGGATGGATGAACCAATCCAGGACTTGAACCAAACATGAACCATCTTTGAAGCTCTAACAGGATGTTTTTCTGAAACCAAGGGACACATCCTCAGCTGGTATAAACAGAATTACACCAGCTGAGGATCTTCTCCATTCCTCTTTGACCTTCAGTACTTTCTTTCCTAGGGGTGGCTTGAAGGCTGTGTCAGTCTGCTCCGAAATGGTGCCAAGCAGAACATACCTGATAAAAATGGGAGACTGCCACTGCACGCTGCTACCGCAGAGCCTGATGTGAGGTAAGCCCCCATATTAAAAGGGTGTTTGCTTATTTGAGTAAAACATCTTCTCGGTCCGGTACATAGTCACCAAAAGACCATGGAGATTGACTGATTGGAGGCAGTGTAGGGCAGGCAAGCTAGCTGTGGCAATTACTCTTGTGATTTGCTATTTCATCTGGTGATTATCATACATTTAAATGAAGAGGCTATTGGGACTTTAGACCTAAGTCTAGGGCTCTTTGTGCTGCACTTGTTTTACAGGAACGTGTTCAGGCAGGGTGGAGAATCTGATTTAAACCTCACAAAAGCAATGAAACTCAGAATGGAGGCTGAAGCTCCAGATTTCCCACAGTGAACAATCACCACCAACGTGATCAAGCCGTCCTCTATACTAGAAATACCACAGAAAGTTTGTTCCCATGATAGTTCAATGCTGTATTTTCCCTAGCTAACTTGGTGCCGGTGTTCAGGGTGTTCTTCTTTAACTCAGGCTTCAGCATTATTTACAAATGCAGGTCTCCCAGCAGGAGTCACAAAACCAGTTGCCCTGCACTCTATGTCCACTGCATATTATATAAATTAAATGTTATGGGTTATATGCTAAAGCAGAGGTTCCCAAAATGTGGTTCTTGCTCATGGTTCATGGAGAGGTGGCTGGTCACATGGTTCTGGCTCCTCCTTGTTTCCAGCTGCATTAAAAGACAGCTAAAAATTTATTAAATATTTTCCTAATGTTACTTTCTCGTGTAAGTAATTGCTACAGCTGCCACAATATTATGTGGATGATGTTAGTGGCATTAAATAATAAATATTTGTATTATTATTAGAATTTATTAGTATTATTATAGTGCCTCGGAGCCCCAGTCATAGAACACGTTTCTGTTATATAACATGTATATATAATATATGTATAATATGATGTATTTATATTATTGTTTTGAATATAATAGTTTATTATTGGGAGGGGAGGCAACCTGTGGGATTATGAATGGGAGGAAAGTTGTCCAAAGGACAAACTCTGTTAAGATTTGGTCCATCCTATGGAAAGTAGTTCTAAAGGATCAGGTAAGATGTAGTACAGTTGCTTTTTGACAACTGTTACTAAAGATGTATCAAAAAGTCTGAAGGGCAGTTCTCCAAAGCAAGTCACAAGCAAATGTGCTATTTGTATCATAGTTTCCTTTGTGAACAGGAATGCTTCTTAAAGCCTTTCAAGTCTTGATTTATATAAGCTGATTAAATTCATGCAAAATCTCTCCTGAGTAAATCATTTATGGGTAGCTGAAAAAGGCTGGTTGAAAATGTAAGTTGCAAGAAACGCATAGAACTTAGTGGCGGTTTGACACATCTGAAGCAGCAAAGCTGTAACTTGATGTTCAAGTTACAGGTGAGTATTGTGACAGTCTATAATGTCTCTGTATGTATTAATTTTGCACCTTCATAATTGTTTTTCATGCATCACTTGGATGGTACAGTTGGAGGGTTTCAGAGCAAGAGTGCATTATCATTACACAAAGCCTCCAAAGAGAAAAGGCTATGTTTGTGCAACAGTGCACATGCAGATATTAGAAAGGAAACAGTCATTTACTTTAACAGCAGCACACAGAGTTCCCTGAAGTTTTTTCACAGTCCCCAAGGAAACAAGCAGACCTTTGCTCCACACAGGAGTGTGCCAGCTGCTCAGCTCTTTTTCTTCTGTCTTATTAGCCCAAGTCAACGAAATTAGCTCTGGATATGATTGCCCTGTTACCAGAAGGCACAGTTGGAGTGCCATACCCATTAGTGAGATTTTCCATTGTACTCATTTTTGTTCTCTGCCAACTATTTAGATTTGAAAGGAAGACAAAATGCGGTGGCTAATTATGAAGTGCTTCCTCACCTGAGTTTAAGAACTGGCAGCCCATTGCTATGAGTCAATGTGCTGGAGGAATAGTTAGCAGCACACAGACCACACTGAAATGGACAGGCTGTAATCAGTCCATTTAAACACTTCAGGCACAAGGGCTGGCAAGTTTTTAAACTTCAATACATGTTTCGTAGAGTGGCTGAGCCTTCAGTGAGAAATGGGATAAAAGGACCCTGCTGACTCTCCACATGCTACATGTGTAGTTAAAATTAGCACAGCTCATCTGTGTGGTTGCAGAATTTCAGCCGGGGGGAGGGGGGGGGTTGTAACACCCGTTTGCTTTTTAGTGATCATACCAGTCTGAGTCCAGGCCCTGGTGTGGCATTGGCAGAAGAATATTTTTAATTGATTTAATACTTTTGAAGAGAGTATCTGGTTAGAAAAGAATCTGGGGGTGTTACACCCTGGTTCTGCCACGTTGGTACGTCACTTCCGAGCAAATCATTTTTTTGCCCCCTTGGAGAATTGTAACTTTTGCAAATGATCACTAAGCAGTTTCAAATGCAGCTTCTTTAAAACAGTTGTACTGTCTAATAGCTTGCAATCTATGACTGCAGAATGATTTTTTTCAGGCTTAATGCACAAACAGCTAAATAAATGGCAGGACTGCATTTCATTATAGGTTTGTGTGGCAGAGCTCTGGGCGACAGCATCTGTACCAGCTCTCTGATCACTGGATCACCAATTACATTGCCATGGAGTAAACCTGATAGGAAAAGCTGTGATTGGGATGGGATGAGAAGAGCCCCAAAGGCTAATTAGCCCATTACCCAAGAGGTAGAAAAGGCACAGGAAGGATGTGCTCAGGGGGAAGGAAGAGACTGGTGGGCCCGTTAGGGTCTGAGTCTGGAATTGAGTGAATGGAGGTGTGTATGCTATTGTAAATATAGACCTGCAAACATTTATAAGGGTGGTGAGGAGAAGACTGTGAATGAATTGCACAAGGTGTTTGACCAGAAGAAGGTCTCTGTGTGGTTTGTGGCTAGAAAAGAGACAGGAGTGGGATGCTGCTGCTGGGTCACAATTTGCTATATTTTTGCAATCCACACTGCTAAAGTTAATCATACATCCACCTGAGCTTTACCTGTTTTCAGATGAGCATGAGGTATACCACAGGAATACCGTAGAAGAATGATAGGCTTTGAATTTATCAAATGGTGTTTATAGAATGGTATGAAATAACTAATGTTCTAATTTTGGACATGTATTTATTGCTTTAGTTACATAGCCTGTCTTCTGTTAAACCTAAGACTGATAGAACACATTCTAGGGCAACTTGATGCAGAAAATATACTGTAAGCAATTCAGGATTGTCCAGCTAAGAAGTGGAGTAAAAGATTTCAAAGGAGAGAAGAGCCTTTCTCTTGTATTTTGTTTGAAGGGGGAGCAAGTACTCTCACATAACTCACCATGCCTTGGGTGAGCATTATGGTCCCAATCTGACAATGGGCTTCTGCTAGCACAGACCCTTACGTCTGCCAGTGTCACATAGATTCTACTCTGGCATAAGGGTCTATGTTGGCTGATTCTGATACAAGATATGAGGTTGTGACAAGATTGTCTGGATAACCCTGCCATATCCACACTTTAATGAATGCTCAGCGCCCTTCTATAAAACATAATTTGCCTCCTCCAAATCCAGTGACTTCAGACTATTTTCAGAGTTAACTGCAATAATTGAAGGGTGATTATGAAAATCCTGGGGCAAAATCTTTCAGGTTATAAAACATTGCTCCACCTATAGCCTGATCTACACTAGACAGTTAGGTCAATGTAAGGCAGCTTACGTCAACCCGATTATGTCAGTGTACACACTACTGCCTAGTCCTGCTGATGTAAGTGCCCTACTACATAAACATAATAACTCCACCTCCATGAGAAGCGTAGGGCTTATGTCGGTGTAGTTAGGGCAACGCAGTGTCTGTGTAGACACTATGGCTTGGTCTATACTGGGGGGGGGTTGACCTAAGATACGCAACTTCAGCTATGAGAATAGCGTAGCTGAAATCGACGTATCTTAGTTCGACTTACCTCACGTCCTCACGGCGCGGGGTCGACTGCCGCGGCTCCCCCGGCGACTTTGCTTCCGCCTCTCGCCGCGGTGGAGTTCAGCAGTCGACAGGAGAGCGATCGGGGATCGATTTATTGCATCTACACTATACGCAATAAATCGATCCCCAATAGATCGATCACTACCCGCTGATCCGGCGTGTAGTGTAGACGTACTCTATGTTACTTACGTCAGCTGTTGGCTGTCTTGTCAATTTCAGGGCTCCTGAAAAACCAACATCTCGTGTGCAATAGTTCTAACTATTCCCTCCACAACATGGGAGTGTTTATACTCTACTTCTCCACAAAAGTAAACAGATGTACTGCTCCATAAACTCCGGTTTATGGCATAATAATTGCCTTACTCCCAACAGAGAGACTGTGAGCCGTAATCTAACCCTGTCTCTGTGTGCGTGCATATAGGGGCTTGTTAATCAAAGAATAGAAAAGTGTAATAGGAAGGTAATAAATTTGCATTTGTGTTTGTTTAAAACTTTAAAACAGGATCACAATGAATAGTTCTATTGTTTTGTAGGCTATAAAAATGGCTCAGGCATTCACTACATTCCGATATATTAATGCACATTTACTATTTTGGAAACTAGCACTGGAATTATTCCTGATTGTATCCGCTTTTGCACTTGTGTAGAGGTGGCCTCTGATTCCAAGTGCTGAGTTTGTGTTCTAGTTTTAGTTAGACATAGAGTAAGCCACAAACTTCAGAACTGGATCTGGGTTTGGCTTTCAAACATGAACACACCAGATCTGGGGTTCTAATTCACATCCATCACTGCTATTAATTTTGCTTTCAATTGGGGGTTCTGTTTCTCTAAAAACCTCTCATCCAGTTTTAGCCTTGAATGTAGCATATTAAATATATCTTTGCTTCCACAGGCTTCTAGCAGTGCTGCTGCAGCAATCGCATCTAAGTGACATTAATCATCGGGACAATGAGGTGAGTAAACATGCATCCACTGCAGGAGGGGAGGCTGAAGCCCCAGCCCTCAGCTTGGGGGGACAGCCAGGGTAGGGGGGAGGCCACAACTTGAAGCCCACAACTTGGGGGCAATGAAGGGGGCTGAAGCCCCAAGCTGAGCTGGAGCCCTGCATCCGAGAGGGGCTGGAGCCCCAAGAGCAACTGAAGCCCAGAGCCCTGCACCCTGAGGTGGGGAAGCCCCGTGCCCCGAGGGGAGGGTTGAAGGTAGGGGGTTCACCATTTTTTCTAGTGGGGAGGGTCAACAAATATTTTTTTTGTCCAAACGGGGTTGCCAGCACAAAAAGTTTGACAAACGCTGTCATAGAGGATAGTGGCCTGGCGAGCCCATGCTTCCTGCATCAGCCTCCCCGCCCTCACCCCCCGGCCCCACTGCATGCCAAGTCGAGGTAAAATCCACCCTCCCTTGCAAACAAGGGCTCACTCAGCTGAAGGGAGTTATGTAAAAATAATAATTCTACATTTGTAAGTTCAACTTTCATGATAGAGATTGCACTACAGTATTTGTATGAGTTGAATTGAAAAATACTATTTATCTTTTTTAAAGTGCAAATATTTATAATAAAACTAATATAAAGTGAGCACTGTACACTTCGTATTCTGTGTTGTAATTGAAATCAATATATTTGAAAATATGGAAAACATCCAAAAATATTTAAATAAATGGGTATTCTATTATTTAACAGTGCGATTAAAACTGCGATTAACCGCAATTAATTTTTTTAATCGCTTGACAGCCCTAATTATAATATTTTGCACTGATCTAGCACCTCTCATCTAATGGCCTCGGAGCACTTTACAGAAGCCGGTTTCATTTTTCACCGTTTATATACATGGTGGATCGCCTCACCGTGGATCTCCTGGCTGACTGCTCTCAAATGGAGCTGGCAGATGCAAATGGAATCTGGGCCGATAAACCCACTCCCTCCACATGCCACCAGTTATGCTTCCCTGCACATCCTTCCTACCTCACCTGCCAAGATAGGGATTTCTTTGCTTATTTTCAAGTTAGACAGATTCTCTGCTTCACTGAGCATCTCACCATCTTCTTGGGAGATCTCCCTCAAGCCCTGTTGTAGGTTACAGCAACCATTTTATGCCAGATTGCTATGGTCCTTAATCATACACCAACTAATTATACCTCTGTGCCAGGGAGATGGATTAGATATGCTGGCTCCACATCCCACACCAAAGGAACTCACAGTTTGCCACATCTGGCTGCTTACCAGCTCCATCCATTCAGCACAAAGGAGCCAGAACACAACAGAGAATCGGGTGCATTGTTTCAACTGTGTGTCTTCCAGCCCAGCAGCAGCTTGAGGACATTGCTGAAGGGCACTAACTTGCAAATTTCCTTCCTGCCTTGAACTTTGTGCCCATTTGCACTGTGGTTTGCAGAGCCTATTTACTTGGCTATACGGGACTTACAACAGCCTGAACAGGACCTAGGATTTGGCCCTATGTTGAAAATGTGGGGTTATATTGTCAGCGAGTTGCACAGAATTAAAACTTAATGTGAACCATGAAGGACACTTGGAATCCTCAACACTTTCCCTGTACGTGTTACCACGTTCAACCTAAAATCTCCAGGGTCAGAAGTATATTAAACACCACTTGGCATCAGGAGCATATTTGATTGAAGGCTCAGTGCTAGACCCCTGGTTATTCATGTTTGCTTGGAAATGTTCTCAGAGTTTGTTTGCACTAACCAAGCTCTTCTCCTAGCTATTGCCCAATTTAAAGGAAAACACAAGTTTTTCTGTAACTTTATAAAACCACCCCCAAAAAAACAAACACATTAAATAGTAAGAAATACAGCTGGCAGCTGCACCGTTTCTATGACTGTGTCTATCTCTAAGGACTTTCAGTGGAGGCTGCCAGGAGATGATGTGTATTGAAAATCCCCCTCCCAGAAGCAGGGCAGCTGAACAAAAATCAGAGGCACACAATTCCTCAGGAAGGCTTCCTGAGGGTGCAGTTTCCAACCCCTGTCAAGGTTATAAAGTGATTATCTGTCCCCACTTGCTCTCCTGATGGCTTTATTTAACTTGCGTGGCAATGTGCTTTTCTTTGTCTTTGATCACACCTTGCTTAATTTACACTGGAGACTCATTCAAGCACATTTCTTTATCTGGAACTGGCACTGGTCGACAAATACATTTTCAGAACATATTTCCAGCACACATCTGTAAATTCCTTTGTGGGTTTATTGTATGTACATCACATGCAAATATTAATGATCAGGGACTTATTAGTTTTCTAATAATACATTACATGCCACCTTTGGAGGGGACACAGACGGCAGCAAAGAAGTTTGGGTATGTGAGCTGCTGCCTGCAGGCCGGCTCATTAGGGGTCAAAATGGGAGCTGGAAGGTGGGTAACTTTTCAAGGGGACACCTACCATTTTTATCAGCAGATGGATGAGAGGAGGCTGATCTGGAGTGCGGTAGCTTGCCCTGGTTACACTGACTCATTGTTCCCCGGAACTAGCTTCATACTTACTTCTCAGGGTGGAAAACACAGCTGTAGAGCCTCAGGTCAAGAGTCCCAGGATTTTCAGTGTCCATCAGCAGTGTCAGGTCCCTGGGGTGAACTCCTGGCACCACTGAAGTCTATGGAAAAACTCCCATTAACTTAAATGGGGCTGGATTTAACCCTGGTTTTTATTTTTACAAAAAACAAAACCCCAATGATGAAGTCTTGCAAAACCAAAATAACCAAAACCTGGTTTGACTGCTCTCTCCTCCCTATTTGTATTTGGACTTCCCAACCTCTGCCCATACCCGATGAGCCAAGAGAAACTAATGTTAAGGAATTTGGACTTTATTGGCAACCGTTTCTGTACACACGAATGGCATCATACAGGCGAAACAAATGACAGGTCTTTTCCCCAAGGAGCTTGTAATCTAATTTGTGGAGTTTTATTTGAAGTTTTAATTTCTCTTCCATTCTATATGATTTGGGTTTTTACCCTCTTGGAAACTAAGAGAAACAACGGAACTGATTTCCACACATTGTGTAGTCATTGATGCCTGTGCAAGGTGGGTGTATAACAAGCCACCAAACAAAAATGGTGCTTGTATTATGTTTCTTAAGACTGATGTTGCTTAGATAACTTGATAGGAAAAGTGTGTAACATAGATTTAAAGTGTGCATGTGGACTTGCTTTTGATGCTGATTAATGTGCACATACAAGGTGGATTCTTGGTCTGCTAAGACCAGTTTGCACTGTATAAGGACAGGTTGGATAGAGCAGAGAATCAAGTTCTCCGTTCGTTTTGGTTTTTTTGTTCTCTTTCAAAATGGTGCCTGTGATGTGTTTGTATTTTGAGATTACTGTTAAAATAATTGGCCCACTTTCTCAGCTGGCACAAACTGAAGTCAGTGGGGCTAGACTGCTTTACACCAGCTGAAATCTAGCCCATAGTAATTATTGTGAGTTAGAGATAAGGCTGTTGCATTGTGATAAAATACAAGCCTAAAAGAGGGCTTTCTATTGGAAACTGTATGAAACCTTAACCTATGAGGAACCTATTATGCTTCTGACTGATGTATTACTTATAATATAAGCAGGCTATAAACATTTACAAATATTAGATACATGCCTCTTTTATATCAGTCTTCTATAGTGGTCAATTTTTTTTATTGGCTACTTCTTTTTAGGATACAACCCCATTAAGCCAGAAACTGCTTCAAATTATTCAACCTTGATATCTTGAGAAGGTATATTTCCCCACTCCAGACTGATCTCCAAATTGTCCAACTCATCTCTAATTAAAAGTAAAATTAAATCCTTTGAAGTTTTAAATCTTCCTGTGAACGATAATTCTTTAATGTCTTGGATTGTGATTGATTGATTGATTGATTTTTAAGGGAATGACCGCACTTCACTGGGCTGCTTTCCACAATCGGCCCCAGCATGTGCAAACCCTGCTGCAGAAAGGAGCAGATCCAACTCTGGTGGACAAAGACTTTAAAACACCTCTTCACTGGGCAGTACAGGTGAGGGCCCTCTACCAATATTTTAACAATACGCCATGTGCATTACAATGATTGTTTGTTTGAAATTCTAAGTCATGGGACATCAGAACTGAAGAAGAATTTCAGTTTGAAAGTTAGAAAGACCTAGGGCAGGAATCCCCAGCTGTGTAAACTGGCCTGCATTGCTCAAAGCCAGTGGAGCTGTGCCAATTTACACTGGCTGAGGATCCAGCCCATGTTTTCTATGGCAAAACACCATTTTTTTAACAAATATTAAATACGGCCTTGATGCTGCAAGGTGCTGAGCTCTGTTGCCCTGATCCAGCAAAGCATTTATGTCCCTGGAACTAGTCCCGTGCTGAGCGTTAAGGACATGCCTGTTTTTGATGGATCAGGGCCAGAGTGCTCCACACCTGTCAGGACTGGGCTGTAAACCAGTGACTCCAGACCACTGAGAATAAAATAACATACATGTAGTGTAAAATGGCAAATATTGTTGTTACAGGACAGTGTTCTAAAGGCTTGAAGCTCTCATCCTGTGGAAATCCTAACTTCATTAAGTAGAGTGTAACGTTAAATACTCTTCCTATCAAGTTATAAACAAATCATTGCTATATGGGGCAATCAGGAAGCCTCTTTTGGGACCTCATGGGGTCTCTACTACCCATCACAAATGCTCCCCCAAATGTACAACAGCTAAGAAATTACTGAGGGACTCATTAAAGATAGAAAATATCAGACATGACTAAGCACTATAGTAATACTTATAATAATAATTAATAATAGCCTATAGAAAAGTGAATGGTTTCCTTAGGATGCATCATGTTAAGCAATTGATAAGGTATTATCTATAATACTGTTTAAGTAAGTGTCCTACATGTACTTTGTTTCAGATAACTTTTTAATGCTAAATATGAGTTCTGTCTGTAGGTTACATTACAATTATCCAAGTACAATAAAAGCTGTGTTATCCAGCACTTTACGAACCGGAAATCTCTAGAAATTGGCATATCTGATATCTCCCAATACAAATCTTCATAGGATTGCCAGGTGTCCAGTTTTTGACTGGAAGGCCTGGCCGAAAAGGGACGCTGGTGGCTCCGGTCAGCACCACTGACTGGGCCATTAAAAGTCCGGTTGGTGCAGGGCTAGCAGGCTCCCTTCCTGGCTTCTCGTGGCTCCCTGGAAGCGGCAATATGTCCCTGCTGCTCCTAGGCAGAGGAACAGCCACAGTGTATCTGTGCGCTGCGGCTGCCCCTGCCACAAGTGCTGGCTCTGCAGCTCCCATTGCCCAGGAACCATGGCCAATAGGAGCTGTGGGGACGGCGCCTGCGGGTGGAGGCAGCGCGCAGAGCCGCCTGACCAGGCCTCCACCTAGGAGCAGCAGGGACATGTCATCATTTGCAGGGAGCCACCTGAGGTGAGCACCGCCTGGATCCGGCACCCTGAAACCCCTCCCATACCCCTGCCCTGAGCCCCCTCCCACACCCAAACTCCATCCCAGAGTCTGTGCCCCGCACCTCCTCCTGTGCCCCAACCCTGAGCCCTGTCCCACACCCAAACTCCCTCCATTGGTAAGTATAACTCTGAGTTAACCAGAATTTTTGACTAACTGGCACCCCCCATTCCCCAACATGCCTGATGACAAAGCTTTTACGGTACATTTTTATTGATTTATAGTGACAGTTATAGTAAGTATTCAAAACATCTCTGTATCATACAAACAGTAGGGTGACCAGACAGCAAGAGTGAAAAATCGGGACAGAGGGTGGGGGGTAATGGGAGCCTATATAAGAAAGACCCAAAAATCAGGACATCTGGTCACCCTATAAACAGAAAACATGAATTGTGAGGAGAAGATACACTGTGACTAAACGTCCCAATTCTCAAATTTTTTATCTTAACTCTACCATGCTTAAAATATATCAATTTTTTTTTTGTCTGGAATAGAATTCAGGTGTGGCCTCTATACGTACCGTTACTTTCAACTACATTTCCTCTCTGATTTCATATTTTTATGATCATTTCAAAACTATATTGTGTCTTATAGATTTTGCCTTGGTATTTCAAAGGGATCTCTTCTAATAGTTATGAAATAATTCTTGTACATTTGCTCCAGTGTAGGTTCCATCCAGCTGAAAATTTCTGAAATTCTGTACCATGCAAGCTCTGGAGGGTCCTGCATTCAAGCTTGGTGAGGGCCAAGCTAGTCAAAAGAACGGCAAAGTGGAAGCCTTATTGGGTATGTCTACACTGCACACTAAGCCCGGGTCTGCGGGACCCAAGTTTGTGGACTTGGTGTTTCCAAGCCCATGCTTGAACGTCCACACTGCATTCTAAACGTGGGTTTACAATTGCTGAACCCTGGTCTCTCAGCCATGCTAATGTATTCATACTACCCAGACCTGGCTTCAGTCTGCAGCTTGACCTGTGTGTACTCTGCAAAATGACAGGGGTTGGACCTGAGTCTCAGTGGGACTTGGGCTTTGACCCACCCCATTTGCAGGGTCATAGGACCTGTGTCCTGAGCAGTTGCTGACCCAAGTCAGATTGATTTCTGTGTGGATGCCCCAGCTTAGTGTGCAGTGTAGACATACCTACTCAGTCCATATCCCCCCACACCTTCCTCTCAGAACAACAATGTGCAATGCAAGTTTTGGGAAAACATGGGAGGTTGAATGGTGCAAATAAGCCCTCAGTTTCCTGTGGTTAACAAATCCTTGCTCTTGCTCCTTTCAAATCACCCACTCACAGCTGGATTACTCTTCTGCCTGCCTGAGAGCAGAGGGAATAAGTGTTGTTTCACTGCTGTGATTTGTTCTGTGAAATTTCTGTTAGTGAACCCGGCTGGTTCGCAGTCTTTTCTTCTTGGGGGTGTGGAGTGGAGAGGAATGGGCAGGTTTAAATATCTAGACCAGGCATAGTCTCTTAGACATGTCTACACTACAGCCCTAAATTGACCTATGTCAGGTTGACTTAAAGTCGGCACCGTAATTACTGCGGTGGCTGATGTCCATGCTACCCTCCTTCTGTCAATGATGCGTGTCCTCACCAGGAGCGCTTCCTCCGACTGAAGAGGACAGTTTGGTGGGCTAAGAGCCCTCCCGCCTGGAGCTCAGTTGCTCCACCCAGCTCTTGGCGGGAGAGCGGGGGAGGGGGACAGCTGCCCAGGCTTCTCACCTCCCTGAGTGGGGAGCCTCCCGGCAGCAGTATGGAGCCATGAAATTTTCAAGACACCTGATGTAAGGTAGACACTGCATCACCCTAGCTACACTGACATAAGCCCTACACTTTTTGTGTATGTCATGTATGTTTGTCAGTGTAGTAGGGCAATTACCTCAGCGGGACAAGGCTGTAGTGTATACACTGACATAATTAAGTCAAACTAAGCTGCCTTACATCCACCTAACCGTGTAGTGTAGACCAGGCCTTAGTGTTCTTCTCTGACTTGAGCTTAGCCAGGGAGAAGTGTTTGACAGCTGTTTCTCTCTACCTCCCTGTCAATATAAGGGCAGATAGAGGCTAATAACTGCTGCCAGGCAGGATAAGGCTTTGGCCTGTCTAAGCTCCTGCCAAGCTTACAGACACGTGTTTAGACTCATTGCCACAGTCTGAGGTCTGGGGAACTCTGAAAATGCTCAGTGGATACCCCCAAACTTTTTCACAAGAGCCCAGAGGTGGAGTCCCAGGACTGTGCTGTGGAGGCGGCAGTGGCAAGGGATGTCTAGTAACCACTTCTGGAGCTGCTGAAGCGAGGATATTTTTCCCGTAAGAACTGTGCTAAACATCTGTGGAGCTCAAGAGGCCTAGAGAACTCCCAGAGCCAGCAGCTGCAGGAGCTGTTTTCAGCTGAATAGGGCCTTGTGCTTTCTTTCCTGGGAAAGCAGCAGATGAAACATCAGGCATAGTAAATAAACCTGTGCCAGAAGGTACAGAAAAGAGGCAGCGTGGGTAGATATTGCTAAAACATACACCATTACACCATCATGCCCCATTACAGTTATTGTGTGTGGGTGGGAGATAAATACACTTCCTCTGCCTACAGTTTCAAAGAATGCATGTTTAGTACTTGGCAAGGTGCAAACAAAAAGAGTTTGTGCATCTGATGATTTCCCCACCAGAGTTCCAGGCCCGTGACACTAGTGAACCAGACAGGTCTTGCCTCAAACAGAAGTTGGTTGTACAGGAAGAGCAACAGTGATGTAGCTGCCCTAGTGTAAGCCCCTATTGTAGACATGCTGCATCAGAGTAAAAAACAACTCATTTGAAACCAGAGTAAGATATTAGAGCAAGTCACAGTTTACACCCGTGCAGCAGATGTGTGCTAGGGGTTTGCACTGGTTCAGCTCATCAGTGTTGCTGCGTCAGTGTATACAGCTTTAATGAAGGCAGGCCACAGTAGTGAATCAGGCCCAAAGTATTTTCATTTATGCAACAAAAGTACCTAGAAACTGAAAGTCGGGAAGCTGGGGGCAGGCCATATCTGGTCCTGCATGGGAGCAATACAGGACACAAGGCACCAGCTACAGTCCGTTGAATTCTGACCTCCAGGTGGGGTGAGGCGGAACCATGGTACCTCCACCCACCTCCATGCAGCTGGCCCAATTCAGTAGGGTAATGCTCGCTGCACCATAAAAAAGGGTGGTGAGAGCCCCTGCTCCAGCATGCACTCCCCCCGAGACAGCCAAAATTGCTCTAGAGATCCCTGCTGCCCCCCCCCCCCACCCCGACCCCTCATCTCTCTCACACAACACAGCTCCAGCTTTCGCACATGAAAATACTCCAGTTCATACTGCTGAACAAGCGGTGTTGAACTGGGCCAGGGCTGGTCCACACTAGGGGCGGGATCGAACTAAGGTACTTCGACTTCAGCTACGCGAATAGCGTAGCTGAAGTCGAAGTACCTTAGTTCGAACTAACGCGACTTACCTCGCGTCCGCGCGGCGCCGCGATCGAAGTTCGCGGCTCCCACTTCGACTCCGGTAACTCCGCTCGCCCTGCAGGAGTACCAGAGTTCGAAGTAGCGCGTTCGGGGATCGATTTATCGCGGCCAGACAAGACGCGATAATTCGGTCCCCGATACTTCGATGGCTACCCGCCGATTTCGGCGGGTAGTGTAGACGGGGCCTTATTACATGTTAGCACGGCTACTTCTATGTGGTGGAACAGTCAATCAGGTGCCAAACTGTATACCTACTTAGAGTCAAATACTCCCCTTGCATATGTGTACACTCTTCCCCTTGGCTTCACTAGGAGCTTTGCATGTGATTTCAGCACAAACACAGGAGAATGTCTGTACGTGAGTGAACACCCTGTCCTGTCATACATGTAGTTTCACTTGCTCTATTTAAACAAGGCTTCAGAAGCTGTTTTTCCCCTTTCAGTCAAACAAGCAATAATCTTTGTAACCAGAAGGAAACTTAGTTGCATCATGAAAGCCTGTTTACTAAAGTTGAGACCAAATGTAATTTCTTTAAAATGTTCTAAATCCCAGATAATGCTGCCACTTAAATACGGCAGTGACAAAGGTTCTAGAAACACCTTTAAAAGGTTTCCTCACTGTGCTGTGTTGCCAATTCTCATGACTTTTACAAACAACTTCACAGTATTTGGTCTTTTTTTTAAAGCTCCAGCTCCTGGAGTCAGGTAATTATATAAAAATCTCAGCTTTCATTTAAAAAAAAAAGTTTCTAGGCTACAGGGTTGCAGAGAGAAGTTGGAAATCATGAACTCTAAAGACTCAAAAATCAGAAGGGAAATAAAAAGAATTCACGTTTAAAAAAAAAACAAAAAACCAAAACCACTCCTGATCTAGTGCAGCGCAAGTTCATGTTGTTTGAACGATGCTAAGTTTATCAAACTTGTGCCCAGAAACATTTGCTCCTTGGCAACAATTAAACTTTCATTAGTACATGTTGTATGATGAAATCGTAGATTATTTGTTTGGATTTATATGGGAAAACTTGGCAGCTTTTCTTAGTCCTACTTACTGAGATGTTAATTGAAGTTCAGGCTCTCTGAGAACAAGACTGTACCCTTTGGAGCTGCAGGTAGAGGGTGCCCTTTGTTTGTGGAAGAATCTTGGCTGCCTCTTCAGCAGTAGTCCTTTCTCTCCCACTAGGCTCCACAGAAGGCTCTCCCTTGGCCTGGGGGATTTCCATATAGAGAAGGTGGAGGGAGTAGGCAGGCTCCGGGAGGTGGGAGCACTAGGCAGAGGAAATATCATTTTTCCCACCCTCCATCTCCCACAGACAGCCCTTGAGGAAAGTTAATATGGCCTGATGAGCCCCCTATGTGCTGGGGAACCCCTTCAGGGAGAATAACTGGCAGCACAGGCTGGAGGCAAAGCCACCCGTGGCAATGCAGAAGTGCAGGATCTACATATGGATGGCCCTGAGTCCCTCCTGAATCCCATGATTCAGGAGGATCTTGGAGACCCCTGGTTTCTTTGAGGAGAGGCGATCCCTCCCTCAAAAGGTATAATAAAGAAAACAGTTTCCTAGTTCACAGTGGGTGTTTCCTTTAGGATCATGGTCTAGCCCTGTGTGTGTTGGTGGATTAGGTTTGGATAAGGTGTGTAACCTGCAACTCTTTGCTAGGTAGAGTTTGCTTGTGGTTTCAGACAGCTTTCTCATTTTAAAACGTAACTTGCTCTCTGCTGGTTTCATGTGTTTTCCCAGGAATGCCTAAGGAGGGGGTGGTGACTATTTAACTTTGTGAAACTTCAAAGAAAATTTCTACTTAAAAAAAAAATTGGAATCAGGCCTCACCCTCCAGTCCCTCATTCTTCAACATACTCACATCAGTAATCTTTCCTCATGCAAATAGGGTCCTCCCATCAGGAGCGCCGCCAGCTTTTTCGGCGCCCTAGGCAGCGGAAGGTCCCGCCCCCGAAATGCTGCCCCCGACAGCGGCGGCGGAAGGTCCCGCCCCCAAAATTCCACGGACTGACGGGGGGGCCGGCGCCCCCCAAATAGCAGCGCCCTAGGCGACCGCCTAGGTCGCCTAATGGGTTGCGCCGGCCCTGCCTCCCATTGGAGTGAAAGGGACTTCTGACATGGATAGGTTTTTTCCACAGACGTGAGGGCTGAATGGTTGGGCTGTTGATATTCAAAAAGTGAATAATAAAGAATTGCAAATAAGGAGGATTTAAGTAAATAAAAGTTATTTACATCTGTTCTTACAGGGACTTTTCAAAAATTGGCCTCTACCTTTGCATATACACACTTATTTATTTCGATTTATAATAAACAAAAGGGCTTGTCCACTGCTTTGGATGCTAATATTCAGCTAGAAACTCACTAGCATAATCAGATCATCAAAACAACTAACCAGAGCTTAGATGATTTCCCCCCTAAATGCAAGCCCTTCAATGGAAGACATGCCATGTCGCTTTTCCAGTCCACCAGCTACTGTGGAAGAGGAATGGGGTCATGACACCTCCATGTTCCCTGCAATATGTCTAGCACTAACGATGGTAACAGTAATCCAGAGAGTACACACGCAGGGCCAGCTGTGATCTAACCCTTAGATGAGCCACTGACAATTTAAGGTATGCCAGGGTGTTCAGTTGTAATGGGATGGGGCCATGTGATAGAAACAACAGGTGAATAACAGATGATTAACAGACATCTTCCTAGCAGATGATCTGTGTGTAACCCCCTGGCTGAATGCCAGAACATGAGTAAAGGGCATGCCCCCACACCTTTTGCATGCCCACATATGTTTTAATTTTCTATATCTTCTCAAAATGCAGCATCCATGATTCATCTTCTCCTAGGGTACCAACAAATGAATCCTCAACAACAAAAATAATGTTCTGCTTCTTCTAGTACAGAATAAAGAACCTGCAGAAGCAAGCTCGTTCGTTAAAACCACATCAGTAACTCATCCACAGAAACCAGTTGATACAATACTGTGCTAGAAGGGGGAAAGATCGCAACTAGTTTTAGTCATAATCATAGTACTTGATAAACCCTGTGCACTCTTTACAGAAATTTCCATATACATATAAGGTGTCAAATAGACAATATCAGTCATACAACTTTTATTTGAACAATACTTACAACAAAGACAGGGACAAACCAACACTTCAGCCAAACAGCTTTTCCTCAAGGAGTCCTTGGTCATTTGGTAGTCTTTGGAAAGCACAAAGAATATACAGTAGAACCTCAGAGTTATGGACACTTCCAGAATGGAGGTTTTCCATAACTCTGAAATGTTCCGTAACTCTGAAGAAGAGGTTATGGACTTCAGCCACATGGGGGGTTGGTGCTGCAGCCGCAGGGTTGGGGGAGTCAGGGCTCAGGGCAGGGCGGGGAAGTCGGGGCTTCTGACTCTTGGGGCGGAGGCTCAGGGCCAGGGTCGGCGCAACCTATTAGGCGACCTAGGCAGTCGTCAGCGGAATTTTGGGGGCGGGACCTTCCGCTGCCTAGGGCGCCGAAAAAGCTGGCGGCGCTCCTGCTCAGGGCTTCTGCCCCGCTGGAGCACCAGGGCTCAGCGCTTTAGACCTGGGGGGAGAGCCGCGGTTGGGGCCTCAGCACTGTGGCTCCAATCCCGGCTTCAGCCCCTCGGGGGCGCCAGGGCTCAGGGCTCTCCACGGCTCTGCTCCCTGCTTCACCGGGGGACGACCCACACCAGGGCTCGGGGCTTTAGCTACGGGGGGAGCACTCGGGCTGAAACCGGCACTCCCCTTGTAGCTAAAGCCCTGAGCCCCAGCACCCCTTGCGGGGCTGAAACCAGGAGCGCAGCTGCAGGGCTGAAGCCCCAAGCCCTAGCGCTCCCCTGCACCCCCGTCTAAAGCCCTGAGCTCCAGTGCTAGAAGCCCAGAGCCCTGACTTCTCTAGGGTAATTAAAGTGATCAGTCAAAACCATAGAAACTGCCAGTTCTAGAGAGGAGCAAGTGAATGTTTTAAAAGGCTGAGATGAGGAATTTTCAATAAACCCCGGACATGTTAGAAGTACCTGATGACTATAAAAATAAAAAGGCAAATGAAGAACTGTGCTTTTAAGGAGGAAAAATTGGAAAACCACTGGCCAATTGGATTAAATGTTCAGACATATTTTAAGGGAGAAAAGATTCCAATCAACACACTGCTCAGGTTTGTTATCTTTGATGCAGTTACTGATTTGGCAGATAACAGGAAGCCAGTGGATATTGTATATTTGGATTTCAATGTGGCCATCAGTTTATTACCACATTATAAGCTTCTAAATAAACTGGAAAAATGCCAACTGATAAAGTACCATTGCATGGAACATAAACAAGGTTGTAAAACAGAGTAATCATCAAAGGTCCAACTCTCTGTCCCTTACTCTTGCTGAGCAGTACTTACAATTGTAATCCCATTGAAGTCAGTGGAACTATTTGCATAAGTACAACTCACCATGATGAAGGGGTGCAGAATTCAGTCCCAAGTTAAGATCCCCAGTGTGGAACAGAGAGAAGGGAATAACAGAGCCTAAGCCAGTCTGGGGACTTATATTACTTTGTATAGTCTTGATTAAAAACATAGAGGAGAATGTTAATGCTCTTCAAAGGGACACATGCAAATATATGCTTGTATCCTTCTAAATTCTGTGTTTCATAAAAATCGAAACATTTCTGAAAAAGTATTCATGTAAGTTTATATGCTGTCTTTCTTTGGATTTTTCTATTGTGGTACCTTATTTGTTATTTCTACAATGCCCAGAAGCATTCTAGGAAACTCAAAGCCCAAACAATTTTGGGAGGGGCAGGAATTCTCAAATCTGAAATAAACAGAAAATGCCATTATTGTATTTATTCCTCCCAAGAATAGACAGTGCAGCAAAACATGTGCTTCATTGTTAAATGCTTCTCTTCCCCTTGCTTGTTTTCCAGAGTGGAAACAGGATTCTGTGTTCCATCATTCTGAACCATCACCAGGGTCCATCGATAATAAACTATGACGATGAGAACGGGAAGACGTGTATGCACATTGCTGCTGCTGCAGGTTACAGTGACATTATCAGCGAGCTGGCTAGAGTCCCGGAGTGCAATCTGCAGGCCCTTGATGTGGATGACAGGTACCCATGGAAATGTACTGAAAGTGCTGGAAACCCCCTGCTCTAAGTCCCATTGTTTTACCTGAGGCTAAGAATGTCTGTTTAATAATCATGTTTCCTGTTCTACAGGCCATGACCTATTTAATTTAACTGAATTTTCTGAGAATCATGTGCGCTTAGTGACTCTGGAAATCAGGCCACGATATTTATACAACTGCTGACTCATGTAAATGGTTTTTTACACTATATTTCTGGAAGGAAAAGATGGTGATTATACACACGGTCTTGTTACTATTTGATTTACTAAAATTAGGCATTCCTTCCAAAATACCAGAACAAGAACCTACAACTTTGGGGTGAAACCCTGGCCCCATTGAAGTCAATGACAAAACTCCCATTGACTTTAGTGGGTGCAGGCTTTCACCCTTAGTATGCTAAGATGTTAGAGCCTGATTTTCAAGATGCTGAGAACCTCATCTCCCATTCTCACAGGAAGCACTTTGCACCATTGTATTGTACATGCAGAAGACTCCTCCTCTTTACTGTTTAGGATCCCAATCCTGCATCCATCAAAGTCTATGGGAGTTTTGGCATTGAGTTCAGTAAGAGTAGAACCTGAGGGCTGTCAGTAACAGCTCTCAGACTTAATCCAATTATGGGCCTATCCTATTCCCCATGAAGTCAATGTCAAAAGTCTCACTAGCTTCAATGGGATCAGGATTGTTCCTTTAGGATTTACACATTTAATCTTTATGGAAAAGTCCTATAAAACTTAATAGAGATTAAACCAACAGGGTTCTATAGATTTTACCCTAAACATCTTCAATATGTAAATGGGAAAAGATTTTTCTCTTAAATTCCCTCACGTTTTCCTTTAAGAGATATCATGTTGGAGACTGGAGAATACCTTATAAGCCCTCATTAGCTGTCCTTTCAATTCTGTTCCCTGTTACTCATCTGAAATCCATGGGTTGCACCATGTTCACACACTTCCTCTTTTCTTCACCTATTGTCATTCACAATCTTTCTTATCTGGCATGTTCTGGAACTTGCAGCTTATTTCAATTTCAGAAATATAAGCAGTAGTTTTTCTGTGTAGTGTTAAAATTTTGAGGCCAAATATTATTTTCTATACACTAGGCCCAAATAATGCTGCTTCCACTGTGACTTCAGAGGTTCCTGGTTGCAGAAAATCAAATAGGTTCCCCTACACAAGAAAGGATCAGGACAGCTTGATTTAGAAAATGAATCTGCCTGTATATGGGTCTTCTGCTGGTCATCGTCCACTTTGTAATAGGAACACAGCAGCAAAAGAAGCTACTGTAGTCTGATGGATGAAGTAGCAGTTGCAGAGTAACTCCACTACTGCTCTGTGGCTAGAGAGAGCATCCTTTCCCCTACACCCTCACAGCTGGATCCGGTGCAGAGGTGGGAAGGATTTGCCACCAGACAATGGAGACTAGAAAGCTTTTCTTCAAACTCCACACTGAGAATTTTAGGCAATTCTTTCCCTAGTTCAGATCCACCAGTGCTAGCAATCATGGAGTGTTCATGTAGATCAACCAGAGGCATTTTTACCACCACATCATTGAGAGCGCTAGATGATGCACTCTGTGTAGATGCAGGCTAGGTAGTACTGAAATAGTTCTCATTGGGTCATTAATTTGTTCCATATTTTCCCTAGGACGCCTCTGCACTGGGCTGCAGCAGCAGGGAAAGCTGACTGTGTACAGACGCTGCTGCAGCTGGGGATAGATAGCAGCTCTCGGGACATCAATGAAAACACTCCTCTGACATATGCAATGTACTGTGGGCACACAGCATGCATCAAGCTGCTCTCTCAGGAGAACAGGTAAAGGAAAAAGAAATCAAAGAACCTCTTGCTTTTGCCAGCAGGTCACTTGCTATAACAGTATATCAGTAGGAAAGAAATGACATTTCCTTCTCTCTGCATGCTACTGAAGAGTGCAAGAGCCACGAAACTACTGAAATTAATTTGCAGTTCCTATACAATGCTTGGTTCAAATTCGTCACTATAAATAGCAATGGTAAAGTCAGTCAACTAATGAATGACCTATCTCAGGTAGGGTTCAGAACAATAAATGTAGGGTTCAAAACAAATCAAACATGAATTTAGTTGTAAATCAATACAGCAATGTCTCCTGCACAAAATACATGTGATGGGACAATTTTTGCCCTCAAATATCTGCCTTCTGTTGAAGCTCATGGAGGTTAGCTATGTGTTCATGTAACCACGGCAGAATTTGCACCACTAAATATAATAGTCGTGTTCAATAAACGGCTAATAATATAAGCTTTCATATCCATAACTTTAAAATAGTTTTCACCCTTTACATAATGTTTTTGTCTATGATTAGTTCTGTGCCTTGATGTGTACATGTTTTCACTTTTCTAAACCTCTTCTATTAAAGAGGCTTTATTATTTGTCTCTTTGCCAATTATTTTTCCTTTTATCAATGGCCCCAATTTTGTTCATTTAGGTTCTCCTTCACTGGTAGAAAAACTCACTTATAAAGAGTGAAAGCTATCATGCTGCTTTTTTTTTTTTTTTAGACTTTTGTCACATTTCTTTATCCTGCCCCTTTCTTTCCAGTCAACAGTTAGTATTATTTCCTGTGTTACAAAGAGTAAGACGTACTTCAAATGATCTTTGAGGCTGCTGCAAACTCTACTTCCTGAGCAGCCTCTAGAAGTTGATTATTTAGGCAGCAGCAGCCTCCTGTAAAACCTGCTGAGGCCAGACCACTGCACACTTTGATCTTGATAGAGCTCCCAAAACTGTGTGAGGTCTGCTCGGTACTTGGATGAGCAACCTCCAAGGAAAGTGCTGGGGTACAGTAAAAAAAATGGTATTGATTTAATGGTGGCTTTTTTTCTCTCTGGTCGATGCTGAACCATTGCCCCTCACATGGTGCTAGTGATCGCTGTGCAGTTGGAAATACCAGCTTTCAAATTTGACATAAAACAAAGGCTGCTTTGTCTTTCAAGATCCCAATGCATTTTTTCTTGTTAAAAGGAGTCCCAGTGTACTGGCATAAAGTGCATTTATACTCTGAAAACTGCCCACAAAATTGGCATCCCAGGTTCCAAATCTATTAGTGTCTCAAAGATTCCAGACCAAATTTACTCAGTTTCCAAATAAAAAGAGGTTGTTTTTTTAACTACCTGCCTTGCAAATTCAGCCTCACATTTGAGTTAAGCTCTGTTATTTTTGGCTAATGCATCACCATCTAATGTACTCTTAATACACACAAAAAGCAGATCAGTTGAGTCAGAAGGCACCATTCTTAGTTTCTTTTTTGATCATAAGTGTCCTTTACATTCCAGTTTTGGCAATACCATTCAACCTACTTAAATTACTCCTGCAGTTTCTTCTGGATATGACAGTCTTCATTTTGTGTGCTAAAACAGGCAAGATTTCTTTTAAGATTCAGTACATTTGTACAAAAACTCTGAAGGATTTCCACTTTCTGTTCTCATATTTATTTATTTATTATTTTCTAGTAAATCGGAGCCAGTCCATCACCCTCCTTCACAGAACAATAAAATCCTAAAGAAGGAAGGAAGATTCAGTATGCTTAACCAAATCTTCTCCTGCAAAAAGAAGAAAGATGATCAGAAAACAAACCAGAAAGACAGAGGCAGAGACAGATATCAAAGGGAAGAGACCTCGGAAGTTGATGACATTATCACTACGTTTGATTGCATTATGGACACAAACTGTAAAGACAACTCCGAGGAATGTAGGACCACTGTTGACTTTAAAAGAAGGAGCACAGACACCCAGAAGTACCTCATATCAGAAAAGAAGCAGCCAGAGTGTAATGGACTTCCTCCAATAAGAACACAAAGTCTCCCCCCCATTACTATAGGCAATTCTTTTCTAACAACTTCCCAGAGTGCAACTTCAAGTGTCTCCTTGGGTACTAATGCCTACCATTTTGCACACAGGTCTCAGAAAAGTAGAAGTGAACATGACTTGTTAGATCACAGAAGTAGCTGCCAGACTTTATCAGACAATCCTTGGAACACAGACGCTAACCAAATACTCTCGTATAAAGTCTGTACTGCAACTTCTTCAGATAAACTGATAGATGGTTTGCTCTCTGAAAGATCCAGCCATGTGCTTTTGTGCCCTCCCCACCTTCCCTATCTGCCTAGTTCTCCATCAGGTAATTTCTTTGTTCAATATCCCCCGTATCATCTAATCTCTACAGACATGGCAGGTTGGATAGGGGCATGTTGGAAATATAGGTAAGTCTAAGTGCTGATATTTCTAACTTTTTTAGTTTATTCTTCCTGTATGCAGTAGGATTCCCAAAACAGCATCTTAAGAGATTTTTAGAGATATTGTCTTTTCAGCACTTCAGTTATATGTGCTGTGTTCAAGTTTATGTTGTCTTCAGTGCTGAATTAAAGTTGTTAAATTTACTGAGAGAGTAAATGCTTTTACCTAGTATTTTGTAAGCTGTTCTGTAATGATAATGAAACGAAAGATGAGCCTGAGCTACAAGGTTCTGAAGTGAATTTGGAGCTGATGTTTGGCAGTTTGGGATCCCATGTTTTGATTCACGTCTGTCTCTTCATGAATCTGTCTATCAGGCCCTGGTTCAGGAAATAATTTAAGCATACGAGCAACTTCATTCCCAATTTTACTTCTCGCATGCTTCAATTTCAGCACATGCTTATGTACCTTCCCAAAGTGGGATCTTATAGTGCACCAAGCACCATAATATCTAGATGCTAATTGAAAATTAAACAACCCCTTCCCCACTGCTATTTGTACACCAATTCCAAGAATAGATGTAATTTAAGTATTTGTATCTACCACCACTGCTGCTGAGGGACCATGTCAGAGCCCACTACCCTTCAAGGAGGACTGGAAAAGACTCCTTTCTGACACTAACTCCTAACTGGTCAGAGGCATCACTATTGAGCTGTGGCTGCCTCCTGCATGGCAGTGAAAACTGAACAATCCACTAAGCTACTTACTGCACAGTAGCTGAACTTTCATTACATTTGTAATAGAGATTCTGTAGACAAGATAATTTCAGAATAACGGATGCTGTGAAAATAAGGGCTAGAAATTATTTGTAGGGGGTTAAGTAGAGCCAGGTCCCTAAAAGTTTGACAGACCTTGGCTGATTAAGTTCACACAGTCTGGGACCCCAGATCTCTGCCTAGATTTTTTTTTCCCCACCTTCCCCTTTGCCATCCTTCTCACTACATGCACCCAAGACTCCAGGTTAACTAGCAGTGATTGATGTGATGCAATCACCTGTAGATTGAATTCATCAGGGTTCACGTCACACAACCCCTATGAAACAAATCCTGTCGGACTTTTTTGCAACCCAAGCGTAAATAACTACCAAGGAGGCTGAGGAATCGTTTAGGATCTTGCAAGAGGTTTTTACTAGGAGAAATGGGATAAAACTGAATAAAGGAAAACGGAGGCTGAATATTTGAAACATTCCCCAAAGGAATTGTCTGTTTGACTGTGGAGTACTTTCACTGGGGAAGTGATGAAAGCCCTATCACTTAAGTAATTTAAATCTACATTGTTGGCTTTTCTTAAGAAGGCGTAATATGGTAAGGGTCAATCCTACTATGCTGGAGGGAGGGAGAGATGGAGGCACAGACAGGATCACCTAATTGCTATCTTTCCAAGAGTTTTCTATGTCTTAAATGCCTGCAAATGAATCTGGACACTTGTATCCACATAGAGATCCCATTAACTTCCATGGAGCCTGGGGTGGGTGTAAAGGTCTGCCTGCATGGGTCTGCTTGCAGGATCATGGCCCAAGTATGGAACCTACAGGAAACAGTTAACTCATTATGGTGGGAGCTCTCTTTGTGTATCGAAGGGAAGAATGTATCCCCTTATCTCTAATGGTTTGCAATTTACAAATCACAGTTAGAAAATTAACTTACTAAATAAAGTTGGAGCACTGTGAGAGTTCAGTAGTCTGTGTACAGGCTCAGCTGCTCTTTAACAAGGAAAATTTTCCAACAATAAGAAGATTCCCTTAAGCTAGAATAGAGGACATCCATTGAAATGAATAAAACAAGGGCAGCTCACTAGTTGATGGGAATATATTGCATAGCCCAGGTATTGTCTTAAAATATCATGATAGAAAAGAGCTGTGTGTGGTTGTCTAAAATCTGTCTGCTGCTGTAATTAGGGACACCTGAATCCCTGTTATTAACACTGCATTTACTTCATGAATTCAGAGCCTCATGGCTCTTACTTTAGCTCTGGCTTTTTAGTCCTCTGTAGCTTTCACAGCATTTCCCTGCCTGCAGAATTGTAGAGGTTTGGAAGTAAATTAAGGTTCCCCACCACACAGCTGGGCTTGATATAGGGGAGGCCCTTTCATAAAGCCCATTTACTTCATCTTGCACAGGGGGTAGGGATTAGAGAGACACACATTTGGCTCTTCATAGTAATTAAATGTTAATATTCTTTTCCTCCATTTTCAGTACTGACAATGGTTGCTACATATAACTTCCTATCCACTGAAAATATAGGACAGAATTATGGTTATCAGTCATTTGGGGTTTTTTTTTAGTAACTGAAGTTAATTTGCAAGTCATTATCTCAGGTGAAATTCAGCATTTAAGCCCTTATATGGAGTTATCTTTGCTAAAATTTAGATCTATATTATATGCTAATGCTACTGAGACATCTGTCATGAAACTGGGGATTTTTTTCATGTTTTTTTTGTACTCTTGGAAATGAAAGCTCAGCTGATCTATCTACTGATTGCCCTTTGAATAAATGTCAGGTGAGTTTGGTGTTGGTAGCATTGGGCATTTTGAGCCTTACCATCTTACCACTGGCACAAATTTGGAGAAAAAACACTTTATCTTGGATTGTCTCCATCAGTGCGTGACCTTGGTAGAACAAGGATGATCAACTATCCCAAAAAGCATTGGCAATATTGCAGCAGAAACTCCTGTCAACTGCAGCTTTGAGTTGGCATCAGCAATACAGAACATTTTGCTTAAATGAGCCTTGCCAGTATATCCCTTTGTAAAACAGACACAACCCTTCATCCACTCTGTGGAACGGAAAGGAGATAAATTACAGAAATTCCAAGCAATATCGGAAAGGGAACCCCTGTATGGGGTGGAAAGGCAGGTGCACAAGATGTTTCCCACCACCATCATGTAACCACCTCCCGCCCTTCTTTATTGTTCATTTATTTGTTGTGTATATTGCTAAGCCATCAGGCACAAGACTATACCTTGTTATGTGTTTGTACAGCACCCAGTACATCTTGAGTGCTATGATAGGTAATGTAAAAATGGGCTAATAATAAAAAAGGGTGCATGTTTTGGCAGAGAGGGCAAGGAGCTGGCAATAGCTGATCTGTATGACCTGCTCCCCTTTTCAAAGCTAAGGGGTAACTTATGATACCCTCTGCATCAGAAGTTATTTCTGTGGCACATGAAACTCCACTGGAGGGATCATGTGCCCATTTGCAAATGGGGTGCAAATAGCAACAACACAGCTGCAGTGCCAGCTATCATAAAACTCGCAATGTAATAAAATGCCAGCAAAGATTACAACATTTTGCAATCAAAACAGCATATCCTTACTACCAGTGGCGCATTAATGATTTTGCCGTCCCTAGGCCCTGAAATAATTGCCGCCCCTGGCCCCGCCCCGACTCCACCCTTTTCCCTCCCCCATTCCAACCCCTTCCCCAAAGTCCCGCCCTAACTCCACCCCCTCCGTGCCCCTATTGGATCCCTTCCCCAAATCCCCACCCCAGCCCCGCCTCTTCCCCAGCACGCCGCGTTCCCCCTCCTCCCCCCTCCCTCCCTGACCAGCGAAACAGCTGTTTTGCGGCGCAAGCGCTGGGAGGGAGGGGAGAGAAACAGGAAGCGGCGGCGCGCTCACGGAGGAGGCAGCTGGAGCAGGGGAACATCTCCGTGGGTGCTCAAATTTGCTGCCCCTGCAAATTTGCCGCCCTAGGCCTAGGCCTTGTCGGCCTAGGCGATAATACGCCGCTGCTTACTACCCCATACAAAAACAAATGCCATCAAAATATGTACTTTGGGCCCAAAGAAAATATTTGGGGGAAGAGAAATTCTCTCTGCATATTGATATAAATCCACTTTATTCCAGACCTTCTAACCAACAACAAGGATTGGAATATCAGGGTTGGAAGGGACCTCAGGAGGTCATCTAGTCCAACCCCTGCTCAAAGCAGGACCAATCCCCAACTAAATCATCCCAGCCAGGGCTTTGTCAAGCCTGACCTTAAAAACCTCTAAGGAAGGAGATTCCACCCCCTCCCTAGGTAACCCATTCCAGTGCTTCACACCCTCCTAGTGAAAACGTTTTTCCTAATATCCAACCTAAACCTCCCCCACTGCAACTTGAGACCATTACTCCTTGTTCTATCATCTGCTACCACTGAGAACAGTCTAGATCCATCCTCTTGGGAACCCCCTTTCAGGTAGTTGAAAGCAGCTATCAAAGCCCCCCTCATTCTTCTCTTCTGCAGACTAAATAATCCCAGTTCCCTCAGCCTCTCCTCATAACTCATGTGCACCAGCCCCCTAATCATTGTTGTTGCCTTCCGCTCAACTCTTTCCAATTTTTCCACATCTTTCTTGTAGTGTGGGGCCCAAAACTGGACACAGTACTCCAGATGAGGCCTCACCAATGCCAAATAGAGGGGAATGATCACGTCCCTCGAGCTGCTGGCAATGCTCCTACTTATACAGCCCAAAATGCCATTAGCCTTCTTGGTAACAAGGGCACACTGTTGACCCATATCCAGCTTCTTGTCCACTGTAACCCCTAAGCAGATGGACATTCTCTGCTACCTTGAAGCTTATGTAGTTATTTATCCTAGTGCAAAGTGGATGTAAGATAGTGACAGCATTTTACAGCCGTTTGGCACAAGTATTAGGGACTAAACAGAATGCCAAACAAAGGAAAAGCAGGTCTAGGGAGTTCACCGGCATTTAGACTCTAGTGGTGGGGCAAAATCTCTCATTTCCACAGGGGTCCTTCATATTTTAGCAAAGCTATTTTGACAGATCCCCATTGTTTTCAATGGGCTTTGAATCAGGCCTTTGGTCCAGGATTGGTGAGATGAATTACACTTGTCTACATAGAGGACAGTAACTAAGAAACACGGACTTCAATACCTCATTTCAGAAGTGAGAACAGAAAACTGTCTATACTATGGATGGACGCACATGCAAGTGTTCAGCCCTATTGGCTTCCTGTGTGGATCTAGTTACAAAATTTTGGGCCAGTTTTAAACAAGACAGTACAAATGAGTGTTACGCACAATATGAGAGAACGGGAACCAGAGTGACAGTAACAAGGTCACGTTGTTATGTAGACTTTTATGTGCACAACTTAATGATGTCAACTCATTTTTATAAATGAATGTAAATAAATAAATATCAGCAATCACCACTGACCTTCTGTCTAGCCATTTTCAGTTGGTTTTCTGTAGACATGAAAGTACCCATTTCTGAATATTAACACAGAAGTTGTTAGTCTACCAGCAAGTAGAGTACTGTCGTGCTCCATATTATTTCCAAGTACATATAGTATGTATATATTTTTCTATCACAGGGAAAAGTTTTCAACAGATGTCCCTAGACCGACCCAAAGTAAAAGACCTTACTCCTGTACGGAACAATCTAGCTCCCATACCAGACCACTGTGTTCAGAAAAGTAAGTAGAGCATCTAAATTACTGTAGCACTCCAATGTGAATCTGTAAAGCATTTGCATTGAGATTGTTTTTTAATTTTTCTTTATCCCAGATGTGTTTGATATAATTGGTCTAGCAGCAGTTATCAGCATTATCATATAGGAGAATTTAATTCTAGGATAGCAGGGGCTGAAATATGTTGCAGATGCAGTATGCGCAGCCTCCAGTAGAAGTGAAAGTGCCTTGTACCACTCTGGTAGAAGCCCTTCCTAGATACTCTAAAGCAATGTTTTACTACTGAAGAGCAGGGATGTATATACAATGTGCTGTAGACCCTTATGATAGGTACAGTGCCACTGAAAAGTGAAGATGTATCCTGCTTGGTGCATTTTGGAGCAATGCTTGATGTGTGCGATAAAAACATGGATACACAATGGCTCTACTATAGATAATATGAAGAAAATCCACCATCTCCCATAAGTATGTGCTTATATTTATATGTTCTTGTCTGTGATCATGACAGGAAAGAGAATTAGATCTGGAACTTTGGGTGCCTACCACACACCAAGTCGTTTTCTTGAGAGAGAGACCGTGCACAAGTGAGAAGGTGGTCTGTGCTGATCTTTTACTCTGTATTATGGTCTGGTGCTTAGACTTGATCTTAAGCAAGAGCATATAACTTTATCTCCTAATATTCAGTCTAATGTACTGTATTATATATTGCTACAACAGACCTTTCAAAGCATTAGTTTATCGGTCTACAGTAACCTAGGTGTCTAGGTTTTGACAGTGTGCGCATTACCATGGTGTCTGAGCTCCTATGTAATTTGGGTCACTATTTCATCATAGACAACTACAAACGTGTATAGTTTATGGGCCAAAGACTCACAATCCTATCTGCAAGTGAAAGGATGGGAGGTGGAACTTGAGGCTGTCTCCTCCTTCACAGGAAGCTGGTGGCAGTTGCCTTCACTCATTCTCTATGGCTCGGTGCTTGCAATTATGGCTGTCATGGTAGCTTCTGCTATAATCAAGGGGAGCAGGAAGATAGTGAGGGCCTCTCTTGCTGTAGACTGCCAGCCAGTTCCTCTTCATTCCCATGACAACCCCAAGAGAGCTGCTGCAAGAGCAAAGAGAGCCTGTCCCTGCCCCAGTTATCAGCACCAGCAGGGGAGAGAATGTTTAAAAAGTCAGGACAGAGGAGGAAGACCATAGGCCAGTGTCAGAGCTTTAGCTGGAGCCAGACACAGTGAGGCACTTGGGTGTGTGATGCAACCAATGCCAGCCCCACTCTCAGCACAGTAGCATGGTCTCACATTTCTGTGCTCCATTAAGCTCCAAGTCCATACATCTGTTTTGAATGAGGATTTGTGGGTTTGCCATTTACCAAAGCACAAATCAGCCAGCTCCTACAACACCAACGTTTTACAGCTAAGCAAAAGGCTTCTTGCCCATTAGGACCTGAGTTCTACCACTCCGGAATCTATGTGTCTGCAGCTGAAGTTGACCACATTGCTAACAACAACAAAATTAAGGAAGCTGCACTCCTTATACTGCGCTGCACATTAATGATGTTTCCAGCCAGGGTGATTCATAGATTCTAGGACTGGAAGGAACCTCGAGAGGTCATTGAGTCCAGTCCCCTGCCCTCATGGCAGGACCAAATACTGTCTAGACCATCCCTGATAGACATTTATCTAACCTACTCTTAAATATCTCCAGAGATGGAGATTCCACAACCTCCCTAGGCAATTTATTCCAGTGTTTAACCACCCTGACAGTTAGGAACTTTTTCCTAATGTCCAACCTAAACCTCCCTTGCTGCAGTTTAAGCCCATTGCTTCTTGTTCTATCCTTAGAGGTGAAGGTGAACAAGTTTTCTCCCTCCTCCTTATGACACCCTTTTAGATACCTGAAAACTGCTATCATGTCCCCTCTCAGTCTTCTCTTTTCCAAACTAAACAAACCCAATTCTTTCAGCCTTCCTTCATAGGTCATGTTCTCAAGACCTTTAATCATTCTTGTTGCTCTTCTCTGGACCCTCTCCAATTTCTCCACATCTTTCTTGAAATGCGGTGCCCAGAACTGGACACAATACTCCAGTTGAGGCCTAACCAGCGCAGAGTAGAGCGGAAGAATGACTTCTCGTGTCTTGCTCACAACACACCTGTTAATACATCCCAGAATCATGTTTGCTTTTTTTGCAACAGCATCACACTGTTGACTCATATTTAGCTTGTGGTCCACTATAACCCCTAGATCCCTTTCTGCCGTACTCCTTCCTAGACAGTCTCTTCCCATTCTGTATGTGTGAAACTGATTGTTCCTTCCTAAGTGGAGCACTTTGCATTTGTCTTTGTTAAACTTCATCCTGTTTACCTCAGACCATTTCTCCAATTTGTCCAGATCATTTTGAATTATGACCCTGTCCTCCAAAGCAGTTGCAATCCCTCCCAGTTTGGTATCATCTGCAAACTTAATAAGCGTACTTTCTATGCCAATATCTAAGTCGTTAATGAAGATATTGAACAGAGCCGGTCCCAAAACAGACCCCTGCGGAACCCCACTTGTTATGCCTTTCCAGCAGGATTGGGAACCATTAATAACAACTCTCTGAGTACGGTTATCCAGCCAGTTATGCACCCACCTTATAGTAGCCCCATCTAAATTGTATTTGCCTAGTTTATCGATAAGAATATCATGCGAGACCGTATCAAATGCCTTACTAAAGTCTAGGTATACCACATCCACAGCTTCTCCCTTATCCACAAGACTCGTTATCCTATCAAAGAAAGCTATCAGATTGGTTTGACACGATTTGTTCTTTACAAATCCATGCTGGCTATTCCCTATCACCTTACCACCTTCCAAGTGTTTGCAGATGATTTCCTTAATTACTTGCTCCATTATCTTCCCTGGCACAGAAGTTAAACTAACTGGTCTGTAGTTTCCTGGGTTGTTTTTATTTCCCTTTTTATAGATGGGCACTATATTTGCCCTTTTCCAGTCTTCTGGAATCTCTCCCGTCTCCCATGATTTTCCAAAGATAATAGCTAGAGGCTCAGATACCTCCTCTATTAGCTCCTTGAGTATTCTAGGATGCATTTCATCAGGCCCTGGTGACTTGCAGGCATCTAACTTTTCTAAGTGATTTTTAACTTGTTCTTTTTTTATTTTATCTGCTAAACCTAACCCCTTCCCATTAGCATTCACTATGTTAGGCATTCCTTCGGACTTCTCGGTGAAGACCGAAACAAAGAAGTCATTAAGCATCTCTGCCATTTCCAAGTTTCCTGTTACTGTTTCTCCCTCTTCACTGAGCAGTGGGCCTACCCTGTCTTTGGTCTTCCTCTTGCTTCTAATGTATTGATAAAAAGTCTTCTTGTTTCCTTTTATTCCTGCAGCTAGTTTGAGCTCATTTTGATGGGGAAACAGAACCCTGAACTCTGCTGTTGTCTAGAAAGTAAAAGAGAAACTAATGTTCACCTCTTCTCTTTTGAAGCGAAGACATGAAGAATGCTTAAGTGACACTCCATGTCGTCAAGGAAAAATTCTTTAGCTACTTGCAGAACCAGAGCTTCAAGTTGTCTCTTTAATTTTAAACTCTGATGTTTAAATATTCTCTGCTCATCCCCAATTAGCATACTGTTGTTAGGTACTTTCAACGGTGGATTTCATAGTCATCGGTATTTATGTAGACTTAATAATTCACACAAGCAACCAGGGTATTTTCAGCTACAAGCAGTATATTACTCTTAAGCATCACAGATAGAGGTGTGAGATATTAATGTTTAGCAGCAGTGCCATATACAGGATATCATCTTTCTTAGGGCAGATACAAATAACAAAAAGAAAAGCTGTTTGCAAAACTGATTACATGTTTCACTTGTAACAGCAGAGAAAAACTTAAATATGATCGGTGAAATCCAACACTGTTGAGGTTTATCTTACTCAGGTAAACTTCCCTGGGAGTAAAACTTCAAGATTGGAAACCTAGATTTACTGAAATCAATTTGATTTCAATAGTTCTTGGTTTCCACTCCTGAAGTTTTACTCCCAGGGAAGTTTACCTGAGTAAGAATGTTAGGATTCAAATAGAAAGACAAGATTCCATGATTTTTTAATTAAATTGAAACAAGTGCTAAATACATAGAATAAAAAGGTGAAAGAAAACACAATAAAAGTATAAAAATAATGAGAAAGAGAACTGAAACCTCTATGAATGTAAACAGAAAAAAGTACATCCCCTCAAAAAAAGGAAGTGAAGCAAAAAAAGGAAGATGTATTTGCCTTAAAACAACTTTAAAAATACCTTTTAGAAAAAAGTTTATAAGTAGCACTGAAGCAGGAACATAAGAAAAAAAAAACCTATGGTGGGAGGAGGTACTAGGCTGGCTTTAAGCCATCATTTTGACCTCTCAATCTTGGGCTTCTTCTGGGAGCTGGAGAGGTTAGTCTCTAAGGTGCCACAAGTACTCCTCATTATTTTAACCTCCTATGGCTGCCCTGTTGGCCTGAGATCTATGCAGTGTTCAGTGCTGCTGCCCCACCCACAACAAACCCTTCCTGTCCCTGGTATATATCTCCTAAACCAAGGCTTGCAAAAGGGTCCTCAGAAGACAGCCTTAGGGTTGACTTTCACAGCTCCTGCAATGGAGGAGTCCTCCCCTGGCAAAATATTGGGCTTTTAAGGCCCCCTTATACTGCTCTGGCCCTTTCATGTAGCATAAAGGAGCTAGAACTGTGGTGAAATTCTCACCTCTTAAATATAAATATGAGTAGATCTGGTTCAACAGGTCAATTTTGAAAATAGGAATAATGGTCATTTTTGCCATTATTCTTTACAACTGAAAGTTTCTTCATCAACATGGGCTGAAGAATAATGTTCTACTATAGAGAATTCCACAAAGAACTCTCCTCTTTCAGAATGGCTGCCATCTCCTATTGGTCTCAGTGGGAGGAGGCAAAAAAATGCCCTTTGCAAAGAAACCCTCCTTCAAAATGACCACTGCCTCCCATTTTTCTCAATAAAAGTGAAGCCAAGCTGCACTCAGGGAAGCTGTGGACTCAGGCCACCATCTTCTTTGAGGGCAGGTTGGCATCACTCTCTTTGAGAAAAATGGGAGGCAGTGGCCATTTTGAAAAAGGGTATCTTTGAAAGGTTAGCCCTCTACTCTCACTTTCTTCATGTGTAACAAAGTGGTTGAATCTCCGCTTTAAGTGAAAATCTCAACTTTTAACTTATGGAAGTGCCGGTCACTGTTCCAAATATTTCCCCAACCCTGGCCTTTCCAACCAGTATTATTTCATTTTGTCATGACTAATCCTGATACATTCTCCTTCCAAGCCTTACCTATGATGCCTTTGTCCTCACTCCGCAGTTTCTCTTCCAGCATCCCCTGGGCACCACCTCTCTGACAATCTTCCTCTTGTCTCTGCAGACACGAGCAGTTCACAGTAGTCATACTTGAGTATTGAGGAACCCAGGGCTAGCAAGGCATAGAGTTGCTGCTGGAGTCTCTTTCTTCCCCAGAGAACTGACCCTGCCCTGTCCCACCAGCGGTGCTGCCCAGCTAAGGCAGGCTAGTGCCTACCTGTTCCGACACCGCACTGCGCCCCAGAAGTGGCCAGCAGCAGGTCCAGCTTCTAGGCAGGGGGCCACGGGGCTCCGCACGCTGCCCCCACCCCAAGCACTAGCTCTGCACTCCCATTGGCCAGTGGGGGCGGTGCCTGCAGGCAAGAGCCACATGGAGCCGCTTGCGCGCCTCTGCCATGGAGCCGGACCTGCTGCTGGCCACTTCTGAGGTGCAACATCGTCCGTGGTGCCAGGGGACAGGCAGGAAGCCTGCCTCTGCACCCCGGCTGCACCACTGATCAGGAGCCACCAGAGGTAAGCCTGTGCCCAAACCCCACACCCCAATTCCCTGCTCCAGCCCTGAGCATTCCCCAACCCAGAACCCCTTCCTGCACCCCAAACCTCTCATCCCTGACCCCACACCAGAGCCTGCACCCCCAGCCCAGAGCCCTGACCCTGTCCCACACCCCAATCCCCTGCCCTGAGCCCCCCCAAACCCAGAGCCCCCTCCTGCACCCCAAACTCCTCATCCCAGGCCCCACCCCAGAACCTGCACCCCCAGCCCAGATCTCTGACCCCCTCCTGCACCCCAACCTGCCCTAGCCCTGAGCCCCTCCCACATCCCAAACACCTCATCACCAGGTCCGTTGGGTCACGGGCATCAACAATTTTCTTCAACTGGGTCCCCAGAAAAAAAGTTTGAAAACCCCTGTCCTAGAGGGAGTTTGGCATTATTAAGGATCCGACAGACAAACAGGGATCGACTTCTGGCCACCTCATCTTGCCTGTTTGAAAGAATGTTACTATGTAGTGGCTTCTGATGCTTGGTGGTGAAATCACCACAGCGCAGCAGGCCTGTGCATGGTTCTCTAAACCACTTACACTTTTAGTTAAGGCCTTAAGTGGGTCTTTCTTGGTGTTTAGGGCCTTCTGCAGACCCTTTGCACTGGTGTGAATTTCACTTAGGTGAATAACAATCTGCAAATGTCACAGATGTTGAGCTTAGTGCTGTCCTCTTAAGAAATGAGTGAATGCTCCTCTGGATGAGTCTGGTTTCCGTGCAAAAGTCTCCACTAAACCAATTCTAACACATGCCACAAAATAGGAATCCTGACCCTTTCCTTTTTAGAACATCGCAATGCATGTGCAAATTCTGTACAAAGTGATTCAAACCATAATCGGTGCATTTTTTCTTTTAAAAATGTTTCTTGAATTACAGTATTAAATATTAATGAACCATGAATCTGAGCTATGCATCATGTTAAACTGCAAAAGACCAGGCAGCTAGCTTACAATACTGCCTATTACACACCACGAGAACTTGGTTTGTGTGCTTTGATCAAGCTTGAGTTTGGAATAGACTTGTGTGTTTAGAAGCTAGTAAAAAAATTAAAAAAAAAAAAGACCTCCAGTACTTTTAAATCCTTTCTATAAGAATCTGCTTTGCAACAAACAGGACCCCTGTGGCCAATCTGGACTTATTGTTCATGGCAAATGAAGAATTATTAGATAGGCATGTGGCTTTGGAAGGGGATGGTTGGGAGAACTTCAGCCTTTGTTGTATAATGCATACAGCAAAAAAAAAATCTATCTATATATGGGGAGGGGAGCTGTTCCAGTGTCCATTGAAGTCAACAGGAAAACTACCATTGACTTCAATAGGAGTTGAATCAGGTCCTTGATGCACAAGGGAAAATTCTGCTTCCCTACCCCCTGTGTAATTCTGCAGGCATAGAGGGCCCTGAGCATGACAATACTCGTCTGATTCCACTCTGCAGGGGCAGGTGGGATTCAGGGATTCCACGTAGGGTTCTGAAAATCACAGAGCTTCTCTAGATGTCAGCTTGGAAGGAAGTCATGAGATTGGCTGAAGAAGAATAGACATGAAGGCAGTGAATCCTCAACTAGTTGGGGTATCTCTCTGGATTAAGTTTAGAAGTGTAAGCAACAAGGGTGATGTCGTGGTAGGAGTCTGCTATAGACCAGCAGACCAGGGGGATGAGGTGGACGAGGCTTCCTTCAGGCAACTAACAGAAGTTAGTAGATCACAGGCCCTGGTTCTCATGGACTTCAATCACCCCGATATCTGCTGGGAGAGCAATACAACAGTGCACAGACAATCCAGGAAGTTTTTGGAAAGTGTAGGGGACATTTCCTGGTGCAAGTGCTGGAGGAACCAACTAGGGACAGAGCTCTTCTTGACCTGCTGCTCACAAACAGGGAAGAATTAGTAGGGGAATCAAAAGTGGATGGGAACCTGGGGGAGGCAGTGACCATGAGATGGTCAAGTTCAGGATCCTGACAAAAGGAAGAAATGAGAGCAGCAGAATATGGACCCCATGAAAAGCAGACTTTGATTCCTTCGGGGAACTGATGGGCAGGATCCCCTGGGAGAATAACATGAAGGGGAAAGGAGTCCAGGAGAGCTGGCTGTATTTTAAAGAATCCTTATTGAGGTTGCAGGAACAAACCATCCCTATGTGTAGAAAGAATAGTAAATATGGCAGGCGACCAGCTTGGCCTAACAGTGAAATCCTACCCTGCCCCTGGAGATTTCCACTACTTGCATCCGAAGAAGTGGGTATTCACCCACGAAAGCTCATGCTGCAAAACGTCTGTTAGTCTATAAGGTGCCACAGGATTCTTTGCTGCTTTTAGTGAAATCCTTGCTGATCTTAAACACCAAAAAGAAGCTTACAAGAAGTTGAAGCTTGGACAAATGACCCGAGAGTAGTATAAAAATATTGCTCAGGCATGCAGGAGTGAAATCAGGAAGGCCAAATCACAATTGGAGTTGCAGCTAGTAAGGGATGTTAAGAGTAACAAGAAGGGTTTCTAC
This sequence comes from Platysternon megacephalum, assembly GCA_003942145.1. Taxonomy (NCBI): domain Eukaryota; kingdom Metazoa; phylum Chordata; order Testudines; family Platysternidae; genus Platysternon; species Platysternon megacephalum. The sequence continues at coordinate 5,002,428 of QXTE01000003.1, read as the reverse complement.
AGGTATGTTTGCAACAAGAAGAAGGTCAGGGAAAGTGTGGGCCCATTACTGAATGGGAGAGGCAACCTAGTGACAGAGGATGTGGAAAAAGCTAATGTATTCAATGCTTTTTTTGCCTCGGTCTTCACAAATAAGGTCAGCTCCCAGACTACTGCACTGGGCAGCACAGTATGGGGAGGAGCTGACCAGCCCTCTGTGGAGAAAGAAGTGGTTCAGGAGTATTTAGAAAAGCTGGACGAGCACAAGTCCATGGGGCCGGATGCACTGCAGCCAAGGGTGCTAAAGGAGTTGGCGGATGTGATTGCAGAGCCATTGGCCATTATCTTTGAAAACTCATGGTGATTGGGGGAGGTCCCAGATGACTGAAAAAAGGCTAATGTAGTGCCCATCTTTAAAAAAGGGAAGGAGGAGGATCCAGGGAACTACAGGCCAGTCAGCCTCACCTCAGTCCCTGGAAAAATCATGGAGCAAGTCCTCAAGGAATCAATTCTGAAGCACTTGGAGGAGAGGAAAGTGATCAGGAAAGTCAGCATGGATTCACCAAGGGCAAGTCATGCCTGACTAACCTAATTGCCTTCTATGAGGAGATAACTGGCTCTGTGGATGAGGGGAAAGCAGTGGACCTGTTATTCCTTGACTTTAGCAAAGCTTTTGATACAGTCCTCCACAGTATTCTTGCCAGCAAGTTAAAGAAGTATGGGCTGGATGAATGGACTATAAGGTGGATAGAAAGCTGGCTAGATCATTGGGCTCAAAGGGTAGTGATCAATGGCTCCATGTCTAGTTGGCAGCCGGTATCAAGTGGAGTGCCCTAAGGGTCAGTCCTGGGGCCGGTTTTGTTCAATATTTTCATTAATGATCTGGAGGATGGCGTGGACTGCACCCTCAGCAAGTTTGCAGATGACACTAAACTGGGAGGAGTGGTAGATATGCTGGAGGGTAGGAATAGGATACAGAGGGACCTAGACAAATTAGAGGATTGGGCCAAAAGAAATCTGATGAAGTTGAACAAGGACAAGTGCAGAGTCTTGCACTTAGGAAAGAAGAATCCCATGCATCGCTACAGACTAGGGACTGAGTGGCTAGGCAGCAGTTCTGAAGAAAAGGACTAGGGATTACAGTGGACGAGAAGCTGGATATGAGTCAACAGTGCGCCCTTGTTGCCAAAAAGGCTAACGGCCTTTTGGGCTGTATAAGTAGGAGCATTGCCAGAGCATTCCCCGCTATTTGGCATTGGTGAGGTCTCATCTGGAGTACTGTGTCAAGTTTTGGGCCCCACACTACAAGAAGGATGTGGAAAAATTGGAAAGAGTCCAGCGGAGGGCAACAAAAATGATTAGGGGGCTTATGAGGAGAGGCTGAGGGAACTGGGCTTATTTAGTCTGCAGAAGAGAAGAATGAGGGAGGATTTGATAGCTGCTTTCAACTACCTGAAAGGGGGTTCCAAAGAGGATGGATCTAGACTGTTCTCAGTGGTAGCAGATGACAGAACAAGGAGTAATGGTCTCAAGTTGCAGTGGGGGAGGTTTAGGTTGGATATTAGGAAAAACTTTTTCACTAGGAGGGTGGTGAAGCACTGGAATGGGTTACCTAGGGATGTGGTGGAATCTCCTTCCTTAGTGGTTTTTAAGGTCAGGCTTGACAAAGCCCTGGCTGGGATGATTTAGTTGGGGATTGGTCCTGCTTTGAGCAGGGGGTTGGACTAGATGACCTCCTGAGGTCCCTTCCAACCCTGATATTCTATGATTCTATACTATTTTTATCTAAACCAAATATTCCCCTGAAATTAGTATCTAAAGAAATCCATGATGTTGGAAAAGTGTCTGAATTTAAAGTCAGTTATGCCAAATCTGAAATGCTAGCTATAAATTTTCCAGGCTCTAAGAACTCATTCTTCCAGAAGACATTTGTATACAAATGGGCAACAAATTCTATAAGATTGTAACTCCTAAGAACCATTTATGCCAACAGGAAAAACGCACACCCAACACACAGTTGTCAGAATATTTTACCAAACAGTGTCTTGTAAGGTATCTCATGAAAACTGGTGTCACACTGATCAGGAATATCATTGTGTGATGTATGTGCACATTGTGTATACAGAGTTATGTGAGCATGCTGGAAATAAGTTGTGAAAGTATGGTGTGGAGGCAGCTGATAAACAAGCCTGCCCTAGAAAAAGAAATGTGGATTTACCTGTCTGCATGGACCCAGTTCACAGGTGGATGAAAAAACAGCATGGCTTAGTTACAAACAAAGTACTCAAGCCAATCAAAAGAGCAAATTGACTGGAGGATCATAAAAAGACTTGGTACCTACACCCCAAAGAACAAGCAGCAGGGGAGAGGAACTTTATCTGGGCTTACTGTTCAAAAAATACAATTCAAAGGTTTTCTGGACTATAAAAGGTAAGAAAGGGGACTCCTTTGTTACCTATCACTTAAGGGACAAAAGGGGCCAGCTCTCTTGGAATCTATGAAAGGTGGTTCCCCCTCCCATGTGGGTTGAGGATACAGAACTGACTGTAGGTGAGAAATTTCCTGACACCAGGATTGTAATCTAAATTTTAGACTCTAGAAAACATGTTTTATTTGTAACTATTTTCTGCTTGTATTAGCTCTGCTTAGCATCACTTACATTTGTTTTTTATTAATAAACTTATTCTTGTTTTATTAATTTATCTCAGTGCTGTTATACTAAAGTAAGGGGTGCATTCTCAGTTGAGACCACAGGCTGGGGTGTATTCTGTCTCTTTGGATACAGTCGCATCTTAGGTGCGTTTAACATGTGCGATTTCAGCTTTATGCGGTCAGCAAAAACAAGAAAAAAACAAAAAAAAGAGAAAAATAACAATTTAAATACTGTTTCTGTAGTGCAGGTGATTCTGCCCGCCATTACACTCAATGTAATTTTGACTATACGTGGTTTTCGCTTTACGCGCTGACCGCAGAACATAACCCCAGCGTAAGATGAGACAGACCTGTAATTTCTGTGATTGTCCAGTTGGAAGGGCTGAATACTACAAATGAATGCTCTTCTGGAGGTTCAGGAACTAGGGTTTACTGAATGCTACCTGCAAGGCAAAGTGTGATGGGATTAAGGAGTAACCCTGGACTCAGGCAGCCCTACCCATCTCCACCTGCAGAGCATACTCCAGCTGGAGGTGGAGTTTAAAAGGGAGCCAGACAGTTCAGAAGATGCCTGACAGGACAGGGAGAGAGACCTACCCTAAAAGCTCCTGAAGGATGCTACAAAAACCTTTCCCTGGGAGAAAGACCCTGCCTGCTGAGCGCAGAGGGGCAGAAATTTCAATTATTCTCCTTTCCTTTGCTACTGTGACAAACTGTAAGACTTTGCAGAGTAAGCAAGTGATAAGAAGTGGCCCCAGGAGGCAGCCTTAAGGCATTCCTGGGTCCCAGAGCCCAGTGGAGTGGGAGGGTCCATGCTCCCTACCAACTACCTTGTTACGGAAGACACGAAAACCTTCTCTTCTCTTCTCTTCTCCCTTGGGGAAAGCCAGAGAGGGTAAAGACTTTGCAAACTTCCTGGCTGGAACTCAACACCCCCAGGGGTCACTAAACAGACTGAAGGTCATCTCCCTACCACCCCTTCATGGGGGTGTGGGGCCCAATATCTTTCTTGAGACTCTGTTTCTCCACAGAGGATATGGCTAATTGGTGACCTGGCCAGAAGGTCAGGTTAACACCCACCAAAAGGCAGGCATCCCCAGGACATGACAGTAGCCAGTGGGAGACTTTGGAGGTGAGGTAAGTAAAGACCTAGTAACTTAACCACTAGGCAACATCACCAGTGAGCCACCCTTCACAACTTGGTGGAAAAGGCGGGCACTCATCACAGGTCTGCGGTAAAGCCTTGAAAGAAAAAAAAAACATGGATATAGACAAACTGTTGAGGTGGCTGATGGACAGCCAGCATTAACAGAACCAGCTGTTCCAACATAAATGGCTACCCAGCAACAGCAGTAAGCATCACAATGACAGCAGCAGCAGCTCAACAAGGAGCTGATGGCACAACAGTTAGAGCAGCAACAACACCTGGTCCAGCAGGTGGTGACCCTTTCACAACCACTAGGGGCAAGTGCAAATCTTGCGGCCAGGACCCCAAACCCTGCCCCAACCCCAAATCTTCTGGTAAGGTGTCTGGGGACAACTCTGATGCTTTCCTTACTAGTTTTGAGATGATTGTGGCAGCAGCTCAATGGCCATCTGAATTCTGGGCTGTTTTGCTGGCACCTTATCTTACCAGGACAGCTCAAGCAGCATATCAGAGCCTCGATGCCATGGATGTGCAAGACTATGCATGGGTCAAGGCAGCCATTTTAGACATCTTTGATATCATGGCTGAGACCCACCAGCAGCACTTTCCACTGGGATCCCAGCCTCAAGCAGTGGCTCAGAGCCTTAAAGAACATTGTTGGCTGTGGCTCCAGCTGAGCAGGTCATGCTCAAGCAATTCACGCAGATTCTCCCAGCTGGCAGACATGAGTGAGTGTTGTGACACAGGCCTGAGACATTGACTGATGCAATAAGGCTGTCAGAAAATTATATGGTGACCACATGCCTGGCCACTGGAACACTGAGGCCTCAGTATGCTCATTCCAGAGGATCACAGACTGCAGATCTACGGGCCCAGTGAGGGGGATGCCCTCTGGGGTACTGAATGCCAAGCCCAGTCCCCTGGATGATCTGCAGCTATGGCTGACCTGACCAGAGGGTTGAGTGGACACCCACCAGAAGGCAGACCACCACAGTACATGACCGTAGCCAGTGGGAGACATTGGAAGTGGGGCAAGTAGAGACGTATCATCCTAACCACTTGGCGACACTGCCAGCAAGCGCCACCTATCACACAAGGATAAGACTGGCAGAGTCTCAAGGAGTTTGCTGGTGAGACAGGCAGAATGGTGTGGCAGGGAGTGGACACGTGCAGTTTAAGCTCCAGTAAAGCTCTCGCTCACAGAAGTTGTGGGGTAACAGTGGCTTATGATTTCTCACAAAGATATCTGGGAATTCACATCTCAAACAACCTAGAAGAGCTTTATGATTTAAATATCAAATCTCTACTTCAGCAAATGAAAAGAGATCTGGAGTGCTGGGGGAAGTATGCCATTTCTTGGTTGAGAGAAATAGTCACAGTCAATGAACAGTTTGCCCAGGATATCTTTCTTTTTTCAAAGTCTTCCTGTAATCATCCTGGATAAAAAGTCTAGCAGAAATACAGAGGATGGTGTTAGAATTTATATGGAGTAAGAAAAGATCAAGTGTGAGTGCAGATACTTTCTTTAGACCCATTGAACAAGCTGGATTAGCTATTACAAATATTCTGTGGCACTACCAAGCCAGCCCACTCAAAGCAGTAGTGGATTGAGAGCACTCTAACCCAGTCAAACACCGGGTCTTTTATTTAACAAGAAAATTGGAGCAGTATAAACATTGCTAGGCTACCATGGACCAATTAAAAAAAAAACACGCCCGCCAGAAATTTATACTCATCCTTAAGTGAAGACTCCTCTATAGGTTGGGATAGAGCTAAAGATAAAATAAATCCCTTTCCCCCATTGCAGACATTCCAGATTGTAACCCAAATTATGAATCAGAAAGTCTAAAGACTGAAAAGGCCATGGAGTACAAACAGTTGACCAGCTATTCAGCAAAAAAGCTTTTCTAATTTAATTAGAGCTCAAAACTAGCTTTAACTGGCTCACTTTCCCATGGTACCAGTACTTTCAAGTTAGGCATTATGTTTCTCAACTTTCTAGAAAAGCTGTTTTATATGGAAAGCCAAATTTAACAGAAGAGATGGCGTATAGTCAGTTAGGTGACTGAGACTTTATAACGAATTTATAATCACTCTTTGCCTACACCTTTCTTAACAAAAAAAAGTGTCAATATGAGACAAACTGGGAAAAGCATATGGATAGGTAAATTACCTAGAAAAGAGGACAAGCAATCTCAGTCTGTAGCAGAATTTTTTTTTTTTAAATAAGGTCTTTCAGATACTGTTTCAATGGTGGCTCACACTAGTCAGGTTAAAGAATATTTATAGATTGAATGGGGATAAATGTTGGAGAAATTATGGTGGATATTTCCAGTCATTAAAGAGTACTGGGGTGCAATTTGTAACCAACATGTCACAAATTATTAGATATTTAGATATTGGTTACCATTTATTCAATACTCAAAGTACATTCACCTCTACAAAAAAAGCACACCAGTTAATTTTTTTTATTAACATTCAGTAGACATGCCTGATTTGTTAAATATAATTCAATAAATCACTAGAAACCATATGTCATGGATAGTGTAAAGATGCTCACTCTGTAACATGCATCACACACACTATGTTAAGTAGAGAGATCCAACAATTACATGTTTCGCCAAACCAAAGCTCACTGTCGTAACATTTATTGTATTGTCTCTAATATTTATATGGCTAGGATTTGTAAACCTATTAAAATATCCTAAATAAAAACATTTTTTTTAAAGTGCAATAGATTTAGATGTGTAACAAACAGGCCACTCTTGTCTGCACATTTTTTTGATCTGCTATTCTTTCTAAAGGTACAATTAATCAGTAAATATGGATTCTACAGTGTTCCATATATAGCAAATCTACTCTTAACAGGTAAATTCAAAGATTGTTTAAAGAGGACTTGTAGGACAAGATCCTCAGTGGATATAAATTGCCATAGCTCCATTGACTTCAGTGAAGATACTCAACTGACACCAGCTAAGGATGTGACCTGTTGATTCTAACAACAATTGCTCCAAATTCTCCTCTATTAAATCATAAGAACATAAGAATGGCAATACTGGGTCAGACCAAAGGTCCATATAGCCCAGTATCCTGTCTTCCGACAGTGGCCAATGCCAGGTGCCCCAGAGGGAATGAACAGAACAGGTAATCATCAAGTGATTCATGTCCGGTTGCCCATTCCCAGCTTCTGGCAAACAGAGGCTAGAGACACCATCCCTGACCATCATGGCTAATAGCCATTGATGGACCCATCCTCCATGAATTTATCTAGTTCTTTTTTGAACCCTGTTATAGTCTTGGCCTTCACAACATCCTCTAGCAAAGAGTTCCACAAGTTGACTGTGCGTTGTGTGAAGAAATACTTCCTTTTGTTTGTTTTAAACCTGCTGCCTATTAATTTCATTTGGTGACTCCTAGTCAATCAATCTACATCTGGATTAATTCTATTGTTTTCAGTGGCATTACACCAGATTTACATCAGATTAAGAAAGGAGAATCTCCTCCTTGTTGGCTTGTAGAATTTACTTTAAACTTGTGCAAAGAAAATCCCCATCAGGTGGGTTGCGAGGAAGGAGCAAAGAATTGAAGAACTGTCAAAGGAAGGGAGGGAGTCATGAAGATTCATGTTCAGATAAGTTTTGGATATGTATCCATGTGTTTCAGTGATTATCAAAAGTGAAGATATGCAGGCTCACAGAGCACTGAAAACTCCTTGTAAATCATCTGTCATTGACATTGTTTGCTTGGTTATCACAAAGAAAAGTATTTCCACACATGATTAGTTCTGCCAGGATATGCTTTAAATTACTTTAGTAATTCTTTGCTCATTTTTGATACTGTTTCTAAGTTTCATGGGTTCAATTTAAGTGCACATGATACAAGATAATCGTACAAGAATAAGAAAGTGACAAACTGACAAATTATAGAATTTGTTTCTGACTTTCTCGGCACTCTTTTTCTCTTTTTTCCTCAGTCCAGCTACCACCTACTGACGTTTCTCAGGGTGTCAAGAAGTCAAAGTCTCTGTCTTTAAACTCCTTAAGGACTGGCACATCTATACTCCCACCAGCACTTACCTCCAAATCCCAGAGAGGAGGACTTTCTCAAAGTCATTCACTGCATTCCTTCTTACCTGTTCTATCAGGGGACTCTCTCAGAACAAGCCGTGTCCTGCCTGCTATCCCGAGCCAGAAGGGGTCCACTCTCACAGTGGAATACTTTAAGAAATCTTCCAGCAAATCAGACAGTGAAAATTAGCTCATCTTGCTGGCCTCAAACACATAGATGGAAATATTTCTAAGCTTTTTATTACAAGATTACTATACAGTAGAACCTCGCTAATTCACACTAATGAAAGCTGATGTGAACTAGACTGTTAATGATTAAACAATTTAAAAAGCAAGGATACTGCATCACACACAGTATTTTGTGCATTGTTTTGACATTTTTAGTGGTGTTTTAATTTATGATTAATTTGATAGTAAGTAGTAAATATACTGTAGTATATTTTGTGAAAGGAGACCCTAATAACATACAACCCCACTACAGCACTGTGCTATTAAATCTTTGCTGAGAAGTAGGGCTAGAATGCCAGGATTTGTGTGAGAGTCATCAGGTGTTTGGATAAGTGAAACATACGTTTGTGAGGTTTTACTGTAGTTCACAAAGCAAAGGCTCTGATGCTGAAAACCAATTTTTTTTTAAACTAAAATTCTGAACTCTAAAGAAACATCAGTTTTGGTAAATCAGCTGTTATTTTACGATTTATTTCTAACACATTTTCTACACTGTGAATTTGTGATTTTTGTGATCTCCACATGCCAAAAAAAAAGGAATACAAAAAACAAATCTTTGCAGGACAGACAGGGACATACCACGGGCCTTTCAAAATGTTTGCTGATTGCACAGATTGATTTATGTATCTGATTTACTTAATACTTTATATTCTTCAATAACAAGACACTGTATTATTTTCATATAACAAGAATAATTCAATCAGATCGGTGTTATTAGCTGTTATTTCATCAATTTAATCCTTCTGATCTACAAATTAAAAAAAAATCAAAACTGAAAGCCTTTTAATCAACAGTAATTTGAGTTGCATTATACGGGGGCATGCTCTATGGTCTTTTGCAAAACATTTTCTAACACTGTACTTCATTGGAGGCTGACAGAGTTAGTCAGCATATGATTGCTTCAGGGTGCTCATCTCATTACTTTCCCATATTACAGTCTTCAGCTAACAATCTACTCCATTTCTAGTCAAATACGTGGGTTGATTAGCTCCAAATCCCACTCTGCCAATGAGAATGAAATAAGCACTCCCAAGTAGTTCTAGATAAATGTTTTATTAGCTACATAATTCTTTCTTAATTGCCTCACAGTAGAGGCCAAATCCAGCACAGCAGTTTTTTGTCTCAGGACACTTAACAGTCAAGAGCTGTTCTTAGAAAGTAGAGGGGAAAGAACTCATATAAATGAGTTCCTGATTCCTGTGCTTGCACCTAAGCACCGGATCCAAATATCAGGCCCTAAATGCATGGGCCTGAAAGCATCCAAATCCTCTGTAGCTAGGTGGATAAAAAGCTGTATCACCAAAGCGCACACAGTCAATGGTAAACCAATTCCACAAGGATGCAGAGCCCACTCAATGAATTGCACAACAGCCTCCTGGGCAAAAAGGGTGGCAGTCACTACAGAGGAAATCTGCAAACCTACCACTTGGTCATCTATGAACGTGTATAAAACTCTACAGATGTGAACACAACAGTCTCAAGACCCACTCTCCTGGAGCGATGTTATTACATCAGAACCTAAACTTTCATGAAAAAAGTAAGTTTCTAGCCCTCATAGTTGCACAGAAAGTTTGAGAAGGTGACCCAAGTGTTACCATAGTGATGTCTGCCTCTGTATGCACGCTGCCAGAAACAATAGCTCTGAGACATGTGAACTACCCCTGCCTCTCAATGGGGTGTGAACTCTAAGGCCAGCCTGAAAGGGGCACTGTGTGTGGCCTGGCCCACCAGACATTCACTGAAGCAGATACACCCCGGCTCTTCGGGTAAGTACTTAATGACCCCCTGTTGCCACTCTTGTCCTTTGCAGGATGAAAGAAGCAGATGCCTATTGGCTTGCAGGGAGAGGGACTCTGCTCCTTCTCCTGGGAGGAGAAGGAGTCCATGCCAAGGCCTTTGCCTCTCTGGAAAGCAAGGGGAATCCTTCTGCCACTGCCACTGCTGCTCTTGAGAGGAATGGGGACTCAGCCCCTACTCCAGGGGGAAGTGTCTCCTCCCAGCTGTTGCCACTGCCTGTCCAGGGAGTAGGAGAACCCTAGGCTGCCCATAGAGAAGTGGTGTCTGGCCGCCTACCAGTCCAGCAGGTAGCTGTTATGTAGTTGGTCTCTACGATTCCAAGCGGGGGCAAGGCCACAGCAGCCCCATATGATGGTGTCTCTAGGGCCCTGGATCGCCTTAATCTAGAGACTGGGAGAGAGGTCAGGATCCAGAATGGAAAATGGATTACCTGTAAATGTGAATAAAGTAGTATTGTTTCTTTTCTGGACTAACCACTTGCTTAGCCTTCCCCACCTAAGACAAGTTCTTCGGGTATCTGTGAAGTGATCTCTTCAGATTAAAAAGCATTACTACCTAAAACATTATATATAATCTACTAATAAGAATGGAATGTTTCCTTACAGCTTTGGGAGTACTCATGTGGATCAGGGGCACAGCCAATAGACCCCTGGACAAGTCTGAACTGCCTCCAATATTCTAAGAAGAGTGAGACAGCATGACCAAGCTTGGGCTAGGGGTCAGGTCATTCCCAGAAAATAAAGTATCAGGTAACAAATGTACCTGTCCATAAAGGTTTTATCAGTCTTGCACAGACAAAGCTGAGTAATGAACTAATGTTGCCAGCCATTTTCAGCTGAAAAGAGGTCTAGATCAAAGAAAATAGTTTCTTCCAAAGACCACATAAAATCCAAACTATGTAGAATTCAAGTAGGAGTAATTTGAAGTTGGAAGCACCATTGCTCACTATAACAACACTCAGGTTTCAGAGTGGTAGCCGTGTTAGTCTGTATCAGCAAAAAGAACGAGGAGTCCTTGTGGCACCTTAGAGACTAACAAATTTATTTGAGCATAAGCTTTCTCTCGTTATAGTTAGTATGGCAACACCCATTTTTTCATGTCCTCTGTGTATATATATCTTCCTACTGTATTTTCCGCTGCATGCATCCGATGAAGTGGGTTTTAGCCCACGAAAGCTTATGCTCAAATAAATTTGTTCGTCTCTATAATAGCACTGTATCACACATCCTCACTATAATAATGTACAGTGTTTTGTATGCTAGCCAGGGGACCTCAGCCAATTGACATTTTCATACTGTATGCTTTTTCCCCAAAAGACAATTTTTCTTTTCCGATGGTCCACAAATCAGGAAAGCATCCCATTTCAGGAACAGGGTGTAAATGCAAAGCACATGCTTAAAATTAAGCGTGTGCTTAAGTTCTTCCCTGAATAGAGATGGACTTGTGTATGTGCTTTCCTGTATCAGGGCCATATACATTTTTGAAATGGTATTTTGATGCGTTTCCATGAGGTTCTGGTAATTATACAATTGACAGTATAGCAAACATTGAACTTGAAAACATCCAGAACATGCTCTGAGAAAGCATTAAATGTTATTCTCAGAAGCAATCTCACCAGGAACTATCATGGCCTCTTTGGCAATGAAAGCTAGTAATAACAGTGCAGTAAATAAATAAAAAGACAACAAGTTTACAATCTCTCTCTTTTGACTGGGAACATATTGTTCATTTGAGAATACTGTATATAAGATAATAAATGAACCAGTAATTACTCCAACCCCAAGAGGTCATTGTGGCCTGAGTTTTCCTGGAAAATAATGACGAGATGGAGTATTTAAGGTTAACACAATTGATTATTAGCTGCCAAGAAATGCCTGATGAGGCAGGCACAACTGGTTTTAGTTATTTATTTAACGGGTAAAATGACTTGGACAAGTTCTCATGTCAGTTACACCAATATAACTATTTGGGTGTTGCGGCAGTATCACTCAGAGGAGAGTTTGGCCCAGTGCAGGGATCTAGGAATGAATGTATACACGTATGGAATATTTACCAACCAAAATACAATATGGTCAAATGCATTTACATACTGTAACATAGTTTACATTCAACATATTCTTACACTTACAATAGATTTGTAGAACCAAAGACTGACTCCTCTCAAAAAACGTTTTCTTTTGAAAATAAGATGCACTCCAATCTGCCTAAGTATTTCGTCCGTTGCCCCCACCCAGTAATATATTTACCCCCATATGCAGAGTTCCACCTTTCCACTATATTGTGCAGGATGTTTTAACTGGAGTCATTATTGTTTAAAGAAAAAAAAATGTTCATATGTAAAATGATGTTTGTGCAACTATCCTCATATAGCCTGATGTAAAAAAAAATTAAAATTCTGGTATTTGGGGGAATGAATGCTCATTCAAAAGTCTTCAGTTACCGTAGTAGTGAACATACTATAATACCTAAAAAAGTAAGTTAGATTACCTAGAATTTCACTAGGTTGCTCTCTTCTGTGGCTGCGGAAATGTGTTTTAAAATCACATTTCTGCATGGCTGAAATTAGGTTGCAGCAAAACCAATTTAAAATATGGTTCTGCCAACCTTCTATGAGCTGGACCCAGACTGCTGTTAGACCCATTTTGCTGCAACTGCTGTTGAACCACGTTTAAAGATGGTGTCACAGGATCCTTTATTCACCACAGGAGCACCTCTCTCTGGCCATATCTAGGGATTAGCTCTGGCACCCCAATACCCTCTTCTCACAGTTCCTCAGCCTGTCACCTCACTCTCTGGCCCCCCACTTGCTCTTCAGGAGCTGCCACACCCTGTCTTCGTGGCTTAGTCTTCCGGCCAAGTCACAATAGGCCTCCCCTTCCAGGGTCTTATCACAGTCTTCCTCACCATCCCAGGAAATCCTTAAGTCCACTGCCCTGGCTGAGCCACTCCTTCAGTGACTAGAGCAAACAAACCCAGACAGTCTTCAAGTTCACTGCCCAGATTGTGCCACTCATTCAGTGTCTGGTAGGGAAACCCAGGCCCACCCTCTACTCTGAGTTCCAGTCCAGGGCCCTATCGCCAGCAGCTAAGGTCTATACTACCACAAACCTTCCTGCCACTCCCATGGAGTGCTTCCTACCCTGCCTATCACAGGCTCACATTCCCCACTCTTCTAGCCAAGCCCTTCCTCACGGTCTAAATCCTTTTCTTTCCTTCATCCCAAGAAGAGTAACTGCAGCCCTCTTTCTACTACCTGCTCCTTGGCTTTATAGAAGCCATGTCTGTTCCTGCCAAGGTGAGCCTTCCTTGATTAGGGCTTTCCTCTCAGTCTACTACATTAATTGGTCCATCTGGCCTACATTAACCCCATTCAGGGCAAGTGTGGAGAGAACACCGCATCACAGATGGTTGAATAGCCAGCAAAGGTGGAAGCCTTAGGAACTACAGACCAATGTCCCTTTGTACTTTGTTTCTTTTCCTTAAGGCTGAACACAGGTCTATAGGGATTTCCCATCTTCCATAGTTTTGGAAGACGCGATGGCTCTGGCGTGATATCTTTGCTCATATGAAGGCTCAGCATTGTCTGTGGGAAAAGTCCAAACTAAAGGTTGCAGTTTATCAGCTATCCTTGTTTTTTATTGCTATAGAAGAGTCCTACAACTCCAAGCTTACTACTCCCACAACACTGGAGCATTCTAATTGTGCCTTCATAGTAGACGAGTCATTTCTGAAATGTTGGAACCTTGATATTGATTGCCGTATGCTTTGCACTAACCTGAATATAGATAGGCTTAGAGGAGCAGCCATATGCATTGTGATGGGGTGACTACCCCACACTCACCCTGCAGGGTTTAATACAGACCAGCTAGGCCAATTAACCCATTAGGCAGCTGATTAAGGAGACCCAGCTGGGCAGGAATGGGCACGGCCTATAAAGTCCAGGAGCTGAAAGGAGAAGGGGCTGTTGGGAAAAGGAAGGAGTGAGTGGAAACTGCAATCGCTCCTTGGGAAGAGGGAGGAGGCTTTAGGAAACTAGTAGGCCTAGAAAAGGGGAACTAGTGGCAGGAAGCAGCCCAGGGATAGAGCAATGAGGTCAGAGAGAGAAGGCCCAGACTGTTGAACTGAGGGTCCCTGGGCTGGAACCTGGAGAGGTTCCCCTACCAGCCACTGGGTAAATGGTACCGAGGCAGTGGGTGGGAAGACTGCCTAGGGCTGTTGAGGAGCTAAACCTCTCCTGCAAGGGGGGAACGCAGACAGTGACATGGCCAGAGGGCTGAGCCACAAAAAGGACACTGTTGTTCCTGAGGCTGCAAGAGGGGCCACAGGTGGATAGCAGTGACAGAGTGATGGTATGCAAATCGCAAACAGGGCATCAGCCTTGAGTAATCCTCGGAGTACCAGGAGGAGAAGCCAGTCCAGTGGTGAGTGGTCACCCCGTGACCAGCATATTGCAATGTACTAGAATGGCCCACACTGATCCATTCTCCCCTGCCCTGGAAGGATGCCCTTTATACTGGATATGTAGCCCTTGAACTAGACTTTCTACTGCACCAGGTTTCCTAGATCAGAACAAGATTTAGATCTTAATCTTGAATGGTCCATCCACAAAATCAAACTGCTCTGCCTCTTGCACTTACGAGCAAAAGTAAAGGAAAACATAGAGATCTGAGGAAAATAATCAAAAGTGTTTTCAATCCTGCAAGTTCCTCTGGCATGGGTAGACCCTAGTAATTAAATATGTTTCAAATACAGTTGGAGAAAAGCTGGTTTATTACATGGCTTGACTTCCCTCCATACAAGGCTGGACAAATCATGTTCTAAGTTGGTTTTGTAGTAACCTCATTTCAACCACATTGAAACATGCTTTTAAAACAGGCAGCTTTCAGGACCAGGTCCTAAATTAGTCATTCATCCTTCTGATGCTACTTCCAGGAGGTGACTTTACGGTGCAACGCACCTGCTATTGCTGAAGCTTTGGCTTACCTGGAACATAATTTGATTTCTTATATGCTAAAAAAACTTCCAAAATAAGGGTGCATGTTGAAAGGTATGAAGAGGGAAAACTTTCTGAGGTACAAGAGGATTTTGCTACAATTGAAAAATTACGAAGTATTGGATCTATGTTTTGTAGATGAGCCCCATATAAATAAGGGGAAGACTATTAAAAAGATCTTAAAATCACACTAGCAAAATCTTAAAAGTCACACTAAAAATACATGCTTCTACAGACAAAGTTTCCCACTGTTAAAATTTCTTCATGTACCCAATTAAGGGCCAGTTCTGCTTTGTCCATGGAACTCTTACAAACATTTATGGTGTTCTGTGTCTGGTGCCCTTACTGGGTAGTAGCTGAACATTTTAAAAAGTCATAATGTATAATGTATTCATAGTTTGCGGTTTCAGACTCTCTTGAAAAAATAAAAGTGTCTAATGTCTTTCCACAGTTTTCCAAGTATGTCCTCATTCACAGAGGCTTTTTTCCATCTTCAGTGTGGCTATTTTTCAGTATGCATGAGGAATCACATACCACAGTAGCTTAGAAAGCTATATAATCCTTTATCACTGTCCCTAGGGTCTTTTTCTCCCAGATATACTTCATTCTTTTGCAAGTGAGAGCACTATTCATTGGCAGTACTGAGGTTGTGCTATCCTAGTGAAGTTCAATTAAGATTACCATTTCTGAATCATAGGGCCACACTGCACTCAGCACAAAGCCCTAAAAGGGAGCAGAAGGGAAAACATCCCTGGTATTCCCAAGGGCTGACCAATGTAAATCAGAACTGCCTCAAGATTCCTATAGCTATGCCAGCAACTAATGGCCCGAATAGGCCATTACGTTACTCAAGGATCATGGGAGCACTGCTGCATTCTACACATGCCAGCACCTCCTGGGCACACATGTCCTCTCTGTCAAAGAGATGGAGAGAGGGGGGGGGGTTAGAGCTGGTTATGCCACCACCCAGGGATTCCCCAACACCAGGTAAAGCCATTTGCAGGGTTAAGGCAATTGCATGCCCCCTTTATGGAGTATTGGGGGGATAGGACCTAGCCCATCTTTCATTTGAGACACACATGGTTCAACCAAGAAGGCAGCTGACACAGTTTATTACATGTTTGGAATTGTGAGGGGCTCTCAAGACTCTGGAACACAATTAGGATTTCTTACCTTGGTCCCTTTCCAATTAATAAATCTGCCTCCTTATTTTCTCAAAATACATTTACCATGGAAAACAAGACCTCACTGACTTCCTAGACTGGTGTTTCTCAACCAGTGGGTCAAGACCTCGTAGAGGGGGTCCCAAAAGGTGATCAGAGAGGTCGCAAGGTATTGAACATTTTAATACAATCTAAAGCAACGAAAATGTCACTTCTCCACTGCCCACACACCTTTATTCTTAAAGGCCAAGTATTCTCTGTCAACCACCTGAAACACTCATATATAGGCTTATTGTTATCATTGCTATATTCTTGACTTCTACATTTATAGTAAATGTAAGAGGATCGTGAATATTTTTTATTTCAAATAAGGGATCACCAACCAGAAGCAGTTGACAGACATTGTCCTACACCATAAGGTCATAGTTTGTAACAGCCAGTTCCATTCCGCGCTTGGTTATTCTCTTTATTGCTAACCATCATGTGAAGAAGAAGATAAAATGTTTCCCTTCCATAAAACAACCAACATGGGAGAGAGTTATCAAAAACCAAGACTGAGCTGCCAGTTTCCAAGAAATTCTCCCTGAAGTCTTGCAGGGCTGAGAAGGAGTTATGGCTTTAAACCTTGCAGGACATCCATTAAGAGAACTGGCTCTATCGTGCAACTCTCTCACAAGACACATGTCTATGCCCTACTGCCACCAGGACAGTTAATGCTGGATATCTGCATGCAAATTTCTACTCAGAAATTTTACTAGCTCCCTAGGGGAACATAATATGTGGAAGAACTTGTTCCACAGCTCAGCTTCCCTCTAGTATATGATCAGATTTGTTACTACTAAGTAACATCTGCTTTTAGTTCCTTTTTTCCAAACTTGAGCCTGTTGCAGGATCAGCTGTTACCCCCAGAGTTGTGGTTATTGTGCAATTCTATCTCACATGCTGCTGTTCTACTACAAATATTTTAAAGCATAACTCAGGCCTTTCCCCATACTATTCCTGATTCATGGTTTGTAATAATCAGTGTCAAAGAAAGGATGTGAAAGAACTAGTGAGTCAAGACTTGCAGCTGCATCTTCTCTGAACCCTTTGGAAGAAACAACCATGGAGAATTCCAGCACCACCTCCTCCATTATCCTCGGGATAATTCCAAGTTCCTCAGTCTCATTGCCTCTGACAGACAGATAAAAACTAAAGCTGGTCAGGAATTTTTGGATAAAACCTTTTTGGCAAAAAATGCCTGTCATGGGGTGGCCCAGCAACCAAAGGGTTAATACAGGCAGTGCTGGCCACTGCTGATTCGCAGCCTCACAGCAGGAGGATAAAAGGGCTCGGAAGCAGAGGGGTGAGCATGCTTGAGGAAGGAACTCCTGTTGGCAGACTACTAGGGAGCCGCCCAAGGACAACACCCCAGAAACAGACCAACAAGCTGGAGGGGAAGGAAATCACTGTCAGAGTTGGCAAACCCTGGTCCTTCTTGTCTAGCTTGAGGGCCCTGAGCTGGAATCCAGTGGAGTGGGCAGGCCTGGGTTCCCCTACCAACTCCCTGCCACATAGGCGCTGACTCCATGGATGCTCTGGGGCTAGAGCACCCACCTCAGCACCCACCAGCAGCCCTGCTTATTAGCTCCTTCCCATCTCCCCCAGCGCCTCCCGCCTGCCATGATCAGCTGCTCAGTGGCGTGCAGGAAGTGGTAGGGGAGGAGCAGGGGCAGGAAGAGGCGCAGCAAGGGCAGGGTGCGCTGTGGGGGCGGAACAGGATGGGAAGGGGTGGGGTGGGGCCTTGGGGAAGGGGTGAAGTGGGGGCGGGGCCTTGGGCGGAGCGGGAGTCGAGCACCCCCGGGGAAATTAGAAAGTTGGCACCTCTGCTACTAGATACAATATTTGTGTACGAAGCATATGCAAGTTGAATGCACTTGAAGATTTTATGGAGGAAATGACAGGCTGAGGAACTGTGAGAAGAGGGTGTCACCTGAACCTATCATATAGCCAGGGCCGGCGCAACCCATTAGGTGACCTAGGCGGTCGCCTAGGGTACTGCTATTTGGGGGGCGCCGGTGCCCTGGCAGTCCGTGGAATTTTGGGGGCGGGACCTTCCACCGCCGCTGTCGGGGGCGGCATGTCGGGGGCGGGACCTTCCGCCGCCTAGGGCGCCAGAAAAGCTGGCGGCACTCCTGCATATAGCAATTACAATAGCTTATGGAGAAAATGAACAAAGGATAAAATCAATATGCAGTGACTGTTAGCCACAAGGCGACGGCACAGTCAGGAGATGCAACAGCCATTCACCCAGCGAATAGTTTTATTTCCCAGTCCTTACACCATCTTCACAGCCAGACTTCCATTCTCCAAATCAAAATCAAATTCCAAACTAAAACTCTGTCTTTTCACATTGCCAGCCTGGAGACACCAAATCTGACATGGCTCGTCATCACATTGTATATTTGCCACCTTCAACACACTCTCCTCTTAAGGACATAGGCATATTGTTTTCATTCATACAAGGTGCCAAATGAACAGCACTGGACAATGAGATCTTTTATCTACAGCTCAGGCAACAGTATAGCAAATTTCCCAGCAATTTCTCACCCCTGATTTATTGGATGGACCATCTCTGGGGTAAGATCTTAGTTCAGTTTCCATGTTCTGCTCTTCTGACACTGCCAGCAATGAGGGTGTCCTCTGAGAATTGAATTGAAATCATCAACTCGGTTCATAGAGGTCACCAAATAGTCATCAGATGATGATAACTGTTAGTGACTAGTGGCCTGAGCTGGATTTCAATGCGTGGCCTAAACTTAAAAGCTTGTTATCCCATTACCAATACTCATAGCCATCCAGACCCCAGCTAAAGCACCTAATATTTCTGTAATACTATTGTGTATTAACCAGAATCTTAAAACATCAGTTTCAGTTTGAGATGCACAAGTAGGGGTTGTTTCCATCTATAAATCAAACTGCCTTTAATAGATGTATTTTCATAAAGTACTGAAGAAAGTCCTTATAGTGCTAACCTCTGTCTTGATATGCGGTTCAAGTCTTTTTTTGAATTTCCGATTAGATTAATATAATCTTAATTTAATTAATCATCTATGCCCTGCTTCTCAAGTCTCTGTAGTTCATCAGTGGCTTCTCTATCTCAATGTTAGCAGAAGAATTTGCTCTAACTTGTAATGTGTGTGTAAGATTCCCAATTCCATGCGGTATTTTCTGTTTTCTGGTATAGCCTATGTGTAAGCAAGACATGTTACATTTACAGTCTCTCAAGTCAATTTGTATTTCAAATTCTTTTTCCTTTTCTTTCTTTTTTAAAAAAAGGTCACTCTGTAGCTTAAACATAGCAGATCTCTGTTCAGTTAAGAGCCTTACACAAGGCAGAGCTACAGGTGAAAACCCCTTCCTTACAAGCTCAGTCACTAACAAAATCAATGCTAGATTCAAGATGAGCAACTTACACTGAAAACTCTTGTTGAAATGTCTTCTGCACAGCAGAAATCAGGCCTTGAAACGGGCTCAAGAAGTCATCTTAGGAAAAACATTATAGTGATATCTTTAGGAGAACACATAATTAGCCTTCTGTACTTCTCAGGAAAAATCAGAGTTCAATTTTTTTATGCCATACACTTGAGAAACTTGGAAGCAGTCAGCATTGATCATCCAGCTGATTGAATTTGTGTACTTGGTGGGAAGGGTGGTGTTAATTCTTTGGTGCTAAGAACCAGAAATAACTAATCAGCTGTGTTAATTAAATGTATTGTGAGAACTCACAATCAACCAAACTGCAGCATCAAATAGTTGTAATAATTTAGCACTCACCAGGGTTTGGAATACCACCTGCAGCCAATCACTTCTATTTGTTCAGGCTGTGCTTTTACAAATTAAAACTTAGTCTCCATTTGTTTGTTTTCTTTGTATCTTTTGTGCATGTTTCCCAATCTTCACTGGCAAATTTCCAAGCGTGTCTAAACTTGTTTGTGTGGTTAGTAAGAAACCATTGAACAAGAGCACTTGGTGCTTTCTTTCTTTTTTTCTTTTTCTTTTTCTTTTATTATGACTATTGGGAAAAGAACACTAGGTGAGTGTCGAAATGCTCAGAAAACAAAGCCAACTATTACAGATATGTCAACTCAGTCCAGCTCCGGAAATCTAAAATATTCCTTTCTCTATAAGCTCTTTCATTTTATTTTTACTTATTTGGATTAAGTTCCCAGTGAGCTAGTAAGCTTTTTTTCTTTAATGGAACTTGTTCACCAAAGGCATATGTCATTCTCGATGTACAGTCAGGAGAGGGGAAATGGAAGGTCCCTAACTCCATAAAGGGAGATTGTGGTGGAGGGGAAGATGGCTGTGTGTTAAATTCTTCTCCACCATATAACCATCTCTTTCCCCTCTCACCTGCTATAGAGGCACTCTGCTGAATATGGTCAAGAGGGAGCGTGGTCAGGAATAAAGGAACGAGTCAGAATAACTGCTGTATGTAGTAGCATGTTCCCAGAATAGTAGAACTGATTATACAATTTGACCTAAGTGGTTGCCAGCTTGTTTCCATTAAGGGGAGAAATTGATGAAAGGAGTCAGGTTTTTCTTTGGTGCAACCCTGTGTTTACAAAGAATGTACACAAAGTCCTGTTTCCCTGAACGCAGAAAGAAACAAGAGGTAGGTTCCTTGTTCGGAAATCCAAGCCTTGTTTTCCACCCAGTCCTGTGCACTGAGGAATTGTCTCTGCTCCCTCTCATGGTCATATTACCAGTGCTTCTTGGGCCTTTTCCTGGCTTTCTGGTCACTTTCTGCTTACTTGCTGCTTCTGGCACACACAGACCCACACAGCAACCAATTAGTGCCCCACATTTACAATCAGTCCCCAGCGAAACCTTTCTTATTCGAGTTAATTCTTGCTCAGGCTTTCCCATGTAGTCCAATGCCTTGGGCGATGGTTTCTATTGTTTCAGCTATCTTAGTCCATAAAGGAACTTAATTGCTTCTTCCATTTAACCTGAATGAAAAGTGGTAGGCACACCCAGTGAGGTCTATGATTGCCCATAGATCATAGAGTCAATTGCACAACACAGCTAACTGGGAGAGGTGGGGAGGAATGTCTCTCATGCACCATAGGAGGATTTGTGCCTACTTCAACTGTTGGCGAGTGAGTGGAAATTCATAAAATGTTACAATCTCACTGTGCTCTCATGCTCCAGATTATGATAGAAAAAGGTATTTAAAAGGGAGAAAGGAAAACTGGAATAGTCTGAACAAAAAGTCTGATGATAGAAGCCAAGGACTGTTTTGAGATCATGATTAGCAAACAAGAAAAGAATTGATCAGGAATTAATGGACCAAAATTAGGCCTAACTGGTGGACAAAATAATGAGGGGATGTGCTATTCTACCCACTAACAACAACCTTTTGGGGTCCTTAGAGAGACTCTGGGATGGGGACTGAACTCCTGGACGATTCCCTGGAAAAAGAGCAACAGGCCTCTGCTTTGCCCCAAAGACTTTGTCCTATATTGTTGAGCCTTGGTCAGTGGGATGTCTAGACCAACACACTTATGAGGATGCCTGACCATCACTGTTAGACCAGCAAGGACCCTAATCCAATATATGTGAGAGGCTTCTCTGTCTTCCCTTCCCTCATGTGTTCCTTTCCATCACCCACTGTTTTCCTTCTGTCCATTTCTATTTCTTGTCTTTTCACCTGATCCTGAGACCAACTGCACAACAGGTCTCCAATGTAGTGGGATGAGATGGCCATCCATCTCAGCTCAGACTGAGAATAACCAGTGAAGGAGAGGGACCTAACCAGACCAGCCTGATAGTGTCCCAGCCTAGGAAGTGAGGCAGGGTCCAGAACAACAGCTGTCATGGCCAATCTGCCAACCATCCATGACTGACCAGCTGCCCGAAAGCAATGACAAAATCCATCTTTCCACCACCTTTACTATCCTATCTCTTCTCCCTTTTTTTCTCTCTGGTTTGTCTAAAGCTGTACTGGGGTCTTAAAGGAAAAAAGTATTAGAATGCAGGGCAGTGAGAGGCTCAGCAAAGGACAAGGAGCAGCAGATCTAGAATCTAGGCCTGCAGCTTCCCTAGGCAGCAGCTACTGCCACACTGCCATCTAACAAGGCCTAGTATCAGAAACACTTGGCAGGTCATGAACCTTAAGGACTCTACACATTGCAGGATGTGCCACCCCACAGATGGCTCAAATGATAGGCCATTCCTGATTGGCCCAGACACTATTTAAGCCCAGGGAGGCTACAGAAAGCTTGCCTGTGCACCTAGGTGGAACCTCAGCTAGCTGCTGCTACAGATCCTGCTTACTTGCATTGCTTCTGATACCTAGTTCCTGACCTTGGCTCTTCTTCCTGGCTCCAATACCTAGTTTCTGATGCAGCTTGTCTTCTGCTTCTGATCCTTGGTTCCTGACCTTGGCTTTATCTCCTGGCTCCAATGGCTGGTTTCTGACTTGGCTTTGTCCCCCGCTTCTAATTTCTGGCTTCTGACTCTGGTCCTTGGTTCCTGACTGGATTGACCCACGATTCCAATTCCTGACATCTGGTTCCAGCCACTAGGCTGGCCACCTACAACCCAGCCTGACAGAGAGCCCATCCCATCCCTGCCTTCCTATCTATGCCTGGCTTCTGCTCCCCAGGGGGCGGGTCCACTGTCCAGGTGGCCTCACTACCCAGCTCCTGACATTGCCCAGCTCTGCCCCAGGCTCCCAGCAGCTCCAGCCCTCACATCCCTCTGCTTAGTCCTAGCTGCAGCATCCCCAGCTCCTTCCACACTGACCCACCACTGAGCACCCCTAGTTCAGGGAATGCTCTGCAGCCAGGGAGGGGAAAGGAGCTGCCTGGCCTGGGACAAGCAGAAGTACCAAAAAGCCATTCAAGTGCCAAAAACCAAAAAAAGTATTGGAATGGTATTCTGGAGTGTTCCACTGAGAGTCAAGCGAGGGTCAAAAGCAGGAAAAGTAATGACCATTCACAGTGGTCAACTCAAAATTCAACAGAACTAACCCTTTCTTCCCCACTAAGAAGGACTGTTTGACAGAATAAGAGACTCTAACTGATATCCTCCCTCTGAAAAAGGGATTTTGATAAGTTTTGATGCCTTTGCATAACCATTCAAAAGCATTGAATTGTTTTGTTTTTTTATTCTTTTATCCTTGTGTATCTTAATCAATAAATTTTCAAACTTTGGCATGAATTTTCTAGTGCATTTGCCATGGGACTAAGCAGGCCAAGGTCTCTATATTTAAAACCCCAAACCATGTTGAACTGTGTAATGTTGCACAGTGACAAGGTTGTGATAACCTCTTTGTCTCTCTGGGCCCACTTATTCCATCAAAATGACACCACAACTCTTATTGGCAGGAGCTCTTGCCTGTATGTAGCAAGGGTCACCAATATTTATGCTTATGAGGCTGTGGAATGTACAAGAGCAACAGGACACGTAGTAGTAAGTTGCACTTGAGTTTACAGAAGATAAACCATTTAGGGAGCAGCTCATATGACTGGTTTACACAATAAAAAGAAATACGCTGCATATTAGTCACTGTTTGCAGAAATACAGCTTGTGGCAAGAGTTGGCATAGCACCAAACTATATACATGCCTTCCTATGCTGCAGACTAATATATAGGCCCGTCTACACTTAAAAATTAGATCACCCTAGCTATGGCACTCGGGTTTGTGAAAAATTTTGTGCCAAGCACTGTAGTTAGGTCAACCTAACCACTGGTGATGAAGTGGCCATTGACCTAGCTATCGCCTCTCAAAGAGGTGGATTAACTATGTGGCTGGAAAATCACCTTCTATCAATGTAGGAAGCCTCTATCCTATGGGGCTACAGCTGCAGCACCGTAGCAGCTGTAATGTAGATATACCCGTAACATATTAGTGCTTGTTCAATTAGATGCTGATTTCACTACTGGCCATATATGTGTATATATATATATATAATGTGAGTGTATGATACAAAATTATCTATTTATATTACAGTAGCACCTGGAAACCCAATTGAGATCAAGACATCATTGAGGCAGGCTCTGTATAAGTATATAATAAAAGACACTCCCTGTTCCAAAAGACTGACAACCAATAGACAAGACAGATAAGGGGTGGGAAAAGAAACCGAGGTGATGTGACTTGTTCAAAGTCACACAGCAGATCAGTGGCAGAGCCAGGACTAGACGTGACTCCCAGTTCTGTAGCCCACATTACTGATTGGCCTTATATAATTAAAAATATACTGCCCGCTTGTAACTTGGACTGAAAACAGTGGTGTTCCTTTGTGGTAATCCTTTAATGCTGGTCATATTGTGTGGTTATTGAAATAGCTCATTGGGAAGTTAGCTGTTCCCCCATTGAGATACCTGTTCTGATTATTGCCATTACATTTCTTTATTACATCTGTGAAGTGGCTTATTTGGCCTTTTACCTCCTAACACAAATAGTAAATTGACAGGTAACATCCTACATTGGGAAGGATTTGTCATTTTTCCCTTTTATTGTAATTTTCACTAGTGTCACTCTCCCCTCTTACCAGTGATCATATTGGTACGTTCCACTTAACATCTTTATTAGCACTTCTTCATGATTATCCTACCTGCAGTGTGATCAGCTGCAGTGATGATTGCTGACCAGTGTCTCAATGGGCTAGGACTAAAAATATTGGATGGTGACGTTCCCAGTGATTTCTGGATGTGTTATAACTGGAGAGGAGGATGCCAAAAATTGATATAGAAAAAAATTTGAAAGAGGGGAAAAAAGCTATATAAAGGCACTATTTGGTAAACGGTGTGTTTGTTTTTATAACAAGAGTTCTTCTTCGAGTGATTGTTCATGTCGATTCCAATCAGGTGTGCACGAGCTGCGTGCAGTCGTAGGAAAGTTTTCCCTTAGTGGCTCCCATCGGGTCAGTTGTGGAGCCCCCTGGAGTGGCGCCTTCATGGTGCTCAGGGCCGGCGCAACCCATTAGGCGACCTAGGCGGTTGCCTAGGGTGCTACTATTTGGGGGGCGCCGGTGCCCCGGCCATCCGTGGAAATTTGGGGGCGGGACCTTCCACCGCCGCTGTTGGGGGCGGCATTTCGGGGGCGGGACCTTCCGCCGCCTAGGGTGCTGGAAAAGCTTGCGGCGCTCCTGATGGTGCTCAATATATAACTCTGCTCACCCAACCCCCCTTCAGTTCCTTCTTACCATCCGTGACAGACGTTGGAACTGCATTCGCTTGCCTTGCAAGTGCTTCCCTTAGTTTTCTTCTTTAGCTTGTAGTTTTCTAGTCTAGATTTCAGTTAGTAGTTAGTTTAGTTTAGTGTATATAGTAGTTTGGATTAGGATGCAGGGTCATCCCATATCCCTTACCTCCTCTCGGCTCTGGGTCATGCCTCGGGGCCAAGGGTTTAAATCTTGCGGGACCTGAAGTGTCTGGAGGAAGAGCACCAAACAGAAAGGTGCAAAATCTGCTGGTCTTTCCAAAGAAAGAGAGGGATTTCTGTCTGGAACAACTTCTGATGGCATCCGCTCTCCGTCCACAGCCCGCCCGGACACTTTCAAAGCTGCCAGGGACCTGATACCAATGATGGCCCCTCAGCCTCTGGCTATCAGGGACAAGCTCCCAGTACCACCACGCCTGGGGCCATCTAGGGGCAAGCCAGCCATGATGCGGCGATCACCTTCCCCGGCACAGCACCATTCACCTCGGCACCGCTCAGGTTCACCATTCCCGAGACACTGTTCCCCAGCTCGGGACCCAGTGCATGGTTCCCTGGCTCAGTCTCCAGCACCAGCGGAGCAGCACCTGTCTCCGGCACTAGCGGAGTGGCACCAGTCCCTGTCATCGGCCTCTCGGCACCGGTCCCCAGCGCGGGAGCATCAGCACCAGTCCCCAGCTCAATATCACTTGGCGCTGCCGTGGTCGTCACGATCTAGATCAGTGTCGTCTGACTCGGACGTGGACTCGTTTTAGTCACGCCGCAGCAGGTGCAGGTTGCATCGGTGCAAAGTTGAGGCACCGGCAGCATGGCCTCCACATTGGCAGCCACAGCCTCAATGGCCCTTTTGGACTCCCTGGGCTTATCACCAGGTCCAGAGCTCGTTCTCCAGGGACACCCGATCAGTAGCCTCTGAGGCCCAAGCCTCCTGGCCACATAAAGATTGCCCGGCGCCTCAGGGATCAGAATCAATGCCAGCACAGGACCCGCAGCCTGTCCAGGACACCGTCAACACAACCACAACTACAGCCCCAACAGGCAGCCAAAGGCAGGGCCAGCAAGGACTGACTCCAAAATCCAACGAGTCTAAAAGTTGAGATCTTTTTGGTAGAAAGGTCTACTCAACAGGGGGCCTCCAGCTGAGTTTAGCTAACCAACAAGCTGTCCTCAGCAGATACAACTTCAACTCGTGGGCCTCCATGTTGAAGTTCAAGGAGCTAATTCCATCAGACTCCAGGGCTGAATCACGGCCATTGCTGACGAAGGGAAGGCGGTGGCACGAACCGCTCTTCAAGCCTCCCTTGATGCGGCGGACTCTGCCACCCACACCCTGTCATCGGGGTTAGTCATTAGAAGGGGTTCATGGCTGCAGGCATCTGGGCTGCCCCCCGAAGTGCAGCAAACCCTTCAGGACCTGCCATTTGAGGGCACAGGGTTATTTTCGGAGTAGATGGACTCCAAGCTGCACAGCCTGACAGACTCCCGGGCGACCATGAAGTCGCTACGTATGCACACCCCTGCAACCCAGCGTAAACACTTCAAACCGCAGTCTCAGCAGCAGCTTTCCTACCCTCCTCAACCCAGACGGGACTTCTATAGAAGGAAAGGTAGGAATGGCAGGTGCAGATCATCGCACCCCCAGTCAGGTCAGGGCCAGGGCCCGACCAAACCTTCCTTGGGCTCTAAGCAGGCCTTTTGAAGGGACGCCCGAGGACTGTGCACCTGCCACAGCACCGGATCCTTCCCCTTGTTTTATGAATCGTCTATCCCACTTCTACTGTGCGTCGTCCCAAATAACATCGGACTTCTGGGTCCTTTGCATGGTAGAAGTGGGATATTCTCTCCAATTCTGCTCCTCTCCTCCCTTCCACTCCCCTTCCACGTCCCTCTTCAGGGACCTCTCTCACAAGCAACTCCTTATCCAGGAGGTGCAATCACTCCTCACCACAGGGGCAGTGGAGGAGGTTCTTTGGGAGCTATGGGGCAGGGGATTCTACTCCCCATTATTTCCTAATCCCCAAGGCAAAGGGAGGTCTCAGACCTATTTTAGACATGCGAGGACTCAACCAGTTCATGGTGAAGTTTAAGTTCCGCATGGTCTCCCTTCCCTGGATCCAGGTGACTGGTAGGCAGCCCTTGACATGAAAGATGCGTACTTCCACATAGCCATTCAGCCTGCGCACAGACAGTTCCTATGGTTTGTGGTCAACCACAAACATTATCAGTTCACGGTCCTCCCATTTGATCTATCAACGGCTCCCTGAGTGTTCACCAAGTTGTAGCAGCCTTCCTCTGCAGGAGGCAGGTGCAGGAATATCCCTGCCTCAATGACTGGTTAATAAGGGGGCCCTCCAGGGAACAGGTAGAGTCTCAAGTCCGATTAGTCCAATTCACTTTCGAGAGACTGGGACTCCTCCTCAACGTGAACAAGTCGACCTTATCACCGACCCAAAGAACAGAATTCATCTGGGCGGTACTGGACTCAGTACAGGCAAGGGCGTTCCTGCCGGAGACCCGGTTCCACGCCATAACAGACATTATTCAAAACCTCAAGCAGTGTCCGACCACTACAGCAAGGGGATGCCTGAGTCTCCTCGGCCACTTGGCAGCCTGCACTTACGTGGTCCGACATGCCAGACTGAGGCTCAGACCCCTCCAAGCGTGGCTCGTGTTGGTCTCCGCCCAGGGCACGACAGCCTGGACTCAGTGGTCACTGTGCCAGAGCAAGTACTCTCCAATGGTGGCTTGACCCTCAGTCAGAGTGTGAGGGAGTCCCCTTCAACAGCCCACAACCCTCTCTGTCCCTAGTAACGGACACATCAGCTCTGGGTTGGGGGGCTCACCTGAGAGATCTCCAAACACATCAACAAACAGGGTGGAGCCCGTTCCTCCCCCGATGTCGGGAAGCCCTCCAGCTATGGGAGTTCTGCATAGCCCAGTCCATTCACCTGGAGGCATCATATCTCCCGGGAGTGCAGAATGAACTAGCAGATCACCTCCGGCTGGATGTCATACATTCCATCTTCCAAAGGTAGAGGTTTCCCCAGGTAGATCTGTTTGCCACATGGGGCAACAGAAAGTGCCCAATGTTCTGCTCCTTCCAGAAACACAGCCTGGGCTCGATCTCAGATGCGTTCATGCTACCCTTGGGGGACTGCCTCGTGTATGCATTTCCACCGGTCCCACAGATACACAAGGTACTGCTCAACATCTGCAGAAACAAGACAGAAATAATTTTGTTGGCCCCAGCATGGCAATGCCAACATTGGTATACCATGCTTCTGGAGCTGTCTGTGGACATCCCGATCCTGCTACTGCTTTACCCAGATCTCATCACCCAGGACCATGGTCGCCTTCACCACCCAGACCTCCATTCCCTCCATCTCACGGCTTGGAAGCTTCATGGTTAAACCCACTGGGGGCTCCTGTTCTCGGAACCGGTAAGTCAGGTTCTCCTCGGCAGCAGGAAACCATCCACCAGGGTCACTTACCTAGCTAAGTGGAAGAGGTTCACTTGCCGTTGTGCCCAGCATTGCACACCTCCACTCCAGACGCCTATACCACTCGTCCTGGAGTACCTCCTGCATCTGAAACAACAGGGCCTGGCAGGGTCATCCATCCGGGTACACCTTGCTGTTATCTCGGCCTTCCACCTGGGAGAGTTGGGGCATTCTGTGTTCGCCAACCCTGTGGTACGGTGTATCCTCAAGGGCCTGGAAAGGTTATATCCACAGACTTGACAACCTGTGCTTGCATGGGACCTTAATCTGGTCCTCTCCAGACTAATGGGGCCCCCTTTTGAACCATTGGTGACTTGCTCCCTTCTGTATTTGTCGTGGAAGGTGGCATTCCTGGTCGCCAACACATCGGCTAGGAGAGTGTCCGAGTTAAAAGCACTAACCTCCAACCCACCCTACATGGTCTTCCACAAGGACAAGGTGCAACTCAGGCCTCACCCAGCCTTCCTTCCCAAGCTGGTGTCCCAATTTTGTACTAGCCAACACATTTTTCTACCAGTCTTCTATCCCAAGCCTCATACCTGTGCACAAGAGCAGAGGCTTCACTCACTGGATGTCTGGCGTGCACTAGAATTCTACATCAAGCGCACTAAGCCTTTCAGGAAATTGAACCAACTGTTCATTGCAGTGGCAGACTGAATGAAAGGGTGCCCGGTCTCTTCCCAATGCATTTCTTCCTGGATCACGGACTGCATCCACACATGCTATGAGCTGGCTAAGGTCCCAGCCCCAGCTATTCCGGCACACTCCACAAGGGCACAAGCCTCGTCAGCGGCTTTCCTGGCCCAGTTCCCCATTCAGGAGATCTGCAGAGCAGCAACCTGGTCATCAGTGCATACGTTTACCACTCACTATGCTATCACCCAGCATTCCAGAGATGATGCGGCATTCGGCAGGCGGTGCTCCAGTCAGCGATTCCTTAACTCCGACCCCACCTCCGGGGGAGAGCTTGTGAGTCACCTGATTGGAATCGACGTGAACAAGCACTCGAAGAAGAAAAAACGGTTACTCACTTTCTCATAACTGTTGTTCTTCGAGATGTGCTGTTCACGTCCATTCCATTACTCACCCTCTTTCCCCTCTGTCGGAGTAGGCGGCAAGAAGGAACTGAAGGGGGATCGGGTTGGCTGAGTTATATATTGAGTGCCATGAAGGTGCCACTCCAGGGGGCTCCACAGCCGACCCGATGGGAGCTGCTAAGGGAAAACTCTCCGACGACTGTGCACGCAGCGCGCGCACACCTGATTGGAATGGACGTGAACAACACATCTTGAAGAACAACAGTTATGAGAAGGCCAGTAACTGTTTTTACTCCATTCCTTTCCTTCCGTTTCTTTCTCATCTAGAACAGAGGAAAGGGAAAGGTGCCTGTGGTCTAGTGATTTAAGTACAGGCCAGTGAGCTGAGAGCTCCTGGGTACTAATGCCATCTTTGCAACTCACTCCTCTCTGGCTCCCCCTGCCTTTGCAGGTGCAGAAAACTTCAGAGAATCACTGGCGTTCCATTGTGCAGAGGGGAGGGGATGGGATCAGCCATATGCAGGTATGGGACTTGAATGGGGATAGGCAAAGGGAATCTGGTGATGGGCAGGTCTTCCAGTTAGGGTGACCAGACAGCAAATGTGAAAAATCGGGACAGAGGCTGGGGGGTAATAGGAACCTATATAAGAAAAAGACCCAAAAATCAGGACTGTCCCTATAAAATCGGGACATCTGGTCACCCTACTTCCAGTGCTTCTCCACAATTGAATGGGGTGCTAAGGACACAGACTGCTCTAGTTCTTAAGCCTGGTCTACACTACGATTTTAGGTCAAATTTAGCAGCGTTACCTCGATTTAAGCCTGGACCCGTCCACACGACAAAGCCCTTTTTTTCAACTTAAAGGGCTCTTTAAATCAATTTCTTTACTCCACCTCCGACGAGGGGATTAGCGCTGAAATCGGCCTTGCTGGGTTGATTTTGGGGTAGCGTGGACGCAATTCGACAGTATTGGCCTCCGGGAGCTATCCCAGAGTGCTCCATTGTGACCGCTCTGGACAGCACTCTCAACTCAGATGCACTGGCCAGGTAGACAGGAAAAGGCCTGCGAACTTTTGAATCTCATTTCCTGTTTGGCCAGCATGGCAAGATGCAGGTGAGTGCAGATCTCATCAGCAGAGGTGACCATGATGGAGTCCCAGGATCGCAAAAGAGCTCCAGCATGGACCGAACAGGATGTACGGGATCTCATCGCCATATGGGGAGACGAATCCGTGCTAGCTGAACTCCGTTCCAGTAAACGAAATGCCAAAACATTTGAAAAAGTCTCCAAGGGCATGAAGGACAGAGGCTCTAACAGGGACGCAAAGCAGTGCCGCGTGAAAATTAAGGAGCTAAGGCAAGCCTACCACAAAACCAGAGAGGCAAACAGCCGCTCCGGATCAGAGCCCCGAACATGCCGCTTCTATGATGAGCTGTATGCCATGCTAGGGGGTGCAGCCACCACTACCCCAACCCTGTGCTTTGACTCTGTCA
This sequence comes from Platysternon megacephalum, assembly GCA_003942145.1. NCBI lineage: Eukaryota > Metazoa > Chordata > Testudines > Platysternidae > Platysternon > Platysternon megacephalum. The sequence continues at coordinate 4,971,157 of QXTE01000003.1, read as the reverse complement.
ATGGAGAAGCACGCAACACGGAAGCGGGTTTTGGGGACGAGGAAGATGATGATGAAGAGATTGAAGATAGCGCACAGCAAGGAAGCGGAGAAACCGGTTTCCCCAACAACCAGGATATGTTTTTCACCCTGGACCTGGAGCCAGTAGCCCCCGAACCCACCCAAGGCATGCTCCCGGACCCTGAAGGCGGAGAAGGGACCTCTGGTGAGTGTACCTTTGTTGCATCGCAGGAGCAGGAACGAAGTCTGACCAACCAGTTTGACCACAAGCAGAGCTCTGATTTATTCTATCCCAGCATGCTCTTATATACAATTTCATTCAGCAATAAGGAATAACAAATTGATTAATTCAGTTAACAGAAACAGCTGTAACCAATAGGGATAATTATCATCCGACACACCTGTCTAGCTCATTATCCTAATTATAGTTAAATAGCCAAAGAAAACAAACCCAGGGCCAGGTCTTCTCACACAGCTCCAGCACAATTAATTATATCAGAAGCCAAACAACCTCCACATCTCCCCCCTGTATTCAAATTCAAAAGGAGAAAAAAGAAAGGAAAACATTCCCAATTCATAACAATATAACGCTATATATAAAATAAAAAGAAATCAAAGAATTAAAGCTTTATAAAATCAACCTATATGACCATACAAACCTTAACATGATTCAAAAAACATCGAACGAACAAAAACACAATAAACAGAAATGATGTAAATTCTGCAGACCCCCCCCCCCCCAATTTTTTTTTTTTTTTTTTTTTTTTTTTTTTTAAACATCCTTCAGTTGTCAGGTGATCAAACTGACACTGAGGGTGGGGGGGTCTTAAAAAAGATACATCAAACCACATGACAACACAACAACGATTCTGGCCAGAAAACAGACAACACAAAACATAACAAAGATCACAAAACATAAATCTTAATTCTAAATAATAATAATTGCATGGTACACTAAATGCCTGTACACAAATTTTGTTCAGGCACAAAATATCATCTCAGGCATGTAACTCATTCACGGAGGATCAAACAGAAAAAAGTCCTGGTATAGCTAACAAATAGTCCTCCTCCGGGGGCTCTGGTTCCGCGGCGTCTGAGCGCGTCTCGTGAGGCTCCTCCGCATCTGTCTGTCGTCGCTCCGAAGGACGTAGCCAAGGTCGGACCCACTTCGCCGGTATCCACCTGGGACCTGTATCAGTGGCAACACACGCATAACCCCTGCCCCATGTTAGCAAGTCAACTGGTCCTTTCCATATTTGCTGCTGATAATCAAACCATTTGACCGAGGGTCGGGGGACCGCACCCTGCTCTTCCCCAGTCATCCCGCTGACATGTTTAATCGCGGGGGGCACCTGGCTGTTTGTACCAAGATGTAACCAGTTAAGCACATAAAGAGCTTTCAACAAGCGAGCGGCAGGCGTCTTGTCCAAAACGTCTGCCCGCTCACTGCGAATCCCCCCTTTCTGTCTTAAGAGGAGCGCCTTCAGAGAGGCATGAGCACGCTCAATAATAGCTTGTCCAGTAGAATTGCCAGGAACACCCGTAGAGTGCTGCACACCCCAGTGGGAAAGAAACTGGGCAGTGCGATGTGAAATATATCCCCCGCCATTATCAGTCTTAATGAGGGTAGGAACCCCCATCACGGCAAAGCATGCTTGCCAATGCTTAATCACATCGCGAGAGCCAGTAGAGGCTAATGCTGTCGCCCAAATAAAACCAGAAAAGGTATCAATGGTAACATGAAGATTGCGCAAGGTGCCAAACTCAGCAAACGTGGTAACATCAGACTGCCAAACTTGAAGTGATAATAGGCCACGGGGATTAACACCAGATACAAGGGGCAACACATGCTGTTGACAATCAGGGCAAGAGGCCACAATAGCACGAGCGTCAGTAATAGAAATCGCAAACTGGCGTGCTAAAGCACGGGCAGATTGATGAAAAAATTCATGGGAAACCCGTGCCTGGGCAAATGAATTTGGAACATGGGCAACGCCAACTAAATGATCAATCAATGCATTGCCGTCGGCAAGACCATTTTGTAATCCAGAGTGGCTCCTAATATGCATAACAAAATAAGGGCACCGTCGAGCATTTAGGAGATGCCATAGCTGAAGAAGAGCAGTCCTTAAGATCTATAACAAGTAGAGGCCATCCGTGCGGAAGCATAGTAGGTGTGGGCAGCCCAGGCTGGAG